>CM032668.1:12833566-12863938 GCA_019095985.1 Streblospio benedicti
AGTTCGTTACAATTACGATAAATTGACGTGCACAAAAGTTTTCGTTGATGTAGTACTCAATAGCCGTGAATTGTACTTGCAAATCGCACTTGCCCAGTACATTTTAGTAAGCAGACGATAATTTTGCCCTCACAACTTTGCATCCTCTGTTAGATAGGAGTCAGCAGATGTCTGGATAGCTTAAACCTAGCACATATAAAAGTATATCTGGTCATGACAATTAAGATATCTTGTGATGAAAGCATATTTATCCTGAATTTTATAGATGGGGGAATTATTTTATAGTTTTAATCAGAGTATTAAAGCAATCCCAGTGACTACCGATGGTATCAATTAAGAGTTTCGATAGCAGTCAAAATACACAAAAGTTCTATGCAGTATTTATGCTTACTTACCCATTATCTCCTAGTAACCACCCATACATTGTATGTGATTTCCCCATTTTCGAACTTGCCATTGAAATTAGAGTTAGCCCATATGAAAACATCATTTTTTGCCCCTGTGTATTTTGAAACTACAATGTACACATGAAATTTGTTGTGACATCACATATGTCCAATATGTTCGAACTATGTTCTCCCTTTATGCTCACATATAAATGTTCATCTTTCACAGGAGTTTCAATATTGATGAGAGTGCCATCTATCACACCAATAACATTTGGGAAGTTAGCAATGTCATAGAAGGATTGCCAAAATCCTACTCACAGAGGGAGGTAATGCTTATTTTCAATGTGGCGCTTGTTTGTTTGGCAGGTTATCTAACCAACTGAGCCAAAGGTGTATGGAGGGATCACGATAGCTATTGTTTTCAAACTATGTGACTTCTCTTCACGGGACACGCCTTTTAATGAGACTTCCGAACCTCCAATGTACCTATACCATGTCCAACTACACGCTGAAAACTACCACACGCATAATATCTGAATCGCAGAAAATCTGTACCATTCCTGGGATGGCATGGTTTCTTTGAGTTTGGGTTCACGGATATGTATAAGGTTGTACAGTTCTATAATCAAATTTCGAGACAGTCGGTATCTCCGTGTCATTGTAAGCATCTAGGGGGTGTAGTCTGTCTCTAAATATCCTATTTCTACTAATATTTCGATTGTTTAAATTTCTAACATGCATAAATACAGCCATCGTTCAGAGACATAACGGGAGCTTTTGGCGAGATCCATTTGACGAGCGTTTTTGATGGGCGTGACGATCGTCGTTATCATTTAAAAAGTGTTGTGCACCTCATATGCATCGTTGAGGTACTGTAACGGCGACGATATTGCCATAACGATATCGTAATAGCTTTATGCTCCCCAGCATCAACAGGGCTGGGGTGCATAAAGAACTGGCGAAAATCGTTAAAATTGCTTTACAATGATCGCCAAATAAACAAGCGAAATTGCCGGGCTGGGGTGCATAAAGCTATCACGATATCGTTATGGCCATATCGTCGCCGTTACAGTAACTTAACGATGCATATGAGGTGCACAAAACTTTTTAAACGATAACGACGATCGTCACGCTCATCAAAAACGCTCGTCAAATGGATCTCGCCAAAAGCTCCCGCTGTTTCGTTACGTCTCTGAACGATGGCTGTATTTATGCATGTCAAGAAATTTACACAATCGAAATATTCGTAGAAATAGGATATTTAGAGACAGACTGTAGTAAAAAAACTGGTCTGATGACAGGAATTCTCATTACACAGGTGGTCTTGATTGTAGGTACTAGTATTCAAGAATTCAAAAGGAAATCAAATCATGCATGTAAATGGAATTGAAAAGTTGCAAGAAATAAAAGACCACACCTTGTCATATTACACGAGTTGTAATTGTACGCCCAGCTGAACCAAGAAACAGCAAAGCATAAAATCAAATGCAAATATCCCAAATTCTTTTCCTGGTGTGATTCCGTTGCCTAGTGGATAGGGAGTTGGACTTGTGACCCAGATGCTTATAATGACACGGAGATACCGACTGTCTCAAAATTTGATTATAAAACTGTACAACCATATACATATCCGTGAACCCAAACCCAAAGAAACCATGCCATCCCAGGAAGGGTACAGATTTTCTGCGCATTCAGATATTACGCGTGTGGTAGTTTTCAGCGTGTATTGTTATATTGGTATTGTTATATTGGAGATTCGGAAGCCTCGTTAGAAGACGTGTCCCGTGTAGAGGAGAGCCACCCCTTTGCATGTAAAATAAGTCACATAGTTTGAAAACAATAGCGAGCATGATCCCTCCACACACCCTTGGCTCAGTTGGTTACCTAACCTACCAAACAAACAAGGGCCACATTGGAAACAAGCATCACCTCTGTGAGTAGGATTTTGGCAATCCTTCTATGATATTGCTAACTTCCCAAATGTTATTGGTGTGCGAGAATGTTAATTTCTTCAATCATTAATATTTTGTTGATAATGATATATCTCTATGATGCTGTATCATACCTCATGCGGGTAACTGAAATTTAAGTACATTGGTTCTTTACAGTATAGACTATAAATGCTCAGCCAAAGTGCATTGAAGCCAATGTCTTCCTATTCCCCCTTACTGATATGATTGCTAAATTGGCCAACCTTCAAAACTGAACTATTTTGTCATTTAATTATAATATATCTAGTGTAGACGATTTAGAATCTATACGTCGGCCATGGTTTTAAAGAGGAACATCACAATTTGTCATAAGTAGAATTTAATCATAACTTTAGTGACACCTCTTGCACAGGCTAAATAGTCAGGGCTGGTTTTCCAGAAAGATGCTTCTATAAAAAGTGCAAGGCATTTTATATTAGAATTTGGCATCCAGTTGATTTTACATAATTCGGGTATGCTGAATTCAAATCTGCCGGATGCCGGAAAATATTTTCACTCCATGACCTTCAAATCAAAGATGGCTGCCGTCGTGAAGGTCAATAACGTTTTTTGTGATAACTAAGTAAGTATTTTACATAGAACATTGATTTTGGTGTCTATGAGTAGGTTTTCTGGAACAAGGAATCCAATTATTTAAGAAATGAACTTGTATTTCATATATGAGGTCTTCAAATGCATGATTTCCACCAAGATCGCCACCGAAATGCTGGTTTATTGGTACTGAAAAACGTAAGTCATAATTATAGATACTGTACCTATAGCAGATACCTATATTAGAGTTTAAATATTGTGAGAGAAAATGTTTTTATGTAACAAAGTCCTATCAAATATGTTTTATTTTATTAAATAAATTACAGCATAATCTAAGTATTGCAAATATTCACATTCTACCAAGACGTATGCAATAACACTTGTTTAGCAAAATTGTAACAAGTAAGTCATGATTATATATACACATATTAGAGTTTCAAATATCATTATGGAAAATATGTTTTATTAATTTGACCCAAAAAACTATCAAAAACAAATAACATTTTTACATAGATCGCAGAAAAAGCAAGTGTAAAATATACATTGTTTATATTGAAATAACCTGAATGATCAAAACGTTAACCATTAAACATTCTTGTTCCTATTCACCTTTATTGATGCAATTTTCTCCACTCTTACATAGTCCACTACAAACTAACTTTGCTTTTTGGCAACTACATTTGTAACTACAACATGTACCTTTGCAGCTGCAGTGGATACGATTTACCCATGTGTCAGGAACAGAAGGCAGTGTGAAAAGAGAGGTACCGGACAGTTGTTTGTAAGCTCCCAACCTAATCCTGCCGGGGATGGTATCCCTGGTTTGGTTGTTAGTGCTTCGTTCCAAATAAGAGTCTGATAATGTCCTCTCTTTATGTGCAACTGAGCTGCATCACTTGTTGGAGGTAGTTTATCCTGAACTTGTGGACTTGTGGACTTGTGTTTTGTAAATTCCTCCTCTTTATCAGGAGAACCCTTGTGACTTGCATCCGAACTTATTCCGTCCCCGAACCCATGGGCCTCCTTTCGAAGGTTCATTCGTGAATGCTGTTCGAAGGTTCATTCGTGAATGCCTGTACAGACTTACTTGCATCCGAACTTATTCCGTCCCCGAACCCATGGGCCTCCTTTCGAAGGTTCATTCGTGAATGCACAAGGTACGCAGGTTTGTTTGGCAGGTTAGGTAACCAACTGAGCCAAGGGTAATGGAGGGATCACACTAGCTATAGTTTTCAAACTAGGCGAGTTCTTTTACGTGCAGAGGTGTGGCTCTCCTCTACACGGGACACGCCTTTTAACGAGGCTTCGAACCCTCCGCTTGGCGTCGCTAACCGTCTAGTAACACTGTACGGTGGCGACGCGCTGTGTGGAAATCAGCAACTCAGTGACAGACGTACGACGTATCGGTTTTGGCGACACTGTGTCTGCCATGACCAGGGCGCGAACTTACGACGCAGACAACCCCTGTTTTCAAGTCGTACGCTCTAACCACTGAGCTACTGAGGACTACTCCTTTATTTTTTCACACTTCTCTCTCTCACACATCTTTTTAGCAAGCATATTTCTACCAACGATAGATATAGCTGAAGACAGGTTTTACAACCCTAAGATTCCATTTGACTATATCAAGTGGCCCTGGCGGGACTCAAACTCACGACCCCAAGGTTGTGAGACCAGAATGATACCATCATCCCAAGCAGCGAGCTGTTAAAAGGTTAAAGATGTGTGAGAGAGAGAAGTGTGAAAATGTATCCGCAAGCACTGGGAAACACATATATATCATTCAATAGCACTAAAAATGCTGATAAGACCTTCCCAAAATTTCATCCTCATGTGGGATTCGAACCCACGACCTCTGGGTTGAGATAATAACAGACCAAGTATGTAAGCTGGGGGTTACGGAGACAACGGTTCAGCAGTGTAACCGTGGTATCACAGCCTATTAAAGTGTGAAGAGGTAGTAAAGCTAAGGCATCATTTGGTTCGAATTCCCATGTGATAATCACACTGTTAATGCCAATATATTTTTGTGCTACTGGTCCCACCCTTCATATAGAGCTTTGTTCATAATATTGGAATGGACAAGCAGCAAAAAAAATACATCTGTATCTCTAGACCATAGAAGAGATTCTGACATTGTATGTGCACAATGAAGCAACATACATGTGTGTCTGCTTCCTTGTGTGTGCTTTTCAATTCATCCACACTAATATCACTTTTGTTACACCAAACATCATCTATGCTAGGCAAATCTGTTAGAATTATTTTGTTCTCTGGTGCAATCGTTATGAACTCAAATGACAAAAACTTGGCCAAATCAGTTTTGTTTTCTTCATTGCTCAAGAAAAGATTAAAATCAGAAGGAAATGGCACATTTTCACTTTCAATAACTCTCGTCACTACGAAGCTTGCCTTTTTTCTTTTTAATCTAGAGCCTCCCTTTATTGAAGGATGTTGATATCTATCAAAGACCAGATATATGCGTTAGAATTGAGCACCATAACCAAAGACAGATTTCATATATGCTTCAGAAAAATCACAAAATGTTTTGAAATTTGCCTTGTCAGCTGATCCCAGGGCCACAACCAGTGCTTGGCCATCAATGACCAAAGTAGAATAACTTGCACATGCAAAACAGTTGTCACATTAACACCTGATTTAGATATCAATGTGTTTTGTCAATCCTCCAGCTGGCAGCCCATTCATCTCTGCAATACTTGGTGGTGATGGCAATAGTTCATGTCGGAGAGTTACATCTAAGTTCACTTTCCGACCAGCATCATACCCAATTACAAGTCTTTGCAAAATTGGTCTATATTCTTTGGCCATTTTCAAAGAGACTGTCTTATCATCAGGATTCTTAATTATGTCATATAGCTTTTTGAAAGTGGGTTGATGACTTCTTACCATTGGATGGTTGAATTTCTTTTTTGTTTTCAGCATTTATCAGCAATCTTTCTTGTACAAATATGTTGCTCTTTGCCAAGCCTGAAACCATCTAGAAGTGAACATGAAATTTCATCTGTGGCTTGATCTTTCGTTGCAATATTTCATAAGTCTTCGCAGAGAGCGCATTATCAGACTCTTATTTGGAAGGAAGCACTAACGCCCAAACAAACCATTCCCGGCAGGATTTGGTTGGAAGCTTACAAACAACTGTCTGGTACCTGTCTTGACCACACTGCTTTCTGTTCAGCCCCTTTCACAATTGATCGCAAATAAATGCGACCAAAATGTCATACGATCTAGTGTGTCCAAGAGGTGGTCGCAGAAATGATCGCAAGGAACAGGCTTTGACGAGCATTTATCCCGTCAGCACTGTCCCAGAATTCAGGTTCAGGAGGTTTGTGTTGTACAACAAACGCACAAGGACGTACGATGGTTGAGCAACGCTCCCTTGATGGAAAAACATGATTGCAAGTCGCCCTGTGACTGTAAAATGTTGTGTGCCACTCTCATGAAATCATGTGAGTAGATATAACGTGCAAAACTTG
Organism: Streblospio benedicti; assembly: GCA_019095985.1. Classification (NCBI taxonomy): domain Eukaryota; kingdom Metazoa; phylum Annelida; class Polychaeta; order Spionida; family Spionidae; genus Streblospio; species Streblospio benedicti. The sequence goes on from CM032668.1 coordinate 12,839,972, forward strand.
TGCGATGTAACGTTTTAAAAACCAATAGATGCGCCGGTCTGCGACCCAAAACTGAACTTTGAACATGTATGAAATTCACTTGCGATCGTGAATTCCACTGCCATAGAAGAGACCGCACGTACGACTTGTGAGATTCGCTCGTGCAACGTATGCGAACGTGATCGCCAATTGCTCGCCAACTGCTCGCAACGCAATTGTGAAAGGGGCTTTCCCAACACATAGGTAAATCTTATCCACTGCAGCTGCAAAGGTATTTGTTATACATGTAGTTACAAATGTAAGCCAGTGTTATTGCATACGTCTTGGTAGAATGTGAATATTTGCATTGGAAACACTTAGATTATACTGTAATTCATTCGATGAAATGAAACATCTTTAACAGGACTTTGTTACATTAAAACATGTTATCTCACAATATTTAAACTCTAATATAGGTATCTGCTATAGGTATCTATAATTATGACTTACATTTGTCTGTACCGATAAACCAGCATTTCGGTGGCCATCTTGGTGGAAATCATGTATTTGAAGGCCTCATATTTGAAATATATGTTTTTTTCTTGAATAATTGGATTCCTGCACAGTGAGGCCTGTACGATGCATATTAAGCGAGATACCTTGCACCAGCTCTGAACAAGCACTGCGATATACCAAAAGTTGCGGAATTTTGTCTAGTTTAAGGCGCTGCCTGATGCCAGCGCGGGAAGTGCAGGGAAAATTGAGAAAAATTGTGGTTTCCATGGTAACGTCAGCGTAAATTAGACCAAAACTACACAATATAAAAACCATTACAAAATCTTTGGTATGTTAGATAGAGATAAGTGTGATATCTCATATAAAAGGTATTTGAATCTACTTTTAGCATGTTAAAATGAATATGCAAATTATCTCATTTGCATACGCCTAATTTGCATAAACATAGCATTTTTTACGTTTTTGTCACAAATGCAATTTTTAAAGTTTTTTGGTGAAGTCATTATTCATGCAATCATATTGATATTATTCACCATCATTAACGATACAATCAGGCACTCTCACTAAAATTTTGGGTAGGATCGGATTAAAACTGAAGATTTGCCAGACTAATATTTCTGACCACTCCAATTTAATGTGTAATACAAAATCATGTATTAGTAGTCATCTTAAGTGTTTTTTTGTCAGCAATATTGTAAGAAATTGTTTTATGATTTTATTCAATAGATATGATGCCCCTCTATCCCGGGAAAAATGTCTTCTACCAAAATTACCTAATCCAAAATAGGTTTTTTAGACGGTTTTCAAGATGGCCACTGGCATATCGTAAAAAATTATGTTTTTTATTTTCTAAGCTACATCAATGTGTAATACATGGAATTTGATGCTAACAGGGTCACTGATTCCATTTCCAGTAAAATTTCAATAATTTGACCTTATCTTGACCTTCAAATCCAAGATGGCTGTCACTTACCACGTGTAGTTTACATAGTAGTAGTAGTTTTATTATTTTACTTTTAAACCTACATCAATGTGTAATACCTGGGCTTTAGGGTTTAAAGGTGTCACTGATTCCATTTTCAGCATCATTTTAATCATTTGACCTTATCTTGACCTTCAAATAAAAAATTGCTACTACTTTATCGTGAACATTTTACGTATTTTATTTCTAAGCAATGTTGCTGTGTAATACATGTATTTTTAGCTTTTCAGGGTTACGGATTGCAACTGCACTGTATTATTTTACTGATTTAACCTGATCTTAACTCATAAATCCACGGTGATTTCTTTTAGCATTGAAATATAACATATATACTGGTAAACATAATTTGAATGGTAATGGAATCTCAGCGTCTTCATACCTGTAGTCATGAGAGAGTTATGCACAAAGATTATTACAGTAACAAAATTTATTCTAAACCGAAGAATATTTCATACAACAGATACAAACAGATATATGTACATTTATAAATATATAACAGATAATATTCAAATATCATTTCCCTGGGGCAAAGCCATAAGCCTCCTTCATTGAGTGGCTAAAGAATCTAGGGTCCCATTGCTTGGGAACCTCCAGTGTCTATGGTTCTTCCTTTACATCTTCCAAATCATTGTTGTATTGATTGTGACAATTTGTTAATTGGCAAGAGCCACATGCTGATGTACATACCAAATTGCACAACTGACAGCTACATTTCTTCTAATGACAATGGTTTGTGGAATTGCAGGGTATGACATTAATCACACCCTGCGGTGCAACCTTTATATCATTCATTCTAAGGCAGTCATGTCATTGCTTTCCCACTCCCATTTAGAACGAACATGGTTATGTTCCACCCAAACTAATACTTGGCAGTAGACCCTCAAAGAATGATATTTACTGGATGAAATTGGTGGTAAACGCTCTTGTGTGACAAATTGTTTAAAAGATGTCACTCTCTGAAAAGGCCCATGAGGTAAACAAGTTCTTTTTAAAACATCTTCACGATAGAAGATGGTGGCCCCCTTCCCCCGCCCACCAGAGCATAGCTTCATGGATGAACTTACAGACTTCGTTATCACCATTGAAATGGTGAAGAAGCAACTAACCTGCCTCTACACCGGAAAGGCATCAGGTCCAGACGGCATTCCAACATATGTCTTGTCACAGGCAGCAGAAAAACTTGAGGAGACCTTCACCCACCTGTTTCGGCTTTCCCTTGATAAAGGTCAACTCCCAGCTGAGTGGAAGAGTGCACTGGTTACGCCAGTTCAAAAGAAAGGCAGTAAAACGACAGCAAGCAACTATAGGCCAGTGAGTCTTACATGCATGGTATGTAAAGTCATGGAGAAGCTGGTGCAAGATCAGATAATGAAACACCTGCAAAGCAATAACAAAGTAACTTTTATCAGAAAGGACAACATGGGTGCTTGCCAGGCCGGTTGTCAAATAACTGCCTGAGGTCATGGATAACTGGACAAGTATCCTGGATGATGGCGACAGTGTGGAGATCGTATACATGGACTATCAAATGGCGTTTGACTCTGCCCCACACCTTCGTCTCCTAGCAAAAAAATACACACTTTCAGCATCGGAGGCAAAGTCCTCAAGTGACTGAAAGATTTCTTCACAGTCAGACTACAGAATGTCGTCATTAATGGCACCCAATCACACAAGGTGCATGGGGTAGTGGTGTGTACAAGTGTCCGTTGTTGGGCTGATAATGTTTGTCCTTTTCAATAATACCTGCCAAGATACGAAGATGTACATGAGAAGTGACACTGATGAAGGCCATTAGGATCTGCAAGTCTCAATGAAGCAGACAAGGATCTTGTGGTGGTGATGGACAACAGACTAGCATTCAAAGACCACATAGCGCAGGCAACATCAAAGGCGGATTGCATCGTTGGAATCATCCGTAAGTCTTTTGACTATCTGATGAAGAAAAAAAACTTTGTCCAGCTGTACAGGAGTCTGGTGAGACCCATCCTTGAATATGGACCCTGAGTCTGGCAACCACACCTGAAAATATTGTGCAGTGATATCAAGGGTGTACAGCGCAGAGCCACAAACCTTCTATCCCATCTGTACAACAAACCCAACCCTGAAAGACCACAGATTCTGAAGTGGAGCATCAACACAAGAGGTGACTTGATCCAGGTATTCAAATAATATCATCCAGTAAATATCATTCTTTGAGGGCCTACTACCAAGTATTAGTTTGGATGGAAAATAACCATGATCCTTCTAAATGGGAGTGGGAAAGCAATGACATGACTGCCTTAAAATGAATGATATAAAGGTTGCACTGCAGTGTGTGATTAATGTCATACCCTGCAATTCCACAACCCATTGTCATTAGAAGAAATGTAGCTGTCGGGTGTACAATCTGGCATGTACATCAGCATGTGGCTCTTGCCAATTAACAAACTGTCACAATCAATACAACAATGATTTGGAAGATGGAAAGTAAGAACCATAGACACTGGAGGTTTCCAAGCATTGGGACCCTAGACTTTTTAGGCACTCAATGAAGGAGGCTTATGGCTTTGCTCCAGGGAAATGATATTTGAATATTGTCTGTTATATATTTATAAATGTACATGTATCTGTATGTATCTGTTGTATGAAATATTCTTTGGTTTAGAATAAATTTTGTTACTGTAATAATCTTTGTGCATAACTCTCTCGTGACTAAAGGTATGAAGACGCTGAGATTCCATTACCATTCAAATTATGTTTACCAGTATATATGTTATATTTCAATGCTAAATGAAATCACCGTGGATTTATGAGTTAAGATCAGGTTAAATCAGTAAAATAACACAATGCAGTTGCAATCCGTAACCCTGAAAAGCTAAAAATACATTACACAGCAACACTGCTTAGAAATAAAATACGTAAAATGTTCACCATAAAGCAGTAGTAATTTTGGATTTGAAGGTCAAGATAAGGTGAAATAATTAAAATGATGCTGAAAATGGATTCAGTGACACCTTTAAACCCTAAAGCCCAGGTATTACACATTGATGTAGGTTCAAACGTAAAATATGTAAACTACACACGGTAAGTGACAGCCATCTTGGATTTGAAGGTCAAGATAAGGTCAAATTATTAAAATAATACTGGAAATGGAATCAGTGACCCTGTTAGCCCCGAATTCCATGTATTACACATTGATGTAGCTTAGAAAATAAAAAACATAATTTTATGATATGCCCAGCGGCCATCTTGAAATCCGTCGAAAAAAACCTAATTTGGATTGGGTAATTTTGGAAGACATTTTTCCTGGGATAGAGGGGCATCATATCTATTGAATAAAATCATAAAACAATTTCTGCAATATTGCTGACAAAAAACCACTTACAATGACAACTAATACATGATTTTGTATTACACATTAAATTAGAGTGGTCAGAAATATTAGTCTAGCAAATCTTCAGTTTTAATCCAATTCTAACCACATTTTTAGCGAGAGTGCCTGATTGTATCGTTAATGATGGTGAATAATATCAGAATGATTGCATGAATAATAACTTCACCAAAAAACTTTAAAAATTGCATTTGTATCAAAAACGTAAAAAATGCTATGTTTATGCAAATTAGGCATATGCAAATGAGGTAATTTGCATATTAATTGTAATACCCTGAAAGCAGATTCAAATACCTTTTATATGAGATATCACACTTATCTCTATCTAGCATACTAAAGATTTTGTAATGGTTTTTATATTGTGTAGTTTTGGTCTAATTTACGCTGATGTTACCATGGAAACCACAATTTTTCTCAATTTTCCCTGCACTTCCTGCGCTGGCATCAGGCAGCGCCTTAAACTAGACAAAATTCCGCAACTTTTGGTATATCGCAGTGCTTGTTCAGAGCTGGTGCAAGGTGTCAATCACCCAACAAGTCTTGTGTCAGCCCAAGTGTTGACAGTCAAGTGGTCAGTTAGCCATATCTGTTAATTGCTTTTTCATAAAGGGACAATCACCCAACAATGTTGACCATTATGTGGGCAGTAAAGTTATAACTTAAAAAGACTGCTAAAAGATTTCTTTCTGTATGCTTATTTGATGGATATTTCAAAATTCATAGTAAGGTTTTATATATTACGTACCATCATAACGAATACTATAAATGATGATTGTTAAAGACATTTTTTAAGAACTATTAAATTATTTAAACATTAGAAATTGCTGACCCGTATTTATGGATAATCGGCATAGAGGCTTGTTAAAAATCAGTTTGAAAAGATCTTCTTTCATTAGAAATATATATTTTTGTACAGTTAAACATATATTGGTTAAAGCATAGAATAACTTAAAATGCTAATTATATTTAAGAGTAATAATTAGCTTTGCCTCTCCATTTTGCTTTGATTTAATGCTAATCGTTTTGATAGTCAATTTTTACTAGTTCGAATCGGTTGGAGTTACAATCATACATTTAATTATTACATTTTTTGATAGTTTTACATGTATCAATGTGAACTTTAAGATATTGATTTGCAGTTAGTGAATAGCAAGAATTTGTATCAAGAAATCATCATTAGTCATAGCTCTTTATCCAATTTGTAAACTGTATATATCATCTTTATAATTATGACTGAAAAATAATGATTCTGTTAGGGCGGACTTAGAACTCAATACGTAGAGGCCTAACGGTAAAGGCAATAGAATTGGCAGCAATAGAGCAATGCAAACAACGATATCTATGACTCACCGCTTTTCACAAATTAAATGTTTTTGCAATTTATGCGAGCCTCATAGATAGAAACTCTTTAGACGTTTAGTCATTTACTGCTCTATGATACGATTTTGTCGCTGTATCATTTTAAATGAAGATGAGTGCCTATTCATTTGTAAATGAAGACTGAAGTATTCCTGATAAGTGAAATCATATACATCGTACTTTAAAATCGTTTTCTTTAAAATGAACCAAAATTATATAGAAAACACCGTAAGCAATCATTTCTATGCTATAAACTTGCGTGTGTGAGTAAGTTTTATGTAAGTAATCAATGAAAGGCTTGCAAAAATGCAGAAACGAGAAGTTACTGGGCACGTGCGATTTGCAAGTACAATTCACGGCTATTGAGTACTACGTCAACGAAAACTTTTGTGCACGTCAATTCATCGTAATTATAACGAACTCGTTCCCGGCAATTTCGCTTGTTTATTTGGCGATCATCGTAAAGCAATTTTAATGATTTTCGCCAGTTCTTTATGCACCCCAGCCCCGGGAATGAGTTCGTTATAATTACGATGAATTGACGTGCACAAAAGTTTTCGTTGACGTAGTACTCAATAGCCGTGAATTGTACTTGCAAATCGCACGTGCCCAGTAACTTCTCATTTCTGCATTTTTGCAAGCCTTTCATCGATTACTTACATATAACTTACTCACACACGCAAGTTTATAGCATAGAAATGATTGCTTACGGTGTTTTCTATATAATTTTGGTTCATGTTAAAGAAAACGATTTTAAAGTACGATGTATATGATTTCACTTATCAGGAATACTTCAGTCTTCATTTCCAAATGAATAGGCGCTCATCTTCATTTAAAATGATACAGCGACAAAATCGTATCATAGAGCAGTAAATGACTAAACGTCTAAAGAGTTTCTATCTATGAGGCTGCATAAATTGCAAAAACATTTAATTTGTGAAAAGCGGTGAGTCATAGATATCGTTGTTTGCATTGCTCTATTGCTGCCAATTCTATTGCCTTTACCGTTAGGCCTCTACGTATTGAGTTCTAAGTCCGCCCTAACAGAATCATTACTTTTCAGTCATAATTATAAAGATGATATATACAGTTTACAAATTGGATAAAGAGCTATGACTAATGATGATTTCTTGATACAAATTCTTGCTATTCACTAACTGCAAATCAATATCTTAAAGTTCACATTGATACATGTAAAACTATCAAAAAATGTAATAATTAAATGTTTGATTGTAACTCCAACCGATTCGAACTAGTAAAAAAATTGACTATCAAAACGATTAACATTAAATCAAAGCAAAATGGAGAGCAAAATGGAGAGGCAAAGCTAATTATTACTCTTAAATAAAATTAGCATTTTAAGTTATTCTATGCGTTAACCAATATATAAGCAAACTGTACAAAATATATATTTCTAATGAAAGAAGATCTTTTCAAACTGATTTTTAACAAGCCTCTATGCTGATTATCCATAAATACGGGTCAGCAATTTCTAATGTTTAAATAATTTAATAGTTCTTAAAAATGTCTTTAACAATCATCATTTATAGTATTCGTTATGATGGTACGTAATATATAAAACCTTACTATGAATTTTGAAATATCCATCAAATAAGCATACAGAAAGAAATCTTTTCACTAGCAGTCTTTTTAAGTTATAACTTTACTGCCCACATAATGGTCAACATTGTTGGGTGATTGTCCCTTTATAAAAAAGCAATTAACAGATATGGCTAACTGACCACTTGACGGTCACCACTTGGGCTGACACAAGACTTAACCAGTTGCTTGTCAGTTGACCTCTGTGGAACTAATTCCAAGTTTATAAAAAAAAAACAGTTATCAGCAAACACAGGTAATTGTCAAGGTTGGTATTTGCTTAGCAATTTTTGTCTTAGTAGTATTCACAAATTTATGTTGTCTTACTTTTAGCCTGTGCAAGAGGTGTCACTAAAGTTATGATTAAATTCTACTTATGACAAATTGTGATGTTCCTCTTTAAAACCATGGCCGACGTATAGATTCTAAATCGTCTACACTAGATATATTATAATTAAATGACAAAATAGTTCAGTTTTGAAGGTTGGCCAATTTAGCAATCATATCAGTAAGGGGGAATAGGAAGACATTGGCTTCAATGCACTTTGGCTGAGCATGTATAGTCTATACTGTAAAGAACCAATGTACTTAAATTTCAGTTACCCGCATGAGGTATGATACAGCATCATAGAGATATATCATTATCAACAAAATATTAATGATTGAAGAAATTAACATTCTCGCACACCAATAACATTTGGGAAGTTAGCAATATCATAGAAGGATTGCCAAAATCCTACTCACAGAGGTGATGCTTGTTTCCAATGTGGCCCTTGTTTGTTTGGCAGGTTAGGTAACCAACTGAGCCAAGGGTGTGTGGGGGGATCATGCTAGCTATTGTTTTCAAACTATGTGACTTATTTTACATGCAGAGGGGTGGCTCTCCTCTACACGGGACACGCCTTCTAACGAGGCTTCCGAATCTCCAATATAACAATACCAATATAACAATACACGCTGAAAACTACCACACGCGTAATATCTGAATGCGCAGAAAATCTGTACCATTCCTGGGATGGCATGGTTTCTTTGGGTTTGGGTTCACGGATATGTATATGGTTGTACAGTTTTATAATCAAATTTTGAGACAGTCGGTATCTCCGTGTCATTATAAGCATCTGGGTCACAAGTCCAACTCCCTATCCACTAGGCAACGGAATCACACCAGGAAAAGAATTTGGGATACTTGCATTTGATTTTATGCTTTGCTGTTTCTTGGTTCAGCTGGGCGTACAATTACAACACGTGTAATATGACAAGGTGTGGTCTTTTATTTCTTGCAACTTTTCAATTCCATTTACATGCATGATTTGATTTCCTTTTGAATTCTTGAATACTAGTACCTACAATCAAGACCACCTGTGTAATGAGAGTTCCTGTCATCAGACCAGTTTTTTTTTTTTTACTACAGTCTGTCTCATTGAGGGTCGCCACCCTCCTCACGACCCAACTAAACCAAAATGGCGGAAGGTAAGCACATATTTTATTATTAGCTTTATTAGAGCTTTGACAGCGTTATTGTGTCCAACAAATAATCAAATTATATTGAATTTTGATATACTTTGTCTGCATTCAACTTTTAGTGCGATTTGGTCTGTCAAATTAGTGTTCTGAGCAACAAATTTCTAACCTCAGAGGCGGGTGGCTTCTTACGATCCGTCACCCTCCTCTTTAATAAATGTTACCTACATCAGTCGGAGTGAAACAAATGTCTCAAATAGCTAAATTAAGCATTGAATCCTCTTGTTTTGGGTGTCTTTGGGTAGATTATCAAAATAAAATGACATCTCATGCTAAGATTTAAACAAATAGTTCGTGTTTCAGTGAGAAAAATGCTTGTATAAAATTGTTCACATTTTGGTTTAGTTTGGGTCGTGAGGAGGGTGGCGACTGCCACCCTCCTCGCTTCCGCACAGTGATTATAGTGGTAGGACTCCGATTGCTGTAGAGAAGAGTCAGGGCACTAGAGGAATAGAATTTTAATAGATCTAAACAAGTTTCCCACACATTCTTGGTACCTGTGCCATTGTTGTGTTTTTTTTTTTACATCTGTGAACAAAAGATAAAGTAGTCAACCCGGGCGAGGTGATTTGTAGCAATCACCTCAATTAGTTGGGGTAATCAAGAACTTTCATTACCACGGGTGTAGGTAGTTACGGCCCCACGTTTGCACTCCTACGTTGTTACGTTATTCCCCATTCGTGATGACGTAGTAACGACATAGGGCGCATCATCGCCAAAACAGAAGCGTGATGCCACATATTCCATTTAGATGCTGATGCTACAGCCATATGGGCACCAACATCCCTAAATCCACAGCCTTAAATCTTATTAAACCCTGGTGAGGCTAGATGACACACTTACCTACGTGTGCATCTGTCTTCTAACCTGGTTGGGGCAAACCCATGCACCTACGTGCAGCAGACCACTTCCAGCTTCGTGTGAAGTCCCATTAGGGCCGTCAATCGGATCTGAGGCAGCAGGCATGAGTGAGGCAGAACACAACAAAACGAGAAGACAGGTCCAGCAGTACCCGTGAGACACGCAAATACAGAGGGGCCATGACCCGGGAACGACGTCGCCACATAGGAATGCACGCAGCCTGATGACGTCTGCTCACCCACGTCATAAACATCCCTACTGACCACTTTAACTCTGACGCCGGCCCTGCGCCTGTGCGTCGGTCAGCCCCACCCGCCTACTGTATAGTGACCCACGGGTGCAGAGCCCTGAGCAGCTGTGGACTGGCGAGTTCAAGCCCCGGGACGATACGACCTGGAAATGCACTCCTGCACATTTTCAGAACTGCGAAGCAGTAACAGACCTCCACGGGTGTTTATCTGCAGCGTTTGCTGCCAGCCTGCGCCACTGCAGTGTACACCTGTTGCTCTCCGCGGACGTAGATTAGCAGCACACTATAAGCCCCTTCGACTGACCCTCCCAACATGCAGACGTTGAGAAAGCCCTGAAGTGCGGGAAGATTGCCACTGGTAGCATGACCTGCGCCAGGACAAAGATGGTGTCTGGACTGTACTGCATAGAGGCCTCACATGGAACCAAGGGGAAATGACCGCACTGGTGCGACTGATAACCATGGTGTTTGGCGCGCTGTGCACGTCAAAACCTGTAGGGATTCCTTGTACAGTCAGCGCGCGGACCCCTGCTGCCTCTGGACATGATGTACGGCTGTGTAAACAAGGTGAACGTATCCTACTACATGCTTGAACAGTGGTGGACAGTTTACCAAACTGTTGATACTGTTTGTAAGTGGCACTGATCAAGAAGCTGAACTTTGACCAGCCGAGTGGGAGACGAAGAAAACCTAATGAGCAGCAGTGGGTTTCGTCAGGGCTTCTCAAGCCTGTAAAACAGTATCCGAGGGAGGGAGCACTGATGATGCTACCTCCACCTGGTCGACAAGACTCTCTTGTCCTGGTCCCCTGGACAGCAGGAGATGACGTTGTTACCTAGCTAACTCTGCTTCGTGGATACATGGGACCCTCCATATGCCCCAGGATGATGCACACTACAGGGACCCCGCATACGATGACCTGACGCTGACTCCCCGACTTTAGTGTCTACTTATGAGGCCGGTCTACTTGCTACAGGGCTTCCCTGTGTAAAGCGGACAATTAGAAACCTATTGAGCCACGCTGCGTCCAAAACAATATACGTCTTGTGGACATCAAAAACGGATGAACTGCTGTGGACTCTTTTTGCCGCCTTCCCCCATGAAGGTGGTCTACTTTGCCACGACGACTACATCTTTGTAACATGAACACATGAGATCACTCCCGCTGAAGCTGAGGCCAGGCCAAGCTCCATAGCTGAGGATGGGGAAGGCGACAGCACCGCCTCTGTAGCTGGAGAGTCTCATCCGCTGCTCCCCTTTGAGTCACTCTCCTGGGATAACACTGACAGACTGCTCGCGCCTGCATCCTCCATGACACCCAGCGCCCATCATCAATGGCTTCAATACCGATCCAGATTACCCCCAACTGGTGAGCCGTGGACACACCTGCCATGGAGGTGGGGTCTGGTGTGGGTCAATCCGCCAGAGACCTCAGTCCATCAGACACCAAGTTCCAAGGTCACGGGATGTGTGGTTTCTGGAAGCACATGCGCCAGGACTGAGCCCGCCTGCCCCACATACAGGGGAAATTCTCCAAGCACTGCAGCTGGAATTGACACCCACAATGAACGCAAATGATTCTTTACCACTAGTATCAGGCAAAACATGACCACCCTGCTTGTGAGTGCTTAGCCCACTGGAAGAGGTCCTATGGGAGATGTGACCTAAGCCTGTAACCCACTGGACCATCCAAGCATGAGCCCACTGACCACGGGTTGTGACCTCTTGCGGAGGTTGTACTGTGAGAAGTGAAAACTCGTGTCAGATGGACACCTGGGACCGAATTAGAAACCTGATGGTATGACTGCCCATGTCCAGCAGTAGAAGTCCCGAATCACAAGGAGGTAGCCACTACAGGGGACTACCAACTGCGTATGCTTGATACGTCTGTAAGGCGGCCGCGATGAGCTTTGAGATACATGAACACTCAAGCCACGAGCACCTGAATATCAGGAAGCAGCCATTCATGACAGCTTCAACCTGCAGGTGACGTATGATTGTGTGAAGAAGTCAAGCCCAAGTCTGCTGACGACGTGTGCTACTCCTGTGCTGGAATTGCCAGCGAGTGAAAGTAGCACAGTCCCTGACCCGTGGACTGAGCTCGCGTAGAAGGACCTGTACAAATCATCTGGATGCTTGAGTGTGATCCTTGGATAAAGATCACATGAACCTCAGCTCATGTATGGTGTAATACGGGTGATGAGAGGTTCTTCAGGACAATTATCTTAGAAATGCTGGGACACTGCTTGCTTTTCAGCACTTTGTATCGTTCAGTACCGCAGAGTGTTCAGGTGTTAGTTTTGGTCCTTCTGGACAGTCCAGTCAAAATTTGAGCTGTAGAACGTTGTGGTCCTTTTTTGCACTCCTTCGTTGTTACGTTATTCCACGTTTAGTTCACATCTGGTACACGCCTGAACCAGACCACCACCAGCATCCCAGTCCTAGTATCGCCAAAAATCGGATCTTGGGGAGAGCCTACTTTGTTACAGTCTATGAAGAGCACAACACAACAAGAAGAGAAGTCCAGCAGACCCGTGAGAAGCGAAAATTGCTTACACTGTAAACAACGTGACACGGGACACTATTACACTTGAAACAGTTGACCCATCGTCGGTCCCTATCGCAGGTTGACTGTGTCAGTGAACTGGATTTGTGCGCAGAGGGCTACCACCCGGGCATAGAGCTCACAAGAAATTAGAGAGATGAGTGTGCTGAGTGTGATGACAGATGATTGTAATTAGATGTGAGAACTCTTACAGGTCTCTTGGTCACCGAAAGCTGCCTACGGGATGGTCGTTCACAAGGTGAATTCCTGACCTGAGCCCAGCCATGCTCCTGTGACACTGAATGATATAAAATTCGTTATCTCTCTCTCCGTAAGGCAGCAAGCCTTGTTGTCGAGGAGAAGGTCGTGACACGGGACCTGGTGACCTGTCGAGGTTCCACTACACTTGAAAGGCTTCACAATGTTGGGGATAAAGGCTAGATGAAGCAATGAGACAGAAATAGAACATACAAGTGTGGCAGAGCCGAATCCGTATGTGATTAAGAAGCTGGCCAAGTTTTAACATATATCACAGCATCTTGGACGGCTAGTGTAAACGGCTAAGGCACCTTAAAACATATAATGACTGGTTATGGTGTATCAGAAGATCGTGAGTTCCAATCCACCATGCCCAAAGCTTTCCAAACTTGCCCCCAATTCTTTCACAGCATATAATTGCTGAAGCTATGTACATTAAAGCTCATAGGCATAATTTTGTAATTCACCCACCATTAAAATGGAACGGGACTCAATCTCATGACCTCAAGATTGTTAGACAAAACTTATACCATCAACAATCCAAGTAGCAGGCGAAGAAAAATAATAAGGTTAAACTGATGTCTCTGTTACTTCCATATTACATACTTATTTGGTTATCGCCTCGAACCAAATATTCCAACTTACTGATATTGGTGAGTGATGTGGATGCAGGAATCAAAATGTATGTGCGTGTGTACACGTGCGACATTAGGTGGGAAAGGTGGGGGCAAATCCAGACAAGAGGCCGCCCACATAGGGATCATTGCAGGACACTTGAGAGACGATATGATGAGATTGCGATCATTAATCTCTTCTCATTTCATTTGGCCTGATTAGATTTAATGTTGGAAGCTACGTGATAGATTGAAAAGTACGGGCAATTTGCAGTGAAATATTAGTTGGGGTATCAACACATCTGAGCAATGGAGGCATCGTTCGTGATGTACGATCCGATATATGTAGTATTTCAAACATTACTCAAGTTCACGATGATATTCATCCTTGTCAAATATAGATATATATGTGTTTCCCAGTGCCGCCCGATATCAAAGCAGGACTTTGCCCGACAGGGACGAGTACGGACAAGAACAGGCAATTTTTAATCCTCCAGGATGTCCTCCAATCCGTGAAGAGGACATAATGTTAAACATGTTCACGATCTTTTTTAAATCAAGTAAATATTGTAAAAAAGAGAATAGGTAATTTGAATGATTTTAGACACTATGATATAAATGCAAAAAGTTAACTTTAATTAACTTACTTAAGAAGAAATAAGATCTTACCTGGCCAGCACCATGCATTGTGGAGGATGCCAGATACTTCCTCATCACGATCTTCATTTTGGACCATTTCGTTCCTGTTGTCTGTGTGCTAAGGTTGTTGACCGCCATGTTTTGTGTGTGTGTGTGTGTGTGTGTGTGTGTGTGTGTGTGTGTGTGTGTGTGTGTGTGTGTGTGTGTGTGTGTGTGTGTGTGTGTGTGTGTGTGTGTGTGTGTCTGTGTGTGTGTGTGTGTGTGTGTCTGTGTCTGTGTCTGTGTCTGTGTCTGTGTCTGTGTCTGTGTGTGTGTGTGTGTGTGTGTGTGTGTGTGTGTGTGTGTGTGTGTGTGTGTGTGTGTGTGTGTGTGTGTGTGTGTGTGTGTGTGTGTGTCCGTTTACTCAAGGTCTTAAATTATTGTAATTTTTGTATTATTGTAATTTTGATAAATCAGCACAATTGTGAACAAGGTAAAATAATGGTCACTATTTAGAAAAGCTGCAATATTTAAATGTTTAGCAATAAATCAAATATCCAAAATCTGCTCACTCATATATATATATGCGTTATTAGTTTTTGTTTCAAAGGTCTCTCAATGTCTTCATTGAGTATCAGGACTATGTCACATGCACTGGAACCAGCATTTACGCGTATATTACTGTTATTGTGTAGCAGATTATTGTAGTTAATTGTAGGTACTGTATCCACAATAAATGCCAAACAAACACATTCCCATTAAATGTATGTCTCCAAGTCTGTAAGTCTAACTACCAGTTACATACAGACTGTAGAGATAGTCTATTCCATGGCTCCCTGCATGTGAGCGCATATGATGTAAAGTCAGTGACGCTAATTACACAGACACACACATTTGCTGTCTTAATTATTTAACTCATTAGTCTATATAGATATTCATATACATTTATTTTGAAGAATTAACATTTTCTTTGTGCAACTATGTCTAGAGTGAAAAATCAAAAATTAGTTATGCGCCTTAGACAGTCAAGTATGCTTCGAGAGGCAATTTGATGTGTTTTTGGCATTATGCCTACTAATACTCTATCGCTTGGCTATTTCCAACCATTGAGACAGACCTAGTGAAAATATTGTCAATAGTACATTGATGAAAGACAACAAATGAATGAGCATTATCAATTAGAACAGATTCCAGGATCCGTCCAATTATCATGTCCATATGGTCTATCAACTCAAAACAGTGTTCAACCTTTACTTAAAGTCATCAGATTAAGTAACTTCACGTAATTTTGTATCCTCACAACATTATTCTGATAGGTGTATCTGTCCAAATATTTATTTTCACACTTCTCTCTCACACACACACGTCCTCATTGGGATTCGAACCCACGACCTCTGGGTTGAGATGATAACAGACCAAGTATGTGAGCTGGGGGTTACGGAGACAACGGTTCAGCCGTGTAACCTTTTAACAGCTCGCTGCTTGGTATGATGGTATCATTCTGGTCTCACAACCTTGGGGTCGTGAGTTCGATATAGTCAAATGGAAGCTTAGGGTTGTAAAGCCTGTCTTCAGCTATATCTATCGTTGGTAGAAATATGCTTGTTAAAAAGATGTGAGAGAGAGAGAGAGAGAGAGAGAGAAGTGTGAAAATGTATCGGCAAGCACTGGGAAACATATATAAATATTTATTTACCACAATACAAAAGACATTGTCTAAAGATTCATTAGAAAAATGCAACATACTACGTTCTTAAACATAATCCTCCTCATCTGTGGACTCTGAATCAGATTCTTCCAAGTCCTCGACGTCTCTTTCGTCATGACCCCGCCTCCTGTGCAGCAAGAAGACAATGATGACCAGCCCGGCCACAACCAAGACCATGATGGCGCCTACTGCAGGATACACCATTGTCCTCATGCTGTTCCCCCCATCCTCCCCACCATTGCCACCAACCGTCGTAGCGTCTTCTCGCATCTCCGGACCTGCATCACTTGTATCACTCTCATCATTACTACCATCATCATTACCATTTGCACGGTCGTTACCCTCATCATCGTGAACTTCATCGTTGTTCTGGATTTGAGAACCATTTCCAGAGACTGTGATCTTAGCAGGTGGTGCACTAGTACCGCTACTGCTGTAACTTGTGCTTGCATTAGAACTGCTACTAGTAATATCGCTAGTACTTGTAGTACTAATACCACAAGTAGCTTTTGATGCAGCACCACCGGTTTCATCGATTGAACATGTGTCCTTATCTCCTGAACAATTAGCTTTTTTACACGGTCCAGGCGTCAAACAAAGATGGTCCAGGAAAAATTTGGCCTTACTGCTGCAATTCTTAAAACTGAGTAATCTAAGTTGGATCTTGACAGAAAAGGGAGAGGTGCATTCGGAGAAAGAAATCTCAACACTGTGATGAGCCCACTGTGAATGCATTTCCTTTACGAGTGCTGACAAGTTAGTTTCGTGCACACTGGACAATTTTCTGTCTAAAGCATAAAGAAAAAATGATTCTGCGCAGTCCGAATGAACAACTATATAAGAGAATTGAAAGCATGCCCCTTGTGCAGGGTTCTGCAAGTGTACAAATGGGGTGGAGGTATTCAGTTTATCAGTAGGGCTATTCATATTCTCATCGTCTCGAAATATAAAATTTTTGCCGGATGCCCCTTCATTGATGCCAAGATCAGCTGATGATACCAATTTAGAGTAAATCTCCCAATCATCAAATTGAAGTTCCTTTTCTTCCATGCCACACTTAGAAACTGCCATAGATACGCGGTGTTCGAAATCACACCGAAATGTGTGACTTTTAGTCACATTATCCTTACAAGTGGCCCAATTGCTTTCATTAATCTTTACCCATGTAGTGTCTTGATACGGTTCTGGTTTGCTGGTGGTGACGATGGAGCAGGGCAGCATCAGGAGTATGAGTAAGCATGTCCTTTGATCCTGAACTCCCCTCCTCATGGCGGTGCCTTTTCCACGATTTCTGCACTCTGAGATGAGAGGACATTCTGAAAGATTGGTATACAATAGTACTGCAAAAGTATTTCATTTTTTAAAGTATTGCGCCCATCCCTGGTCTCTAAAAGCCGACATACAAGGTGGTCACATTAAAGTCTCATCACATCTTATCATCATTTGCGGATCCAAAATAATTTTTTTTAATTTTTATTTGACTTTCATTCTTAATTTCTATAAACCTAATACCAATGTGATGGTGTTTATTTCACAACAAGGCTCTCCATCAAAACTAATGTTGGCCTCACACGCCCGAGTCACGTTGTAAGACTTTACCTGGGTCTCAATACATTAGTCAAAAGGCTGCTTTGCTGGAATATTGACGAAGCAGCCTGGACTCCCCCTGCATTTTGAAGACTTATACTTTAGATTTAGAATTGGGTAGATCTAGACTTGTCAAAGAAGCCTATTTTTGCATTCTATTGTAGAAGTCATGCCCAAGTTATTGGCGATGTTCAGGTTATTCGCAACATCGATCCAAACATAGAGTAAGTTATTGGCAGTGCTCAAGTCATTGGCACCATCCACAAATATATCTCCAAGGTAACACATACGTTCTACGTTATAATGGGACAGTGGAAATATTGCCTTTTAACATATTATAGTCCTTTTAGCCATCTGTGGAAAAATTTGGTTTGGGTACCAAAAGGGGGATTAAATGCCACTATCATTTTCATGTAGCTGAATGTCTCTAAGTCTAGTATATATGATCCCACGTGATGGACTTGCACCAGGAGTAGCTTTAAGCCTATGGTGGCGATTTTAAAAATGGCCGCCATGATATCACAAAATCATAGTTCACAAAACTATTTATGAATAACATCTTAATAAAAGCACTTACAATCTTCTGTTTATAAAATCATAGATAATAGCTTTATGCAAGTATATCTGAAACGATATCCAATATTATTGTGGTCCAGGTTGTTACATTAGACCTTTAACACCAAAATTGGCAGAAAATTCAGTTTTAAGATGGTTGTCTTTATTTTTAAGTATAATCCATAGTAATATATCAAACAAATAAGGTCACCATTCTAATTGTATCGCTATTAGCATTATGTAGATGCATGTTATGTTGATTGATGAGCACACAGCAGCCATTTTTGAAAATGACCTCTAAAATGCCAGATTATCAAGATTCGTTGTTTTTAGCAATATCTAATACAAATCTTGTTTTTCTCCTACAATATCATGAATTATTGTCTGACAATAATTGATGACATATTGTTGGACAAAGTTAAATTTAAAGCATAGATGATCATATTTGGGTAAAGGTCATTTTGTGACCTTGAACATTAAAAATCCTTAAAAACCATGTTTAACCCAGTATATGATTGATTTTATCTTTTATTCGATCAAATATAGATGGATTTCACCTATCTGCTTTATGTGTGGAAACCTCAGCTTTACATTCATGCACAGATAATCAGTGTATCTCAATCAACTAATAAACTGCATTCATATTCAATAGGACTCTCAGTAAATATAATACATTTCAACCTCTAATCAAGATTTGGCAATGCATATTTTACTTATTGAACAGTACAATGATTTACCTATGTAACACAGGTGAAATAACAAGAATACATAAACAATGGATTTCTTTGTTAAAGATCATTCAATATGACCTTCAGCTCAAAATAGCTTAAAATTACACAGTTGCAGTGTAAATTAGGAGTATTGTTAGTAACGTTATCTACACTATTCATTTCATCTAGTTTCCCAATGCTCACAAACGTATTTTGATAGTGATAGACAAGTTTGCATCTATCATCTTGATGCATTTTACAGACATTAGTATCTACAAGAACAATTTTTCAGGTAATGGACAAGTATGAATTGACAATAGCAGTGTATACATGAACTGATTAAGATTTAACTTCCTCTCTTACATATATCTTGGCGACTGATCTCTAAGTATGCTACATCTTAGCAAACAAATTCTGAATCATTTATTATGTTCACACTTGATATTGAAAATAATATAGACTTACATGATAGATTACAATCTCGTGAACAATTGCAATACCTCATATGTTCTTAACAGAATAAGGGCCAATAACTTGAATATCAACAATTGAATGATCAGTTTTGTAAGTGTTTGTACTATTTAAAGTATTTCAAATCTGACCATCATCACTCTCACACACACTATCACTTTGATCATGCCCACCATTGCATTCACCTGCTATGTTTGAGCATGTCTGCAACTTGCAATTGTTGTACAGTCTAGTCCATTAATTCAATACGCATGAACACTCAGTAAGAATGCAACATTGTGTACACGTGCATAGAATTAGAGTTAATAGAACGTCAAGAGTGGTTTTTTCACACATCCATTTCATTACTAACTCCCCATTTTCATTTGATTTGTGTCCATGGCCATGTGGATGTGGAATTTCCGGAAACTTTTCTAGGCTTTTTCGCCAGGCCAGTTCTTGAAAGTTTGCTCAATGTGTATGTTATCTCAATGCATTTTCACAAGGTAGTCAACTAAGGGGGTGGTTCTCCAAACTGCATCCCCTTTCTTTGCATAAAATATTGCGTATCGCATTCAATTATGTTGCATACCTTTCTTTGTTTGAGTACAATTGACGCACAAATTCTTGAAGTCTGTTGAAAACTGTGGAAATGTCTATGAAAGTTCCATGGCTGGAGAATCATTACTTCTCTGTATGCGTCATTCTGTTGCACATTTTTTCAAAGCATTGATTTCCCCTTAATTTGCCAAAGAACTCACCGAGTCAACTTGTCGATGCATGGAGTCCTGGTAGTGCTGTCCATATCTCATTTTTCAATATCAATGACAATTCTGTAATGTCTATCAATCTATCAATCTTACAATAGACTTTGTCCTACGCCTGAGGTACATGTTACATTTGATCAGCGAACACAAACCCAGACTAACTACAAAGATGTCTGTATCCTCTGCAACAATGGTAATGGAACGGTAATTCTGACCTGCATGATGAGCATGTAAAAACAGACATTTGTCTTCCTCTTCCTGATTGATTGCAAGAGCACTGATTTCTTCGCACCACTGACATGTGGTTTTATACCACATTTCCTGACATAGTATGTGAACCCAGCTTTACTCTTTTTGATGGAGCCTTCCATGATTCTGAAAGAAATGTAGTCAACTTGGTTTTACTTGCACCACATGCTCGCAAACTTTTCCAGTTTGTGATCTTGTGACCAGGCCTTATTGTGTTTTTAATGTAATGCGATCCTTTGATCCTCTACTCACTCTTTTAGCAGGTTTTATGGAATCGTGTTTGTAGTTATAAATATTTACATCGATTCTATCTTTTTCATTGCCAGCAAGAAGTGAAACTTGGAATACATGTTCTGAAAGATCTTAAAAGTCTTCACCATGCAGCTCTGTAAGGAACAGACTCAGCAAGGGTCAACAAAGGTTTCTAGACGTTTGGAAAGTGTAGCTTTATTAGTTTTCTTCATGATACCATCTATACATTGGCTAACCACCATGGTATAGGGCCAAGTGGGTGAGAGAAAACTTCCTTCATGTCTAGATCTCTGATTTTGGCGATTAAAATCATGATGCCAAATAATCTTCTATCCACTCTCAAAATCACTTCTTCATTTGAATTCCTCGGCTTTTGATATGCAGTGTGACGAAACTTTGTCAGATTTATCTTTTTGATTCTTTAGCGGGTGTGTGTGTGGGGGGGGGGGTTTCACTTAACTTTTTAAAATGATAATGGGGGGGTAACTTTTTATTTGAGCCCAAATAAATGGACGACCACCCCCACCCCCCGGGATCGTTTTTTATGATCGTTCCCTAACATAAAAAATCTTTGCCTTCCTGAAGTCACTTTTGTCGTAAATTTTTGTAAGCGTCTTCACCCTTTTTTAATGCTAGCATCATGCCTATGGATAATTTAGCTGTAGCTGCAACAGCCGTGGAAATCCTGATTAAATCACTAGGATATGTTTCAAAAGGATTGGTTCAATCATTCTCAAGTCTCCATGGTCCCATAAGGTCAGGATGATTACTTAAATTGTTCTGGACAAAGATTGTCTCTCTCAGCTGTCTCACTATGCTTCTATGTTTAGCCTTGAGAGTACCGTGATAGAGCACCATGCTTGAGACTGAAGCCGTAGTAACCCCTGCCATTTGGGTATCTTTATTTATAGTTTCCTCTGTAGTTTGATCAACTGCAATCCGAGCAAATGGATTTCCTTGTTTAAGATGAAGAGAAAAAAATCCTTGTTGAAAGTGTTGTTGCGGTTCTGGGCATGTATTTTCAAGAATAATCATTTGTGCACAGTAAACTGACAGATAACGTACATAATTCTCCTTGTCCAACACAAAGTATCAAGGAATGACTTTTCCAATGGATGCAAGATGAAGAACCCAGTCACTTTCTATAGCAATAGTTGCCAGTTTAAATGGAGTATTCAAGGATTGATATCCTTAATTTGTTTAGTATGTTTTTGAACAACTTGAGGCAAAACGTGATCGGACACGTTTTTGGATGAGTTACATTGACATGGTTGGAATGAATTCTGCTTGGACTGCTATGTGCAGAGAACGTCATGCAGTTTGCCAGTAGTAGTTTCTAGCTTGCAAACGAATTCAGGATGGTCACACTCAAGCCATTTTTGGAAGCTCTTCCATATAAGCCTCATCAGTGCTTCATTCACTAGCTTGTGTAAACAAACAGCACAATTGTATTGATTTCCGTCCAGCACTTTTCTGATTGACTCCTCTGCAATCTCACCAGACTCAACACCAAATGCCACATCACGTAGTCCTGCATTTCCAAACAATTTTACAATAGTTGTCATAAAGATGCATTGAGACAATATACACATCGAGTAAACTTTCTAGCACTGGTCCGGAGAAAACACTAACTTTGGCTAAACTATACAACAGTGTGTACGCTGTAGACATACTCAAACATGGCAACTGAGAGCTGGTGTTCATGGTCAAAGTGATAGTGAGCTAATAGTTACACAATGAGAATGGTAACATTATATGTTCGATATATTGTTGTGCATTATACCTAAAAATAAAGACATCTGAAAACCTAATTTTCTGCAAATTTTGGTGTTCAAGGTCAAATATAACGACCTTGACCTCAATGAATACTGGATATTGTTTTAGATATTCGTGTATGAAGCTATTGTCTTTGACATTGTAAATATAGAATTAAGATTTATAATTGAACATGTACGTGTTTTTACTAAGAAGTTATTCATAAATTGTTTAGTGAATAACTATACGTATGTGGATAACTATACATTATTAATGTTAGATATAGGTTTCAGAAATGAGTAAACTCGATTTTTCTTGTATTGTCTACTGAAAGATATACATGTAGCACATGCATTTGTTTACTCACCATATCACCATGCCCGCCAAACGGTGTTATCGTGTACAGGAACCTGTTGCTTGTCAGTCCATGTTAAAGTACGTATCTGTAGTTTTTAGGTGTTTACAGACTTTACATGCATCATATTATCAAAATCTTGAGCGTTAGTTACACAATCTCAGTGTTATGAAACTTTCAAAGGTACACACATTCATTTCTCCGAAATAGTAGACGTAATACGATAACGTCACACGTAGAAAAATGCTAGGTTTACGTGAGAAACGTCCATGGGTCATGGGAAGCGTTTCAGGGGAGACGTTGCACGTGTACGCTTATAACCAGCCCACTACTAGTAACCTCGATCAACCAGGCCAAGTATTGTACACAGAGTCTGGTTGAATGAGGCCATCAGCCCCCAAGCAAGACCACGGATAGGCCACGTACACTCCGCGCACGGTATGCAACAGTATCACGTAAAATACAATGAATTACGTACTGCCGCGCAAATACTGTGTAATAATATACTGTGTTGTGCGCGGTTGTGCGTGGTTTTGAACAAATTTATTATTTTCGTCTTTCACAACACAAAATTTACTAACCGTTTGACAGTTTCATCTGCTTCTGACATTTTAAAAAATGCTACTGCGCATGTCAGGTCATGACCTGCGGCAAGCACTGGGTCGTAGACTCTCGCAGGTTGGCGGGCCCCCTCGTCTCTGTTTATGATCTGACTGTGCATCCGGATATGAACTACTTCCTTGATAGCTCTAGTCCTCCCATGACTCTCTCTCTGTTCAGAACTGACACACACTTTCAATCAGATGTATCTTGTGGTTCTCTTTGTTGACGTGATCTGTAATGGCACTCTTGTTAAAGATCAAGACTGAGTGAAATCAAAAGGCCTATTGATTCTATAAAATGTAATTGGTGTCACTGAAGGAGTTACAAGAATCCTGAATAGGCATAAGGTGGCAACTGCTGTAAAGCCCATTCATACAATCCGGAATTTGTTGGTGCACCCAAAAGATTAAAAGTGGAGATGAGTGAAAATGTGAAGTGGCGTATAAGATTCCTTTGTGTCCGTACATTACACGTGTACTACACGTATATCTCTACACATGTATACTACGAGTAGAGTTACATGTG
>CM032668.1:12864038-12903223 GCA_019095985.1 Streblospio benedicti
GGTCTGAGGCAGTGCGAGGCCTTACGCTAAACGTCGTGTAATCACAGAGAAATAGTCGCATGTCGCCGGCACAAATACCGTATAGTACTGGCGCAGTGCTTTCTCTGTACAATGAACGTACGAATGCCATACGTGCCAAGTCATACGCGAGTATAATGCACGTTCGATGCATGTTAATCTCACGGCCACCTCAATAAAAGTATTCCCAGTGACTACGCACTCATAATGCCTGGAGCCCGTGCGTATGTGCCGACAACTGTACTTTTGTCAATGCATGCGGAAAATGTCGTAGACACCGCAGACTTCAAGACGCCTTGCCCCGCGATCAAATGTGCCCCTTGCTTTAGGCAGCGGGCTTTTCTTTTGAGGACATCTCGTGGTATATGCAAAAAGGATTCCCACTTCATACTAGATGCATATGATGCATAAAATAAGTGTAATTGGTAAATCAGTTTAGAACACAAGTGTCCTCATAAGACATTAACTTCACGTCACATATGTTAAAATAGACATGTTGCATTGCTACTGGGGATTACAGAACAAGGCCACCTATGCCTAGGGCACATTCCACCTCAAGGTCTACAGCCAGTCCACGACCAAAAACGCAAGGAGATCGTAACGATCCGTGAGTGTGGAGTGCGGCAAACGTACGTTTTTCAAGGCCGTACGATGGTCGCAGTAGAAGTCTGGCCTGCCAAACTTCTTTTACGACCACCCTACGTCATGGTCTGACCGTAAGGAGGCAGTGTGGTGACCTTACGGTAATCGTGGCGCATTTATCCGCACGTTACCGGCACAGATACAATGCCGGCGCAGTGCTTTCTCTGTACAATGAACGTACGAATGCCGCATTTTAGTAATCCCAGCGTGCGTAGAGCGTAAGTTATACGTGAGTACAACGCACGTTCTATGCATGTTGATCTCACAGCCAACTCGAAAAAAACACTCTCAGTGCCGACGCATTCCTAACGCACGGAGCCCGTGTTGATGTGCCCACAACTGTACTTTTGTCACTGCATGCAGAAAATGCCTTAGACGCCTCAGACCTCAACACGCCTTGCGGTGAACACAATCGCAAGGTGGAATGTGCCCCTTGCTTTAGACAATGAAACTGTCTGAATGACACATCACTAAAATAAACTAAAATTTGCAAATAATCAAGAGTTCCCATCACAAATATTTAGGATGATAAAAATATAATTGATTGTATGATAAAAAGTACTTTTCTTAGCCTTGTGCTCATTTTACATGAGCTACATATATCAATGTTTCACTGTATTGAACTGGTGGAAATCAACAAAGCACTGGGGATGGATTATGTGTACAGCATGTTCAGCCTTAATGGACATTATGCACAGGGCACATTATACCGCAACAGCTGTCTACAGCCAGTCTATGACAAAAAACGTATGGAGATAGTAAAGATCCGTGAGCGTTAAGTGCAACAAACGCAGCATTTTTAAGGTCGGACCGTGGCCGCAGAAGAAAGTTTGGTACGTCAAACTTCTTCTACGACCACCCTACGTCATGGTCTGACCGTAAGCAGGCAGCGGTTACCTTACGTTAAACATGGAGGATTTACCTGCACATTGTCCGCACAGACACAGTACTAGGGCCGTGCGTTCCCTGTACCATGCACGTGCGAATCCCGTACTTTTGTAATCACACCTTGTGTAGAGTGAAAGTTTTGCACAAGCACAACTCGTGTTCGATGCATGTGGATCACACAGCCACCTCAATAAAACCATTCCCCGTGCCGACGCAAACATTACGCACCGAGCCTGTATGGATGTGCCCATACCCTAAATAATGTCACTGCATGTGGAAAATGCCATAGACGGGCAGACTTCAAAACGCCTTGCGGCGAACCTGCCCGCAAGGTCAAACGTGCACCTCGCGTAAGGCAATTTCCTGTGAGCTTTAATTCCAATGGCTTTACTTAAGATGAAATAATTAGTTTCCATTGACCATACAATTAGCAGTTTCTTTGATACTGCCTTGAAATAGATTGATTACCATTCTTGATTCAGTAAAAGGATGATAGATTGTATGTTTTCATTTTATGATGTACTGCTTATCAAAGAGATATTGCCTACTTTAGCCTAGTAAAAATTTCAGAGTGTTGTTTTCTTCTATTCTATGGTGTTTAAAAATGCTATTTGATAAATTCAAAAACTATGCTTCAGAAACAAAGCCTTTGTTTAATCTATATGTCACCATCATATAAATGCGTAACGTCTGATTTGGTTTCTATTTGAAAAGCAGCCATAAAACAAAACAATGTTAACATTGCTTGGGATGATGGTATCATTCTGGTCTCACAACCTTGGGGTCGTGAGTTCGAGTCCCCTCTGGGCCACTTGACATAGTCAAATGGAAGATGTGTCTTCAGCTATGTCAATATAGTGGTAGGAGCTTGCTTGCCATGGAAGAGAGAGAGATGAATATAATTGTATCCACAAGCAAACTTGGGAAAAACACATTAGAAAACTCCACTAGCAGTAAAATGCGAAGAAATTAGAACTCCCAAAATTTCCGTCCATAGGTGGGATTCGAACCCACGACCTCTGGGTTGAGATGATAATTGACCAGGTATGTAGGCTGGGGGCTACAGAGACATCGGTTCGTCCGAGTAGCCTTTTAACAGCCCGCTGCTTGGGATGATGGTATCATTCTGGACAACAACAGTCGAAAACAATTCAATAAATAGGTTTTAGATATATTTAGTAAATTATATGGTTTTAATTTTGGATTTTAACATATTTTATAAAGAAAGAACTCAAAATGATACATGGCACAATATAACTGTGTTACACTGACGTATAAACCCACTGAGGTTGGGTAGATCTGTACATGTTTTTAAATAGTTTTAATATGATAAACAAATTTTTGACTTGACTTGGTAAAAATCAGTAGTCTTTACACCTAAGATTGCCAGTCCAGCGCGCAACGTTACACGATTAGAAAACGCACTTTACATCACAAATCTTACCAAATTGATGTTAATAAAACTCACACGCCATTATAATGTTTGATCAAGTAAAAACGTAGTTGCAAAACATAATCGTTTTAGTTTTTATTTCCCATTTTAATTTTATCTATCACCCGCTAATTTTCAAGTAATGCTCACTAATCTTTCTCTCCTTAAGGTGATTTCACAGGGTTCTTTTTATGCGGCAGCCACTTTCGGTCGGTGACTACTAAAAATGCACCTTTACAATTCTTGAATCCTGTTAACTAATATTAATCCCAGTTCTCTAAAATGAAAAGTATTTCAAAGAACTAGCCATAAATTCTCAGAATCTGGTCGGAATGTGATAAAGGTGTTGAAAAAATGGATGAAAAGTTTTCAATTGGATATTTTACTAAAATCAAGAGCTGTGTGTGAGGAGTCACGACTCTGTGCATAAAGTAAAAACTATGGGCTTTAATTTCATGTATAACACCGTGGTACAGTGACTATTATAGTGGCTAGGCTAAGGTTGCTGAGTAGAGGTGAGGTAGGCGATAAATGTTCAATAATTCTCACCCCCTCTCACTCATCTTTATATATCGAGATTAGAGATGGTTAAAGTTCTCGTGGCCACACACCGCGTGAATTGAAGTTTGGTATATGGTATATAGGTGCAGTGAAAGTCACGCTCTCTACAGGTCTCTACTCTCCTCAAACTTGTATCAAAGTCGACTCAAACCTACGAGCGAGAGTGGCTACCTTTGAGACGAGTGTCATCCGCGCTCCCAATGGAAAGTAGGCCAGTTCTCTGGCGATTTGGTGTGCTCTCGAAGCAAACAATTATGCACACTAGAATCGCCCATAATTTGCACATATCTGCCATGCTCGACCTGTGGTGAAATGGCGGAATGAGACACCTACAGGACAAATACCTCACTGTGGGGATGCAAGATCTGTCAATAAAAAAATAGAAAATGGCTATATGTTTAGCTAGCCGTGTGTTTGCGGCTGAGCACCCATCGACTAAAAGAAAGCTGATAATAGGTTAATATGAAGTGACCCCAGAAAAGTACATAAAGTAATATCAATAAATTTGCAATGTGAAAAAAGAAGGCATCGTTCATGCACACGCTTAAAATATACATGTAGCAGTGAAAAATATGATTCGATTGATGACGACAAAGACTCGATGTTACATACGCAAGATTTCATTATGAGCCATTTATTCACAAAAAGGATATTTGCAGAACCTAATGCCCTTGTGTACATTATTCAATCAGTGTGAGCGGCTAATGACTGTGTATTTACTGAGTGTGCCCAGTTGATGTCTGGAACATGATTTATTGTGGCAACACGTGGCCCTAACATGCAAGTTTTATGAACCAGTTCATTGACCTGACTTAAAATATATAGTTCTTTTTAATGTAAAAATGGCAGGTGATTTTTCTACAGGTCACTTCTCACTACCAAAAGACCTGCTTATGTGTGCAATAGGGTCTATATATGAGGTTTCTTTAAAATATCAACCTAATGCCTAGGGCACATTTTACTGCAAGGTGGGTCTACAGCAAGTCTACTGCCAAAAACGCATACAAATCCATAGACAGACCGGGGGGCGCAGGGGCCATGCGCCCCCACCCTTTCCCACCAAAGTACTTCATTTTCATAGAGTTTTTCATGAAATCCCTTAAGTGCGCCCCCTTTTTCTTTAGTGCGCCCTCCCCCCTTTTCCAAAAACCTGGATCTGCCACTGCAAATCGTGAGGATCCGTGCGTGTGCAGTGCGGCAGACGTAGGTTTTTTCAAGGCCGTACGGTGGCCGCAGAAGTTTGGCATGCCACTGTGTGCATAATTAAAAAAAATGTCGTACCACGGAGCAGTGTGCAACCTGTTAGAGGTAGGTTTGCTCAACACCCACCATCAGACCCCACCGGGAATCGAACCCACGACCTTCGGGTCACGAGTCCAACTCCCTATCCACTCGGCCACGGAAGCACTAAATGCTGCGTCTGAAGTTGGAAATAGGCATATTATGTATTGCATGTGTCCATGATGATACACACATTGAAACATTCTATAGAAATCTACGGAAATACACGAGGCCCATACATGTACAATGTCCGCTTGGGACCATTGTTCTTGACAACAAAAGAAGGTTGAAATAGGCAATGTGACAGTGCTGGGGATCTCAGTATACAATTGCAGTGTCTTTTAAACCCCAATTTTTAACCCATGGCTAAATATCGTAACACAATACATGACATTGTGCAATGAAAGTAAGGAGGGGAGTGAGGGTTATGGGGTTGGAGGGCGGTAGGCAGTTGAACATTGATGCATGACATTAAAGCTAACTCCAAAATTTAGAAAAAAACACAATCCTAAAACACATATCGGCTGTGATTCAGACAACTGTGTTACACTGATCCACACACAGCATCTCTTCTGCACCAGTATGATGCCACAGAACGGTTCTCTGTACTTCTCCTGCACATCATGCCATAATTAGGGGCATTCTCCTCCTCAGGATCTTGGCTATCCTAGAATGACTCTTGAGATTATTGTATCATTTACTCATTTATTTTATCATTTATTTCAAACAGCATGACAGGGTGTCCTCTTGAGGTGGGTGTGGCTTATCTAATGACCTTACTTTATACTCTGCAATCATTCCGCGGTGAGCAAGCGTACTGGATACCTACTTGTTTGTTTTGTCACTGTATATCGTGTGTCACTCACTCACTGTATGATTTGCTCCCCCGTTTCAGATCGCGCGGCGGGGCGGCCTCCTGAGGTGGGTGTGGCTCCTGCTCACGGCGGCTGCGTCCATCTATGCCGTCTACCAGGTGTACGGATTTGTGGACAGATTCATGGCCCGACCAATAGGCGTGAAAAGCACGGTGAGTAAAAGAGATGTGACAGCATGAGTAGAAGCTTTGAAAAGATGTCAAGCTATGTAATGATGTAACACATAAAAAATCAAAATTCAAAATTAAGACCCTGGACCAAAATCAATGGTCGTATTGTAGAGGTAACTACATAGAGGCCGTCGCAATATATACATCAGGGGCGGATTTAGGGGGGCGTGGAGGGGGCGTGCGCCCCCACTAAAATTTTCAAAATGAAGGTAACATCAGTGTAATATAACACAACCCCCAAAAAGCGGTTGGCTACTTGACTATTGAACAACGACAGCGCGTGCAATATTTCGATCAATACTAGTCTAGCGCTGTTTTTTTGCGTCAATCATCACGCAGTTTGTAGATCTACACGTGTAGCGTATCGCTGTAGACAGTAGATCTACTAGTTTGCAGTACTAGTTTGCAATGGCTCGTCCTACGTAGTCTCGATCATCCAGAATCTTGTGTGGTTGCCACCAACCAAGATGTCTGGAGTCATTCTACAGTTTTACTTGCAACGGGCAGCTCATGAATATAATCAGAAATATTCAATGAAACTGCAAAAACAGGAGAATACCCAAAAGAACTGAAAACAGGAATACTCACACCATTACCAAAACCGAATAAAAAGAAGGGTCCAAGAGAAAATCTTAGACCAATTATGCTACTATCAGTACTTAGAAAGATTCTCACAATTTGTCTAATACACAGAGCATGGAAAAGATTAAGTACAAGAATATCAAAAGATCAAGCAGCTTATCAAAATGAAAGGTCCACCACAGAACAAGTATTTGCAATCAAACTCCTAGCTGAAAAAGCCATAACATCAAATGATTACAGCATATATATCCTCATGTTAGATATGTCAAAAGCTTTTTCGACACAGTTGATAGAAAGAGACTATTCAAATCCCTAGAAGAAATCCTATTACCTGAAGAGCTTCACCTACTACACATTTTGATAAATGATGTCTTCATACATGTAAGGGTTGGAAATGAACTAAGTGTAGCATTTATCTCTCTCATGGGCATCATTCAAGGAGATTGTCTGTCAGCCATCCTATTTATATTCTACCTGCACAAGCACTCAAACCCAAAGAAAGAAGTGATCATACCTATGCAATCAAAGTTTTCAACCAAATAAATTGGAAAAGCTCTATCAAAGAAGACAAAATGTTTTCAATCTCACCAAAGTATGCCGATGACATCACTTGGGCCTCAAATGACACGAAAGTAATTGAAATGGTAAAGGAAACAGTCCCCCCAGCAATAGGATTTCAATACCCTAAGAAAATAAGCAATGAAGATCTATACAACCTCACAAATGAAATTCCATGGAGTGAAACCATAGAAATAAGAAGAATGAAATTGCTTGGCCATGTATGTAGACTTCATGAAGAAGCTCCAGCAAAACAAGCTCTGAAAGAAACACTTAAGCCACAAAAGAACAAAATTGGAAGGCCAAAGCAAACTTGGTTAAAACTAGTAAAGATAGACCTAGAAAAGAGAAATATAATACCAAAAGATCACTTTGAAAACATTCTTACAATAGCAGAAAATAGAGAAGAATGGAGGAAAATTTCTCAATCTTGTAGTCTGCATGAAGGCAGACAAGCTGCTGGGGAGGTTCATCTCTAAAAAGAAGAACCTCCCAACATGTGAAGATGATGATGGGCAGCTCATGAATATATTGATTTATCAGAAAACTGATAAAGTACGCCATTGGCCAATGCGGTCACGTGATAGGAAGATTGACAGGTGACGCCACGCTGATTCGTACGAATCAGCGTGACATCACAAATTCTGAGAATTATGAATAGATCTAGATATACATATAATGAAAATGTCAAAATGATTTCACTACTTGAAGCATTAAGATTCTACAGAATACTGATATACTAGCATATAACTCTTACCTTGTTAAATGATTCCAGGATGTAGGTAGTGATTCTTCACAGAAAATCAATTGTAAATCAATTAGCAGAGTTCCCCTGGGACCGTTCATGGTCAACCGGTAAAGTTATAGGAAATAAAAGTTCACGTGCACCTGCGGGCACCTGCTATGACGCTGGTTCTTGAAATGGCTGATTTACTACGGGAAATCATAAATAACGGCCAGTTTTGAGGAAACCACTGGAGTCTTAACTCTGGACACAACTGTAAACCATGTGCTGACGGCATAAACATCAACATTATGCCATGTGCCTTTATTTATAAACACAGATTGAAGCCTCCATCACCAACTTGTGCGAACTGCTTAAAACATGTTCCGCTTTTGCGATCGAGGCTAGTACAATCCCCCATTACCGCTCAAACCAAGCCACACAGGCTGGATATCATAACCAGCCTGTGTGTCCGAGGCTACGTCCTACGAAGCAAGCCAAATACACGAAACCACGGTTTCGTGACGTGCTGTACTTTGGCCCGATTGCAGGTAAGATTCTCGTTCCCCGTAGTAAATAGAGAGAAATTGCCGACTTTCTACCCAAGAGTCTTGTATCAAAATTGTGCTAATCTTCTTACTTTTAACTTCGGCTGAATTCGCTAACCTCGGCTCTACAACATACTAGAAGTATTCGCAGAAATAATTGATAATAAAGATTTTCTGAGACATTTACTTTTCCATCTTTTTGCATCCAGTCCGACAGCAAACGTTTGACGTTCCACGAGAGCGTTGGATCACAAACAAATACTGACTAGCAGGTGGTTGCTCACAAAAGTGCTTCCTTCTAATTTTCGGGATAACTTTCTCTCAAACGAATTATAAAATGTGATGATATTACTAGAGCATGCAAACAGCCATACCTTACCAGAAAATAATAACAAATGGAGCTGTCAACACACGGGTTAAGAAATATCTATAGGTGTTTGGTTGATCTATAAATCTAGACTAACATGACCCCACTCATCAAAATAACGTGATACTGCATATCAGGTGGATCCTTGAGACCTAATATCTTTATTTTATTTTCCAAATTAACTTTCATTTGAAGGATTGGTGAAATGTAACATTATTACTACAGCTTGCACACAGGAATAACTTATAAGAGTTTTATTGCAGATACAGCTGTCAAGACACGGATTTAGTTTAGAAAGACGATCTTGGTAGATTTATATAGTTTGTTGACGGAAATCAACCACCATGGCTGATATTTCCGTTATTATCTGCCCTATTAATGTAAAATTAGGATTGGTCAATCAGTAGTAATAGGCGTTCAATCCATTCATATCATTGGACATTTTCTGATACTTTTACGGGTTATAATAGCTGAGTTTGACTTAGGTGCACATTGGAAAATAATGCCACAATATGGTCAAACTAACGAGCTTGTATATCTTTACTATCTATCATAATCTCATCTCCATCCAGTATGTTGTGGGCGAGTGTATATATAATGAGTTCTAATTCATAAATAGGATAAATAACAAATTTAAACCATATAAATACTGTGTCAAAATACGGCAAATTTCCCTTCATTAACACGGGAGCGAGTTTTATTTACCTGTAACTCAACGCTCGTGGCTGACGCATCCTCCATCACATGCTTTGCTACGGCGAACGTACATACGTATGAATCAGAGCTTTTTCATCAAGGCTGTTTCTTGAAACCGTGTTTTCGTGTATTAGATGTATTCTTTATGAATAGGCCTACCAGCAGAAAGTAATTTATCATAACTTAAACTTATGGCGCACTGAGTATAAAAGTGAACATTGGATATTCCGACATCATTTATTGAGACTGTTCATAGTCAAATTTTACGGCAAAAATATTGGCCCATCAAGTGCAGAATTGACCCATTGATTTGCCCAACAAGAACTCTGGTTATGCAATCTTTGATAGTGTCTTCTTCTTTTAAAGTTTTGATCCTTCAGCTTTGGAGCAAAGTACAATGTTAGGAAATAGTAGATAGTAAGTAACATTTTTACAATATTACAATAAATAATTAGTTAATTAACAATAATAATTAATTAACTGTATTATAAAAGCAATAGTAATAGTAATAACAATAACAGCAATAGTAAATACAATTAAACAGCAACTCTCATCGATCTACATTATAAGATTTTTAAACATTAATTTCCAACTTTTTGCATCGCACACTGTGGACAATATAACATAATTTCTAGAAGCTTTTTCAGTAGTTGAAATATTTCTTTTCATTGTTGGTGAACCCCTTCTTGATACCCCATATACACTGTAGTTTCTGGGGGCTTCCCCAGACCCCTCGCCAATAGTTGCGCCCCCCCCCCCTAACTCAAAATCCTGGATCCACCCCTGGACATAGTCCAGTTTGCAGGTTCTACTGTACTTTATATACTACGTCTAATGCTAGAATAATTTTTTTTCTTGAAAGAAGCAAAATAGGGACTCATAATTTGTAGGATATTTAAGCGATTTTCTGGAACAATGTAATTCTTTCATGAGGATTATGGCCTCCGCCTTAAAACTACAGTATTCGTTGCAGGCAGCGTTCCAAGCAGTGCCGTTTCCGGGAATTACATTCTGTAACCTGAACAGTATGAAGAAGTCCAAGTTGCACCTTGGTGGGGTGGAGCTTGAGAGCATGATTGACGGGATCGCCACTGCCCAGGCCGGCACCAACCCAGAAGAGGATAACGAGCAAGCTTCTACAGACATTGGCACACACAGGAGCAAAAGATCAGTGCAAGGTAATGTCCTACACATTGTAATCTCACTTACCTGTACTATACTTGAAAGAGGACAATATAAAGTTCACATTTTGAGCTTTCTGCAAACGTCTTGCTTTGTTCACAACAAGTGATGACGTCATAGGTCGTCACTGTTGACGCGGGAAAATCTCCAGCTGCGCACCCCCCCTTTAGGGGTCAACACGTTGTTCCATGTGGTGGGAAGGGTGTGTCTGCCTCCATCTCTGTTGAGAGAAGGTCTCAGTCTCCTTATCTGGATCGCTTCCTTTACTCCACATTCAAAGTACTTTGGTTCAACACATAAAACTTTTGTATCCTCTATGGAGGGTAACAGGACGATCCGCCGATGAGACGATACGCCGCCACCGGCAAATCGTCCTACATAAAGTACCGGCGGAACGTCTTTTCCCCGGCGGATCCTCCAGCCTCTCATCGGCGGACCGTCCAAATAGCTTTAACAAGGCCTAGCCTTCATTGTAGTGGACGGTCTGCCGATGGGACGTTTCGCCGATACCAAGTTTCTGCCGATCCTACCCATATTATATCATTCCAATAATGCAAACACGCTTGCTCTCATTAATCCAGCAGTAATTTACCTAAAGGGGAATGTCATGTCATTCAGTTACTGGTAGAGGCAGACGTTAAACTGTTGAACAATCTCATCATTGCACTACAATATTGGTCAGTGAGGATACAGATTTGCTTACATTGCTAGAATAGACAAGATCATTTGATTCCATTTTGATGCAAACAATGAGTTACAAGAACGAAAAGTGTATAATATTAACCTGTTGAAAGAAACATTTGGAGATGGTTTGTGCAATGAGTTTCTCTTTGTACATACCTATTCAGAATGTGTTTCTATTTCAAGAATCTTTGGCATTGGAAAAAATTAAAGAAATTTGTGAAATCTGATCCTGTCACGAAAATGACTGATGCACTTAGGTTCACCGTAATCTCTTGGTAACTGCTATACTTAAAGCCGTCTTAAAAGTCCAAAATAGATCAGCAAAGGTGAGGTAAAAGGGTGTGAGATATCAATTTATTTCTATTGTCAATTATACCAGCATGGTCCTTCACACTACACATAAGGTGTTTGTTTACAGAGACACGTAGGCCTACGTTAAACGTCCATCTGAGAATGTATATAAAATGATTTGAGCACAAAATGTATGCTATGTCATTATGTTTCTTGTTAGATTTTATATACATCACACACCGGCAAATCTTCTTATCGGTATATGGTCCAAACAACTGCTAACACCGGCGGATCGTCTCACCGGTAAATAGTCCAAACCACCGGCAGACAGTCTTACTGTCTGTCGGCGAATAGTCCCGTCGGCGGAATGTCCTGCATTCCTATGGAGATGCTATGTACCTGTTGGTCAGTGTGTAGATGACGAGATACTTCCGACCCCGTTGAGCTTGGGCATCTATGTTCCATGAAGCTTGCTTTCAGGGATCGTTCTGTCTCACCAACATATGAAGCATCACAATCATTACATTCAATTTTGTACACTGGTCCAATCACTCTATACTTATCTCAGGGATCCTTTGGTACATATACTCAGCGCGCATCTGGGGATTTTCTCGAGTCAACAGTGACGACCTATGACGTCATCACTTGTTGTGAACAAGGCAAGAGCGTTTGCTGAAATCTCAAAATGTGAACTTTTATTGTCCTGTTTAAAGTATAAATAAACATTTGATTATCAGATGCAGGATAAATGAACTTCTATCATACTATCATGAAGTTTGTTGTATTATATGATTATTTTTATTTAAATATTTAGAATTGAGCTGCTATAGACAGACTATAGACTAGCTATCATTATTATTTTCACCATGGAAATAGCAGTTTTCAAGAACATGTGAACTTGCAACCTGTGAGTCAAATCATGCATGTCTCAGTCAACCCAGACCCTTCCCTTACTCACTTACTTTCCGTCGGGACCTACAAGTCTCTCGAACGCAATAGTGTCAGTCTGGTTGATCGAGACTAACATGATATATGACACTATGCACTTTGACCCCTTTAGAAAATATTATGTAAGTGAGATACGTCCATATGCGTATGACGTATCACGATGACACGTATAAAGTACTGAACTTTTAGTTTACCGAAAATACACTAACACAAATATTTGAGTTATTTTTCCATGGATTTTATTTACCCTTGGCCTTGCCAATTCTGCACCAAATGGTGTTACTTTTATAAAAATCCATTTTGGTTAAAGGAAGTTATGCCACAAAAGGTGGGTTTGGATAATTAATATCTATAGTGTTGACGAGCATTGAACTTATTCAAAACACTTAGATCTATAAATAATGATATAACTTATATCATTCATTAATTTAGAAATAGAAATTTGTATTCCAGAATTTCCTGATTATCGAAGTAAGTAGTGTAATGTGATCTTTCATTTATAATAGACATGCTTTTCTTCGTCTATCCAGTGTACTAAATGTTGTAATTAAACTATCAATTATTGTACAAAAAATATTGGTGATGCGTTCAATTGTAGGGGCTGTTCATTTATATTTGTTGAGGGGGTGAGTTGGATATTTTTCAACAAGTAAAAATAAAAGTGCGACCCCGCTTCCCCTAGATTTTACAAAATAAAAGTTTGACCACCAGTAATTGAGAAATGAAAAGAAAGCCCTCTTCCCCATCTGTTCAAATGATGTAATATTGATTCACAAGTCAAGTAAAGCAGTAATCAAACTTTATTTCGTCTTCTTATCCAACTTATTATATCTAATCAATTATAATCTGAAATACCACAAATAAATTGTCCTGGGATACATAAATATGAATTTCGGAACTATGGTATCTAACTCTGATTCAAATTCAGAGTCTGAAAAAACAAAATTACCACTAGCCATTTGTTTATCATAACATAAGAAATTTCCTCCCCAGGTTTGAATATAGTCCATTATCAGACATTTACATTTGTGATTGATTATATTTGCCTCAAAGCACAAAAAATAGTGCTAGAATATCAAAATAGTTTATCATTTAGAGTTATGTACGTTAAAGTAATAATTATACAGGGCCATCCCCCCCATCATCCAGGATTCAAAAAAAATGGGGGCGGGGGGGGCTCTTCCACAGTCGGGGTGGGTATATATTCATTAATAAAGACCCCTGAATTTTTAGATGAAAAAAATATCTAAGTCATATTTCTTGATCCTCATGGTAATTTCTAAATCATATCAAAGGCTATGTCCATTATACCAGACATCATCATGGTTTATGAATATGTTACCTGTGGTATAAGTAGTGCTAGAAATCAAAATGTTTATTTTGTTGTTGTTCTTCATATTTAATCATCATCAGGGCGTCTTTAGATTGTTTTTCCATGTTTCATCTGAGGTCATCATGGGTATATATATTCAGCACAAAGACCCATGAATTTTTAGATGACAAAATATCTAAGACCCCCTATTTCTTGCCAGCCAAACCCAAAAGACCCCTAATTTCTCTAAATCTTCAAAGGCTATGTAATGGTACCAGGTTTTATTCTATGAATATGTTACCTGTGGTATAAGTAAACTGAAACATGATGTTATTTTGTTGTTGTCTTCATATTTAAGACCCCTTATTCTGGCATAAGCCATATTTAAGACCCCCATTTTTAAAAAAAAAACATTATGATGTCACAAAAGATGGGGGGAAAACAGATGCTAGTGCCCTTGGGTGGTGGTTAAAACATATTATATGTTCAGCAGTGCATAGGTGCAAACTGAATTTTAGATGACAAAATATAAGACCCATATTTCTGGCAGCCAAAACAAAAGAATTTAGACCCTTTTTAATAGCGTCTGAAGCCCGGGGTCTATGTCAATGAGAAAAAGGTTTTATTTAAAATGAATATGTTAAGTTGTTTCATTCCCCTGAAACCCATGTAAATTTTTGTTGTTGTCTTCACCATACCTCATATGGTGCAACGGTCCATTTTTAAGACCCCCTATTTTATCATAAAACTTTAAGTCTGCGTATGATCATTAAGTATGAATGTATGTCTCGGAACAAGGTAGTAGGTATACTGATGAACTGGTTTCTTTCAAAATTTATACAACTATGAGTATTACGAGGAGACACCAGAATGATTCGATTTTGGCCACTTTGCCAATTAAATTGTGGTGTCCACAGAGCCATTTATGGTATATTTTGGCAATTTTACTGCATTATTTTTAATACTGCTTAAAAGAATACATTGAAACTTGGTGCAATGCTTACATGCCTGGAGGACATCACATATATTCAATTTTGGCAATTTACCAAGTTAAGTGTGAATTTCAGAAGGCCATTACAGGTCATTTTTGGCATTTTCTTCAATAGTTTTATGACAGCTTGAACTATGATCTCTAAATTTAATACACTGCATACATACCTAATGACCGTCATCAGTGTCCAATTTGGCATTTTGTCAAATTAATTGTTCCTTCCAGGAGGCTATAAATTGCAGTCAATGTTGGCATTTTATGTAGCAGTTTCATTGAAACTGTTTCAATACAGCTTGAAACACGACCTTTGTATTTGATACAATATTTATACGACTGGCGACCATTAACTACATTGAACTTTGACCCTTTGCTAACTAAATGAAAAGTGCTCAGAGAGCAGAGCATTGCATAGCAGCTTATAGAACTAGTGTGATTTTGGATTGTTAGTGATTTCTAAACATGCTTAAAGTAAATATTTTTGTTGCCCCTGAGTCAACGTTGTTCTAGCAACGCTGTTCTGTGCTCTCTGAGTGCGTTTGATCTACTTAGTAATGTTGTTATGATAAACGAAGTAGAAATTAGCATGGGATATTTGGAATGAATAGCCTTGAATGTGTTCATCGTGTTGGAATCCATATATATTTACAAAATTCATCTTGACACAACACAATAAAATCTTACAATGATTGAAAGTTTCAACAACTACTGTTAATAACTATTGAATAGCACTTTGTCAATTGTGTCAATAAAACCTTTATTTGTTTTGCAAGATTCATATGATTATCCTTCTATTTCATTTTTCTTTTCCCCTCAAGGACCAAAAGTATGACCCCCTAATGGTCTTCAATTTGAAAGTATGGCTCCCCCTACCCCCTATGACTTCAATTTTGAA
Source organism: Streblospio benedicti (assembly GCA_019095985.1). Lineage (NCBI taxonomy): Eukaryota > Metazoa > Annelida > Polychaeta > Spionida > Spionidae > Streblospio > Streblospio benedicti. The sequence goes on from CM032668.1 coordinate 12,879,681, forward strand.
GGTATGACCCCCGTCCCCAATTTCTAACCAACCACCCAACAGACTGTAAATGACCGGGCCCTTAGGCAAGATAAATTTCTTGAATGTTCAATTTTACCATTGATATTTCATTGTACTGCTACAGTAGAACAGCCAATACAGCTGTCGTGGTTTCCAATGCTTATTATGCAAACTGTGACCAACTTACTATCATTGAATTCTTGGCTACTCTACATTTGTGTTGCAAGTTATCATTTTAACCTCATGATATGATTTGACCTACTATAGTGGTTTCTGTTTTCATATTTGTTCATGTTATTCTATTTCCATTACCTGAAAGCTCCATTGATTGTGCACATGTTTTTTCTAATAAATCTGTTTGCCTTCTTAATCATTATGTTGTGGTGATGTCATACCATAATAGAAAATAAATGATGTGTAGATGATGTGGCTACATTAAAAAGATAGAAAGTTCCTACATTTTGAGACAGCTGAAGTTTGATTTTACATCCCAAGCTTCCATTTAAGTGGCCGTCACTGGACCCCAATTTATGCCCCCAAGATAGTGAGATCACAATGATACAATAGAATTCAGAAGCAAGATTGGGAAAAACTCATTAAATGTACATATGAATGCACTTGAAATAAGTGCAGTTGCTATTATGTGGATACTATGTGGTTTATGTAACTACATATACTTGATATTGATGTGTTGATGTGTATGTCTCACTCCCTTATTACCCATTTTTATTATTGAGAAATGTTGCTTCTTTGCACTATTTTATGATATATATTGCACAGACTGTAGCAGCATGATGTGGGTGACGGTGGACAGTCACAATCCTGACACCGGGTCTGATGCGGGTTACCCCGGCGTGCACTCCATGACGTCACTATTATGTGGACACTATTAACTACATAATATTATTGTGTTGATGTGTATGTTTCAGTAACTTATTACCCATTCTTATTAGTGATAAATAATGCTTCTTCGCCCTATTTTGTGTTAATATATACTATCCACAGACTGCAGCAGCATGCTGTGGGTGACGGTTGCTGGTCACGGTGTTGACAGCAGGGATTATGGCTTTACTCCCCCCGCGTCCGTGGAGGAGTGCGCCAGCCTCTGTGAGCGTGGACTGGCCTTGCAAGTTTTGCTTATTGGAGTGTTCACGACTAGTGAAGGCTGCTATCTGTTCACAGAGGACAGTGTGGGATTATTTTGCGTATTCACTATACATTATACATATGGAGAGAGATGTTCAGGTTTGTCTATTATATTTGTGACCAACATGTTATTGTAAACAGAAAATGACTACATACACACAGATCGATTAAGGTGATCAATGAGTATAACAATGATATATTGTGTAAAGTCATGTATAGAATTTTTCGTTTTATCTAGATGATAAAAATGTAATAAAATAAAAGCAATTGACGTTTACATCAATATAAAATAAGAATAATTTTGAATAACTTTCCCTTTCCATATCTATAAGAAATAAAAAAATCAGTATTTGAGTTTGGTATAAATTGTGAATAAGCTGTTATAGCTTGTAAAGATGCTGGTGCTGTATTATATATGCCTCCTATGTTTTGTGATACGATATTTGTGTGTATTTTTTCAGGTTACTTTTCTCTTTGAAAAAGCCACAGACATTGTGCAAACCTTTTCTTTGGGAGCATGCCCCCGAACATGTACACCCATGGCGTTTGCTTCCAATTGTTTTGCAATCCTTGCTCTGGGCCTGCCTGGCTCACATTGAAAACCACACAAACAGATTATGTATCATTACCATATGAAAACATTAATATGTGTGAGTGTACAGTAGCTCCTCTCTATTAGGACCACCTTTTGGACCAGTGTCAGGTGGTCTCTATACAGAGGTTAATTTTGGTAACTTTATTAATAGTTGGAAACGAAAAGTGGTTTTATTATACAGGTGGTCTCAATAGAGAGGCAGTCTTAATTGGAGGTTCTTCTGTATATGTCTAATCATAATCTCATTAGGACGATGTCAAGGTGCCAATGTAGTCAAAAGTCACACTACTGTATCATGCCCAAAGAACTTTACATTCACTCCAGATCATTGGCATTCTTGTCATAATGTATATCTAACACAACTTCCAGTGGAGCAAATAACACAAAATTGCTACATTATCATTCCAGCATGTTACATCAACTCATCTCAAGTAAACAACTATGTAACCATGGGAGGTGCCATCACCCAGCCCATCGACATGGACTGCGGCCTGTCAGGAGGCACGGCCCGCCATGACACCGCCCACTGGGCCATGTCGCTGGTGTGTCCGGCCGGCCATGTGTGGAGCGACACCCGCCTGCCAGTACGTGTCTACACGTGTTCCTGCAATGGGGCGGGCTGGCCTAAGTGGACCACACCGTATCATGTGTGGCAGGTAAAGTAAAATCTATTGGTGACCGGTAACAGATAAAAGTACAATGTCTCAAACTTAACAGAAATATAGTATATCATTAGTATCGGGTAACATCATGTTTCCTGTTTATCATTCGAGTTATAAACCTAGAAGATGTATGAGAGAAAGTTTATTAGAAAATCAGACCAATTTAAGTCATTGAAAAATCATGTAAATTTTACTTTTGTACAAAGGCAGAGAAGTGTCAGAGAAAATATTTAACGTTCACAAATAAGCAATAAAAAATCATGAATTGATAACACAACCAATCAGATGTTGATCAGCCTGATTTCATACTCTGTCATTAAAACTCTTTGACAATTTGAGAGTTTGAAATTTGAAATGATCTCACGATATTATTGCAAAGACATGTGCAACACAAGTCTGCAATTCACACACCGATTCCTCACTTTTCAGACTGTACAGCGGCACTGTGGCAGCCGCAGCCTGGCGTGGAATTCAATGTTTCTCTGGCAACACAGTTTGATAACATCGCAAATCTGAGTGAATGCAAAGAACAATGCACAGAGCCATCATGCTCAGCGCTGGTGTATGTGCCCACTCAACAACAGTGTTACGTGACGACTGACCTGTTGTCTGTATCTGAGTATAACGCTGTGTCAGCTCACTATCCAATATATGTGGAGTTGTGTCAAGGTATGAACCCATTCCACCCCAGTCTTTTTTTATGTTTCTTCTCCTCTTTCCATTTAATACCAGACAACATCAACTTGTTGCCAAGTCATAAAACAGAGGAAGAACAGCAGCTGACGTATAGAAATTCACATATAATGCCATGTTTGAGTTTGTTTACTGATTAAGATAGAATGATATTGTTCCCCTTGTATTTATCATGAACATCTCCAATCGTACAATACAAATTTGGTGATGAATGTACAGAACTGTCAGACTGGCACCTGGCAATCACTAGCATCATAACACTTGGTTCTGTTAACATTGATACATGACACAGTCAACTGGGGTGCAATTTTGCAATTTTAAAAGAATAAACTGTCACTGTGTAACAAGTCCTTTTGTTTGCAATTTAATAAAATATGATGCAAAATATAATTACAAGTTCTATGGCTTACACTTACAGATTGCCAGTCATGTCTTGTGGCTGAAACGACAGCTTCAGAAACAACTACTGCGATGGTCACGACAACATTAACAACATTGACCACTGAGTATCCAACAACACCACCTGCTGATATGAGTACTGCCCTTTTGGAAACAACGTCTATAGAATTGACCTCCGAGTATCCAACAATGATGTTGGATGAAGCAAGCACTGTCCTTTCAGAAACAACTTTGATGACCAATGAGTATCCTACGACACCCACAGAATTGAGTACTACCATTATAACAACAGACTCAAATGACTTGCAGGAGCCACAAACAACAGACCTAGACTCTATGACACAGATACCTAATGAAGATGTCACATCTTCAGCCACTGAGACCACATCCGCATCACTGGAAACCCATGCTGATAATACTACAACATCAACATCACCAACGTTATTCTTTGAGAATGAAAACTATACAACAATGGCATCCCCAACCGTGCACTCTAAGAAAATAGACTCAGCGGATGCAATATTTGAACCTGAGGTGAATCTCACCAACAAGCCATGGTTTGTAGTAGACGCAGAGAAGCCGACGGTGACCATAGAAGCAAGTAAGCACGACCTTCTCTAATGTCTGATCACATTCACACCTTTGCATTTAATCTTTTTATCGTCATCATAATCTCAACATAATATTTACAAATTTGAAATGAATGTAACCATGTAGAACCTCATCATGGGGACTCCTTACTAATAGGGACACTTTGCAATGATGAACAAGTTTGCATTTTTCTGATTGCTATATGAAGTTACCAGAACTGTTTAACAAACAGCCACACCTCAGTAACCAGGAAACATGTTCTTAATCTAACCAGTGTCCCTTAGATGAGGTTCTGCTGTATACAAAATTGAGTATATTATAATTTTCAATTGGCTCTCTTTGCATGAACTGTTACAGGAAAGAACTTGACCAGAGTTGTGGCAAACATCAGCGACAGTGTACGACGTGCCATGGGCTACAGCATTGAGGAGATGTTGACCGAATGTAGATGGCAGGGGAAAACATGCACCGCCAGGTAACTTGCTGTAGTTTAGACATGTGTAGTGCGACAGTCACGAATGTTCATCCCGAATTTTTACTGTGTGGTAGGGGATGGGTAATGCACATGGATAAGATTATTCCATCTTTTGAAACCAAGTCCACAAAGAGACATTGTATCAATTATTGATGGCTACATAACTAGGACCAATTTGACTTCAATATTTGAGACTGTCTGAAACTAGTTTTACATTGCTTTTTTTTGGGTACAAATCATATCTATTTTATCTGCTCATACTTAGAACTAACATAACTATGACTGACAAGTAAACACATTCACTAATAACTTTACTTTGAATACCTTTTACTGCAAAAATGTGGAAAAAAAGATTTACCATTGATGGGGTTCTTTTTTCATTCTATTTAAAAGAAACTTCAGACCTTGGCTAAACCCATTGCACGGCAACTGCTACACGTTCAACTTTGGGCAGAATGGCACTAACAACACCATTGTACAGGCCGGTCCGGATTATGGTATGTAAAAGCTTCTTTTGTGGTACTTATATCCCTATTTTTTTCTTCATAACTAGTTGTGAATATCATATAGTTTTCATGGAATATGAGGTGTATTTTGAGACTTTACAACAACGCCTCACCATAGTGATACCTCACTACCAGGACAACCCTGATTCACTAGTCAATGGATGTGATAGATTTAGTTCTATTTGCTTTAGTAGCCATTGATTATGTTATGTTTGCTAGCAAAATGTTCTTGGCAAATGCTCATTATTAAGCTATGTTAATTATTTAGATTTACATACATTATATCCATGCTTCTTTAGGTTTGTTTCAGATAAGTTTTACTGATATAAGATCATTAGACCAAAAACATTGGACATTGCATATTTCATTTATCTCCTATCCTAGGTGTGCCTAATGTTTTGACCAAATTTTATTTTCCATGTTATTAAAGCTCCAAGACCGCTGATATTGCTAGAATTGTGTTCTAAAGATGGCAAATCTGCCATTAAAATTCTCATATCTATAAACCTCGATAAGTAATCAATGAAAATGGGGTTTCGTGTGCGGTAATGAAAATGGTGAGTGTTTCTGTGCTGTAAAGTGAATCATCTCAAAGCGTTAGAATATCCTCATTATCCTTGTCCTTACTTCCAGGCCTGTCCCTGTTGCTGTATATTGGGCAGGACGAATACGTGGCGGCCCTGGCACCGAGTGAGGGTGTCCGGCTGGTGATACATCACCACGACCAGGAGCCGTTCCCGGAAGAGCTGGGCATGGATATCAGTCCTGGGACATTGTCCCAGGTTAAGATACGGATGGTGAGTTTGGGGGTTTGTAGCCATAGTTAGAATTGTGGTATATGGTGGATTCCTTAAAAAGATCGCAAGCTATGTGGAAATGCTAAGCACATGCGACTTTTGGTTCACCTGACCATCATATTTCTGGGTTTGTAATCATTGAAATCATAAAATAATTCCCGAATGATTTGGTCAGCACTACATGTCAAATCTGGTAACTGAAGTGGTATGTATCAATCATTTAATCAGTATATGGGAAACTTAAAAGGCAATGGTGGAATTTCAAACTAATTGTATAATTTTCACATAGACAATGTGTTTTATTAGGTCGAAGAGACACGGTATGAGCCCTACCGTAACTGCACTTGGAAGCCGGAGCCCACTTTCTACAAGTCCTACTCTGTCCGGGTGAGTAGGAGTCAATTAACATCTAAAACATATAGGGTAATATTGGTGCTCACTGCTCATTCTACAGTAAAACTCCACTAAACCTCCCCTAAAACCGAACGAGAGGCTGGTCAGCTCTCTTACATTTTTCAATGTGCGCATTGCACCATGAAATGAATAACAATCTTTGTTGTAAACTTATCTGTGTGTTGACTCTCCACTAGGGCAGGCACTAGCTGTGCCCATATGAATAAATAAATCATTACCTCCATCTAAGATTCAAAGAATTTATTTTCCTACTTTATTCCTCATAAAATACCACGAAGATGTTTTGTTGTCATCGCACATTAACTCAGATTTTGATAATAGCTACAGTCAACCATTCAATGTAGCCCATGTGAACTTGTCAATTATAAACTGGTTGCAGCTTTTCACTCATATCTCTCTCGGAACTCATGTTCCTTCAGTTTGTCTTACCATGCAAAATAAAAGAATGTCCAAAATATAGTCCAAAAACATGATCCAAAATTTAATTTTTTTGCTAACAGTTTTCAAAACCACAGGTTCCTTTTCAAACTTTTTGTTATTTTGCATGGTAAGATGAACTGAAGGAACATGAGACCACATGCTATATACCTCATAAATTCTATTTTAAGTAGTCTCTCAGAACTGATTAGAATATTTATGTAAACTGTGTAGTATCCACAGAGACACATTAGACATCAGACAAATCTTAACAGACGAGGATATTGTTGAAATGTATTTACAATTGTTTCAAAATACTAATAAATAATAGATTTAGAACTCTTTGTATCCTTATTGTAACAGGAATAAAGCAAATTCAAATTATAATTATGTGACCCTTTGCTGATTACCAGAATAATACCTTACCTAACTAAATTATTTCACAGATTCTTATGTATATGTCATGTTATTTGTGTATTCTAAGCTGCTGTACATAACTAACCTTGTTAGACATATCAAAAACCTTTTTTCGCATTTTCTCATTCTGATCTGTGTGTGTCACTCCCAGGCATGTGAGAAGACATGTCGGCAGCGGGCCACGATGTCACGGTGTGGTTGTGCCGACCCTGCCCTCCCCACCGCCCCACCAAACTCCACTCAGTCAGCAGCAGTCAACATGTGCACTGAAACAGGTATTGAAGCTCTTACAAAGCCACCATAATATGAATTAGATTATTTTGAAAATTGTTGAATGCTTTTTAATGATATGTTTTAAATGTGCTTGTCAAAACCTCTCTAGACAGCTGTAAAAGTATTGTAGGGATGAAATATGTACTATTCAGTAGTTTTCCTATATGTAACCAAATAGTAAATCCAAATGTAAAGCCACATTATACTTTGTAACTAGCTTTAGAAGTGAAGTAAAGCTTTCACTAAAAAATCACCAAATATAATAACAAAATTTCATTCAAATATGTTTTTATGTTTTTGGAGATAATAACTATGTTTCAATTATGACTTTCCTTAAATATTGAGAATTAGGTATGTGTGCATAACTTGTGTTTTTTATCTTATTTATTGTTTATACCATGATGCAAAACAATTAAACTAAGATAATGCCCATAAATATGTGTGTATTGCGATATATTTGGTTCTAATTTTGGTTTAAATTTGTATGCATGGTAGAATAATAAGAGCTGGTAGGATTATAAAGGGTAAAAACGTTTGACATCTATCTTTCTTTGTCTTTTTCCCAATTCCAACTTTTTCTAGTCTTTCCCCTAACATTCCACTTCCTAAACTCACACAACACTCTTTTGGTGGACATTTTTATCATATCCCTTTTTTTCAACATCTTTATAAGCTCAAATTTCCAATTAACAAGAATGAATTATGAATGATGAAACAACATGAATTTCACATTGCTGTAGTGTTGGCCTGTTATTTGAATTACACAAAAAATTGTATATCATGATAGTTTTAATTTTGGTAGCATTTCAGACTTCGGAGTGAACATTCTTAATTGTATTTATAATTGCAAATGTTTTTTTTTTCAGACGATGCTTGTGTCAGTGAAGTGGAAGATCTTGTAGCCAAGAAAAAGATCCAATGTCAATGTCCCAACTTATGTCAGTGAGTGCATTATGTTTTCTTACAGAAATGTGGGACACATCATTAGTTGGTTTCTAACTCTACATATATCTGGTAATTGACAAATGGAGTAATTATTTTTGTATAAATTTTATTTTTGCCAGCTATTCCAAAATGAAAACAATAAAAATCAAATTATTTAATTTACGTATACCAATAAATGCCCGTTCCAACATAATATACATTTTAAAGAATTTTATTTGCAACCAGACTATAAGTATGACCAAAACATCATGGTAAAATTTAAATAATTATTGTTTCAACTCTTACTGAGCGTTAACATTATTTGAACTTTATATGATACCCAAATCTCTTATTTCCAGCGAAAAAATCTACACGGCTAATGTTATACAGGCAAAGTGGCCATGTGAGAGCCACATGGTAAGTGTACACTACAGTATCTGACATTAACAAATGGTAACTGTTCTGTAGCTAGCTCAATCATTGTTTTCTCACAAATATTTTGTAAAAAAATATTGCTCTTCAATGTGCCTGGTCCCTCCCAAAATCAAATGGTTGGTGCCTTAGAACCTGTTCAAATAAATGTTGGGTTTGATTGCTTGCTTGATTGATTGATTTATTGATCGATCTATCTATCCATCAATCTCATTTCTTTTGGTGCAACTTAAATCATGATTTTGTCACTTCAGGCCACTGTGGAGCAACAACTAATGACAGAAAATGCCCAATTCGACAACATCATAAAAAGTGGTGCCCTTAGGTAGGCAGACAAACTTATGTTATATAGCCATTGAAGTACAGAAATAAATTTTGTAATTTATTTATTTATCTATTTTTTTATCTATTTTAAATACAGTATGGACCTATCATTGAAACTCTTCATATGTTTTTTTCTTTAGTTTCTTTAAGTTTGTTTCTTTATATGAAATAGAAAATCTAAAATGACCATTGACAGTTTCAGTCATTTTTGTCACTATCATAAGAATGTTGAGCATGACAGACAGTCACAACAGTGTCCTCCCCATTCCAAGGCAAAGATAAGGGACAACTGATGCATCCCTCATCCCTGTTCATGACTGTCATCTTTTATGTTCTCATATGCATCGCCCCTTTTATTGTACTTTTCTTAATCTCACTTTATCTGTCCACATCTTCTGAAATATTTCAATATCAATCACGATTGCTCAGTGTCAAATGATCAGTTGCCAATTCTCTTGAATCAGTCAAAGATTCGTTGCTCATAATTCATTCCAAATATATAACACTTCCGATTTCTTTCTCAAATGAGAGTGAGATTTTTGGTACCTTTTTTCTTTCTATACTATAGTTTGCAACATGTAACAAAATTTTCAAAATATTTTGAGCTTCATTAAAGCTTTCAGAGCCCTATTCATAACAATACACTGTACGCAAGACTGACTGAAGTATGGTATGGCACTTTACAAATATTATGTATGACATTTTTACACAATTGACACATTTTTACACATTTGACACAATAATAATTGAAGTGTGGCATTAGTATTGTGCCTCCATGATCGTATTTTTACCCTCTAAAATCTGATTGAGCAAATGTGATTTTGAATATGTATGTGCTTTATTATTTGTTTTCAATTTGTAGGAAGAACTTCTTAAAACTCCATATTTACTATGGCGAGGTAAAGTACGAACAGGCGGTGGAATATCCAGCCTATGAGGTAAAATATTGATGACTTAAAACTAACCTAATTTTACTGCCTTCTCTGCAAAACAGTTGCATCTGCTTCACTTGAATTGAAACAAGTAATAACATAACATTGAGCTATCCAAACTGAAGTGGTCCAAAAATATGCAAGTGCGTCATTATGACAAAGCATTTCATTCTCGTGGGACGTTTGTGAGTGATATTGATAATTCATGTAATTGGTCTAATTTACAATATGCTTTTAAATAATTCTGTGAAATAATTCCGGTGCAAGGAAAATATTATGCAATTTTATTGATTATAATGAAATTGCAGAGGCAATGACAATACCTGCATGTAACATCCTATTGCAACTGTATCTGTTGGTAGTGAATTGCATATACATAAACCTAGAGTTACATGTTGATGTACATACATGTAACTAATTATTAAGTGCTCTTTTTACAAGCAAGTGTAGGAAAATATCGAAACTAATGATTTCCTATGAGATTGGAAATACATTAAGATCATAGAGATGTAGCCCAATGCTTCTTTTCTACAAAGTGTAGCAAATGTCTTTTAAAACCCAGTCTGTAGTGAATATTGCAGCAGTGCAGCCACTTCATGCTCCAGTCTGACTGTCACAAATGTTCGTACTTAAATTTTACTGTGAGTCAGATGAGTAAAATATAGAAAAAGCTTAAAAAACATAAATGAAAAGACATAAAGGCACAAAAAGGCACAATACTGAAATTCAGCTACTATTTGCTGACCCAACCTATACTGTACATTATTTCAGCTTACAAGGCTGGTCAGTGATGTTGGAGGAGTGGTCGGGCTGTGGATCGGCCTATCAGCCATTTCCTTGTTTGAGATTGTGCAGATCCTGATTGACATCCTCCTGGTTCTTGGAGGATGGCTCCAGCCAGATGACAGCACGGCAGAGGGAGATAGCGGGGAGTCTAATCACAAAGTAAGGGAGCAATCATGAATAACGATACTAGGAGGTCGTTCATTTTTGGGGGGCTTGAAGAAAAAGTTCAGTACCCTCCCACTTTTAGATAATCAATTTTACCTGCCCTCAAATCAAAGAAAAAGTCCTCTATATAATCATTCAATTTTTATCAATTTCTGGACAATTACTAACAGAATATATGTTAAATAAATACTGTAGCATAATAAAAATGTTAGGTGAGCCCCCAACAGTTATCTGACAAGTTCAGCGACCCCCAAAATGAATCAGAAAAGTTGGACAACCCCCCACCTTTTTGGACGCCCCCTATCATTATTTATGATCGTTCCCTAGGCACCCCCATGTTCATGGACTCACTTCACACCCATGTTTTTGTGTTTTCATTATGCATGAATTTCTTATGACATCTCCCATTATCAGGGCAACTTCTTAAACTTATCTTAAATATTTTCAAATAAGTCCAATGCACCAATTGGTGCATCAAGATTCACACAAAATGCCTTCATGGTCACACGGAAAGTAGCCTCTTTTTGGTTCTAACGTGGTAGATGCATAAAAATTGAATTTTCAATTTGCATCTGAAACGTGCATTGGTTAGAAAATTTGTGTGTGCATTGTTCAAAATCATGTACGGTTCGACACGCTAATTAAAGGGAAGATAATGCACAAATTTACAGAGAAAGCTCCTCTGATGTGTTTTTTTTACATACATGTTGTTAAAACAATGGCATTGATGTGTGAAAACTAATTAGATTATTTAAAGATGACCTATTGCATTTTTTAAAGTAGTCTTCTACCTTTGACCTGTATATGACTTTGATGCTGTTTTTTTCAGACGGCGCCCAGAGACGATGCGGGGGACATCGAGGAACCGCAGCCCAGTACTTGTATGTATATTCATCTACGCAACCTATATTTTCATACTTAGAGACTGCCCCATGCTTTCCTTATAGGACTTCATGGTCGGACAGTATGTACTTTCATCAGGGCCGTAACTACATATGAGGCAGGGGAAACAACAACCTCGTCTGTTTTGGGGTGTTTTTTGTAAATCCTAAATGAAACTTAATGGTCCAAGCCAGATGTAGGAATATGCAATGACTGTACGTCAGGCAAATTAAAGCCAGAGCTTGTGGATTGTGCAACAGTTTAGAGCACACTACCCACTTTTACCATCTCACCCCTAACGGCGAGATGCGACTGTCCTCCCAGATAACGTTATGGAAACGTCCAATCACAAAAACCGTTGCTACAAACAAACTCACTATGTGCCCCTGCTGATCGGGTTTTTACACATAAATGAGTGCTCGGGTGGTTGATTTATGCCAGTGTCAAATCCGTTTTGGATGCTATCACATAACCAGTTTACCCAGTTTGTATCCGTATACCCATCCTATAATTTTCTAAGCACTACGATGTTGATAGGTTATGATGGCAGAAAAGTTTGTCGCTTGCTGACGTTAGGACATCCCACCCCACCATGCACCCCTATGTGCTTCAACTTGCATGATGCTGCGTCATGCTGGTTAGAATTACATTTGGTACAAACATGCTCGTATTGGCAGGCTGTGAGATTGCAGCCCTGTCTTCCATTGAAGCGGAAACACGCTCGGTGGTCTGTTGAAGGCTTACTTGATTTATGTGAGCTAGGGGCGAGATGGTAGAAGTGGGTGGTGTGCTCTAAACTGTGGCATAATCTACAAGCTCTGGCTTTTTTGCCTTATGTACAGTCATTGCGGATTCCTACGTCTGGCTTGGACCAGTCCATCTCAACATTATGCTGAGTTTATAGTCAGAAGCCTTTTTTGAAAACTTAAGGGGTAATTGCAAAACACGCCCCTATCATAAGATTGTGCGAGGTTCACGACAAAAGTCCATGTAAGTGTCCAGGTCTTGTTTCTCCGGGCTGATTTGACACACCTCATCACTTTATATGCCGATAGCGCTAATAAATCCTGGCACTGCCAAAATTCTTGTTAATCTACTGTCTTTTAGGGGCTTTAGATTAATGGACTCCCCTCCAATTTCGATGGTGCAGTGGTCACTGTGTTTTCGTCACTTTTCACGGCAATCAGCAAAAAGGCATGGTTTATATTCTTACTGGCCCTCAGCTACGTATGCAGAACGTGCATGGTTGGCAGGTGTCCTAGGGCCAATCTGGCAGATGGTGATGACGACATCTCGTGTATGGTGTGTGGGACCTTGCTCATATGGGCTGGCTACCATTTCCGGAGCTGTATTCACAGGCGCCAATTAGGGCGGGACACAGGCAACCCCCTGGGGCACGGTTTGTGTGTGATTTGCAGACAGCGTGTGCACCGTGTCCTGTAACTGCGCTACCTTGTCTGTTAGAGCTGCTATGGTGGTCGTCAGCATATTCAGTTGGCTGCTCCGTTGAGGATCGGCTGTACTAGAGTTAGACACCTTGCGCCTCTTAGTTGAGATGTGCTTAGTACCTTCTTTTTCACGCGTACTCTGTTTAGGGCTCATGTCGCTGTTTTTTTTGGCTATAAACACTGCGAATGTCAAGCATGTGGCTTTAATGATTATTTCCCCCGACGAAAAACCGAGATGCAAGTGATAGTTCCTTTAACGCACATTAATTGAGGCGTAGAAAAATGTTTGATCACACGACTTATGCACAAGGAAATACGAAAATTTGATGTTCTTTACGCAAATCCCAGAATACAAGTGACTGCTGACGACAGTTTGACCCTGGACTAAACCAGCAGACTAGCTACAAGGCACAATGTGTTGATCTGTCAATACAAACCAGAATAAGATATGTTACCTTATGAAGATGTGTGTTGTTTGTTAGATTATAATATGCAGCGAAGTAACTATTTACAATTAGTATTATGCCCACAAATAAAATTACAAACAAAATTAATTTTATTTTGTTGATATTTTCAGACCAGTATCACTAGCCCAAGACAAATGGTCAAAACCTGTCAAACCTCTCTTATGTGGACACTGTTCACTTCTCCCGAAGGATCCACCATATATATTTATGTCACATAAATCAAACTTGCTACAAATTTGAAAAGCATCTAAATCCATACTTGACAAACGTACCTTTCGTTTTTAACAAAAGAAATTTTTTGCCCTCTTATTCAATAACTGTGTTTTATTTCTGAGCCTCAGAAGCTATGAAAAAAGTCCTAAATAGAAAAAAGAATATTGGAGGGGTGGGGGGCATGCCAACATTCCTTCTTAGAAAAGCTGCATGGCTACGGTAATTGCCTGCACCTTTGTCCAACATAATTGTCTCCTCTGTTTTGCAATCCTGACTAAGGCCCTGTTCATATATAAAAGAAGAAATTAGAAAAAGATTGAGATTTATTTCATGGTGTTGCTAATGCCAGTTATTAAACATAAATAGATTAGAGATGATTGTGTTGTGTTGTGTGTGTGTGTGAATAGAGGGTGTGAGAGGAGGTGTGAACACACGCAGAGAGCCAGTGTGTGTTGTTACAAGGTGAAACTTTCCTAAATATTGGCACATGCATCCCTATAATGAAAGCCGTTTAAACATACTAATTAAAAACAAAACAATTAAATATGTCACTTTCTTTGTACACACAAATTTTATTCCAATGAACAATGCATTGTTCACGGAATGACACGGCTCTCCTGTGTCAATGTTTTGTTCCTATCTTTGCAGCTTATGACGTCAGTGCCAGAGATCTATGCATCATAGAAGATTTTGACGACGATGATGATGAAGAGATAGAAATGGACACATTTGTGGTGCGAGGAAAAAGAGAAAGATTTGTAGGAAGAAAGGATGAAAAAGATGCATCCAACCTCACTGTACTGGTGCATAGAAGGTGCCTTGTTTATGGTTATTTAAGAAGTGATGTGCAAATTAAGAAGTTCTAATAATACCGTAAAATATAACCTGAGGCAACTTGATCAATTTTAGAGTTTATGATCAATCACAATTCACGTTCGTTTTATTTTATGGTCTGATAGAAGCTCTCATTAAAATATCATATAATATCCTTATATAATTATGAATTTTACATTATTATTTTGCCTGGTGGATCCTGAACTTCGATTTCCAGAAAACAAATATAAACGTAATTAGCCTTGCATAATAATTGTGCCTTATGGTGAAAGGTTATCTTTAGTTAAGACTGGGACAGATTAAAGTTATATTTTTGTTTTTCTCTGTAGATGACGGCTATGTGCTTATGTTTACACTATGTTTATTTTATGTGTTTCAGCCAGTAAAAGTCATTGAAAAGCAGACGTAACCACAGAGATAAAGGTGCCAGAGGACAAAAACATCAGCATGGACATATTCAATAGATATGATCCTCTCTTCCTCGATGAGGTTAAACACCGATTCTACTTGTTGAAGTATCCTTACCTAGTATATATTAGAGAAACTTTGCCACGCTGGATGTCTTATCATTTAAGAACAGATAATAAAGTGGATCCTAGAATGAACACTGCATGAACTGTGACATTCATAAAACAGAACAAAATGACGAGATTTCCCATCATTGTTTGATGGGTAGGAAGTGATGGCAGTACCGGATTATGACATATAGTTTTTTATTTGACTTACCAACAAAGGACTATAACATGTTTTTATAAAATGAAAACAATATAACACAAGAAATGTTGATTGAGTGCAGAATATTTCATGCAAATTTTGTGGAGAAGTAATGATCACTAACAAAGTTGAACCCAATGACTAATTACTGATGATATGGACAATCAAATAAAAAATTACATTGTATATTGAAATAAAACCAAATATATGTGGTTAGAATGGTGTTATTCATAAGATTTCATGGATTTGATTGGTGAAAGATCATATTTTGATGCATTTACTCGGGTGTGATATTAGGAGGTTATTTTTTTATATTTTGATTCTCATACATATAAACATTGTGCATATCTTTTTATTTAATGGAAATTTGTGAAGGATCATATTTTGATGCATTTACTCAAGTGTGAGATTAGAAGGTTATTTTTTTATTTTACATTTATTTTTATTTTGCATTTAAACATAATTTATGTTTTCTTATTTAATACATATATTTTATTTAGCACATATATGAATTGTGTTTGAGTGACTTATGCATGAAGGTGTTACACTTCACTGTGATAATTATTTTAACATATAGCAATATGATTATATTGAGATGAATGCATGTGTTCGTCCTCAACCAAATGTATGCATACAAATATGTCTTTTGAATATTTTATACTGAGACTGTGATTAATATTTTATATGCAACAATACAGCAACAATGTGATATCTATGTATTTAAGTTAGATTCTATACTTGAATATGTATGTTTGCATGTTTAACGCGTTTAAGATAAATATTAAAGTATCAATATATGCCATGGATCACATCTTCTGAGTCCATTCCTCATTCCCAGATAAAAATCATGAAAAATCTGATTCTGACCAATAACAAATTTGCGCTTTTTATTTCCGAAAACAAAGACATGTGGTTTCCTCTCCAAAAATGAAATGACTGTGCCAGTAACAATATGCTATGCATTCACCCCCACCCCTACTTCATCTCAAAACTCCAAATACTTTAATCTATAGAAGTCTTAAACTTTGAATACTACTCATAAGACACTTGATTGTATATATATGTCATGTTAATTTATAAATTATAATGTCAATTTATACTTCCTCATGCGTCAAAATACCGCCCATGCGCGCGTACAACACATTATTTCATGTGTGATCATGTGTTTTTCTTTGCAACTACTGTATGTAGCTTATACAATGTTTAATGTCAATGTACACAACATACACTGCTCAACTACTAAATTTATATTTACTGTTAATTCAGGGGTAATTAACCATCACTGTCACTATTCTTCTAGGACCATATGTAACATTGTCAAATATATAAAATTCAGGGTAAATACAAATTTAAATGGACAGAAAGGTAGACTGTCATACGGTTACAGTCTATTAAGAATATCATATAGATAGAAGGTAAATAATCTAGAGATCCACTTTCGTGAGTCGGCAACTTACACAATAAGGAGCTAAGGAAAAAATTGTTACATGCCAACAAGCAGTGGAATAGAATTGGTGTCAGAACAATTAAATAGCCCATGTTTTAAGTATGCAGTGAAAGCATACAGCAAACCATTTGCATTCTGTTGTAGTTGAGTCATATTTTTCATGTTAAATTAGGCATTTTGTTGACTTATTATAAATTTGCTTCAAAGATACTGGCCACTGGAATTAATGCTTGTTTGAGTGTAGTCAATGCGTGACAATGTAAGTAAATGTGTGAGTGATATTGATTGAGTACCATATTGCTTCAATCAGTCTGGTTTTGAACTACCATTTGTATTCCAATAAGTGCTTGGGTAACAGCTCAATGTAATAGTTAGTGTTGACAGTCTTAGCCACCCTATGGCATTATCACAGAATTGTTAAAAGAGTCATTACATGGAGATGAGTTTTATTCATATTGAAGTTATTACATATATTTGTGCAATGTAGTTTAAAATAAACTGTAATATTCATTGTACTTTTTATGTTTGTATTTTTTCTCTATCATCACTTTAGCTTTCAAAAAACATTATAGTCAAACATACAAATATCCTTATCATCTTTCTTACATAATTATATCAAAGGTTTATCATAATGTATAGAAACGTTTATGATTTTAGACTAGTTAGAATTGTAATTGTTTTGTATACTGTAAATAGTTTTGAAGGACTGAATTGAAATGTGCGTTCTAAAATGTGCATTCATTGGGTTAGAGAGACTTAAAATATTTACTTTAAGACATTTATTATGGATCTAGTCCTGAAAATAATTTGAAACAACAGTCAGGTCTTTTTTCATAAATACACTCAATGTTCACTCTCTTGTTCCTCTAGTTCTCTTTCAGTTAACATGGTCAATATATATATCATTTTGAAAAGCTGGAGATGGTAATTCATTTAAAATCTAGCTTTCAAATGCCATATTTAGGTATAGCAGCTGTTTGGCGTCATTAGAATCAGAAATCACACAAAAATTACTTTTGCCAAGATTAGCAAATCACTTCCTCTATAGCTTCCACTAAATCAGAGATACAAGTTTGACAACCCCATCTAGCACATGGTTTTCTTATTCCTTACATTACATGCTAGCATAGATTCAAAAACGATTAGATCATAAATCGATTTTTGTTAAAACATTGACATTTTCATGTGCCTCAGAAAGTGGCAAAATCGGTCCCCAGGTGTCAGATGGACGCCCTCAGACACGCTCATTTTGTGCACATCAAACTATATCAAAATTAAGCCTAAATGAGTTTTCATAATGCAAACTCGCGTGCCTGTTCAGAATATGCTCTATACAAATGCCATATTATGCGTAGCTCCCCCCTCCCCCAACCACCTCCAGACAGAAAACAAATTGTTCTGGTTAACATGATTGTCTTAATATAAAGTGTGTCTCAAATAAAAACACGACCAACTGCTATTATGTTTGGGACTAGAGGCTTAAGCTTTTCATGTATATCACTTTCATGGAAACTAGAGCACTGCACACAGACTTTGTGCATTTTAATGTTTAAACAATAAATGACAACACAGCTATTAATGAGTACCAATAGTGTTGAGAATCAAAAATAAAAATAAAGCTACCCATTTTATATTGTTCGCATGATAAGTGTTACAATTGCGGAATGATTCATCCCACAAAATTTATATGATCTTATGCATGGAGATGAGTTGCATTCATATTGAAGTATCTCGTCCATTTGTCAACCAGTTTAAAATAAATGTTTATTTACATTGTACTTCTTGTTTGTATTTTTTCCTTATCATCATTCGAATTTCAAACATTCCAGTCAAAAATTGCCCGGTCAAGTAGTAATATTGGCCTCATAATGTATGTTTATGATTTTAGACAAGCATGCTAATTGACTATATACCAGCAAGCACCTGCCTGAACAAATTTGCGTTTAAAAGTGCATTATAGTTGATGTAAAATATCGCCTTTAGAGTTTAATTGTCTAGTTGAAATAACTAGAAAACAACAGCAGGCCTTTTTCATAAATGCAGGCAATGTTCGGACTTTTGATTGGAAATTTCAGTTAATGGTCAATTTTCAAATTTCATTTTGCTGAAGATGGTAATTCATTTAAATCTAATATGATGCCATATTGAGGTATAGCAGCTGTTTGGCGTCATTAAAATCAGAAATCACACAAAAATTACTTAATGCCAAGATTAGCAAACCACTTACTCTATAGCTTCCACTAAATCAGAGACTCAAGTTTGACAACCCCATCTAGCACATGGTTTTCTTATTCCTTACATTATATACAATATTCAAAAACGATTAGATCATAAATTGATTTCGAATAAAACATTGACATTTCCATGTGCCTCAGAAATTCCAAAATTATAAAATGTGTCTTGTTCTAATCAGACAAGCTTCATTTTGTGCACATCAACTAAATCAAAATTAAGCCTAAATTACTTTTACGAAATGCAAAGGCATGCCTGAAACAGAATATGCTCTACTGAATTGCGTAACCCCCTCCACCACTTCCAGACAAAACAAATTGTTATGGTTAACATGATTGTCTTAATATAAAGTGTGTCTCAAGCAAAAGCGGGAAGGCAAGCTGTTTGGGACTAGAGTCTTAAGCTTTCATGTAGTTCACTTACATAAAACTGGATTAAACTGCAATATTATTTTTTTGTATAAACAATCGTAACTCCAGCTATTAATGAACCTCAATAGTACTCCCTGCAAAATAAAGTTATTTTATATTGTCGCATGATAAACATACAATTGTTATGATTCATTAAAATTATATGATCTATGGTGCAATTCCTTGCATGCACACCCAGTTCGTGCGTGGCGATAATCGGGGATTTGAACATGTTTATTTACATTAGATCTTACTAGAAATTTTATTTTTTCACTTTGGCACCGGGAAAGCAATAGATTTTAAAGTAGTTATATTGTGTGCTAATTGTTTTGAGCCTAACAATTTCATTTAGGTAACACACGAACTGGGTGTGCAGTGCTCTAGTTGATGTCAATTGTGACGACTTTTTAACTGTCTGTTGTATATAGAAAAATACAGCACATCTTTTCATTTATATTTGCAAGTTGCATCTTTATTAAATTTACATAATGGTTATTCAACATTCAAATTTTCACACTTTGCTATTCATTATATACAATATGATACATTATTAATCCTCATATGTCACGGCATTGCAAGATACCATTACAAAATAAATAGATAGGATATTAATCAATCAATCAAATCCTAAATTTATCTAAGTGGACCTAAGTCTGGTGACCCATGACATAGCACAGGTAGAAACGCTACATACATAAATACATTTTTCTAATACAATATTTAAAAAGGCACACATGATTCAAATTCATATTAATATTTATGTTTCTTATTCACAAATTGGAAAAAATGTCCAAATAATAAAAAGTAATCTTTCAACACTAAACCACACAACTGAGATTACTTTGTTTAAAACCATTTATCACTGAAACGTACATGGGAATGAATTTAATTTTGGGCACTCATAAAATTATTCGAATCATGAAAATCATTAATACACTAGTTTAGATAGTTATATAGATGTTGAACTTATAGCAAAAAGTCAAAAAACAGCAAATGAAAGTAAAATCTTTCTCTTTTGATTTTCAAAATAAAAAGAGCTCTTTTAATATTCTGTTCAATATTGCCTTTTATAAAAACAAATGATGGAATTTTAATTGCTCTATGCATATCCTAATCTAATGATAACAACAATATTCTACTTAAATCAGACAAAAGTATAATAGTAAAACACAAAAAAAAATGCTGAAAAATTGTTTCAAAATCAACGTTTTTCAAAATTAACATGTTTTGGTACTTCAAATAATACTTAGATGGTGACAAATGATCAATTTTCAATAGACAAATACTGAAATTATTGACAGACTTAATTTTTAAATTCTACAAAATGTCTGCCATCATTGTTTCCTTTGTTTTAAACCTACAACTAAACAAATTATAGAACAAAGATATTATAGATTGTTTATAAAAAACTAAAAGAATTGAAAATATTACAATAAAAATGCTAAACGCTTTGCCGCTTTGTGTTTGTATGTAAAATGTACATGCACAGTAACTACTTATTGATAATATACATTGTGTTGAAGACAAACACATGCATATATCACAGTATAATCATATTGCTATATGTTAAAATAATGATCACAGTGAAGTGTAACATTGTCATGTATGCTAATTAAACACCTCATATAAATATAATATATATTATAATATAATATATGCATAAACAAGAAATCATGCATTAAAAATGTATGAGAATCAAAATAAAAACTCTGCCTGTTAGCCTCTTCATCTTATAGTCGATTAAATGTGTCAAAATATGATCCTTCACAAATGAAATCCATGAAATCCCTATGCACATCGCCTCATATTTCAAAACAGTGTAATCTTAGATTTGAATGTCCATATCCTCAGTAATTAGTCACTGTGTTCAACTTTGTTAGAGATCAAAAGTCCTAATAAAATCATACAGATGCTTTAATAAAAGCATTCTTTACTCAATCAGCATTTCTTGTGCTATATTGTATTCATTTTATAAACATGTTATAGTCCTTTGTTTGGTGAGTCTAATAGAACAAACATGTCATAATATGGTACTGCCATCAGTTCTTACCCAGCAAACAAATATCGGAAATCAAGTCATTTTGTTCTCATTTAATGTTCTGTTTTAAAAATGTCTCAGTTCATGTAGTGTTAATTCTAGGGTCCACTTTGATCTGTTCTTGACCAATAAGACATCCATTGTGCAAATATTTCTCTAACATAAACTAACATATTTCAACAAGTAGATTCAGTGTTTAACCTCATCAAGGAAGAGAGGATCAAATCTATTGAATATGTCCATACTGTTTATGTTTTTGTCCTCTGGCACCTTATCTTCGTGGTCTGCTTTCCAATGACTTTTTACATGCTGAAAACATAGAACAGGCATATTGTAAACAAAAGCACATGGCAGTTGTCTTCAGAGAAAAACACAAACATAACTTTAAACAGCCCCAGTCTTAAAGAAAGATAACCTTTCACCATAAGGCACAATTATTATGCAAGGCTAATTACTTTTATACTTGTTTTCTTGAAATCGAAGTTCAGGATCCACCAGGCAAAATAATAATGTAAAATTCATAATTATATCAGGATATTTATGATATTTTAACAAGAGCTTCTATTAGACTGTAAAATTTGACCAACGTAAATTGTGATAAGTCATAACTTACGGCCTCCACAAATCATCTGTCACCGCAAAATGTGACCACCTAAATTGTAATCATGCTCAGAAATCATCTTATTTTCTGGCGTGGGGCAATCCGACAATCACAGAATAAAAAGAGCTTGAAGACCTGATGATTTTTCATGTATCATACTTCTAGATACATTGACAAATAACTGAGAAAAAAGGGATTTAAGTTCACATCTTTATTATTTTACCCATCCACTGAAAAGCTCAGCATGTCATCCATCACCCCCCTCCTCCCTACACCCCAAAGGTCCAACTTTGATGAGGCGTGGTTCAGGGGGTAGGATGGTGTCATTTGAAAGCTCTCTAGTTGTACTATATGCCCATGATAACAAAAAAGAGTTGTGATGGTTTGAGAGCGGATGCCAGCTGTCCAATGCATCGTGTAATTGATTCAATTTAGGTATTTACATTTCATCGCAGCTAGACTATTTTTCAGGGCCTGATCACAATTCATGTTAACGTAATTTATGACTTTTACTGTTGGTTATATTTTATGGTCTAACAAGCTTCCCTTCAATCTATTTAGTGTGAGAATCACTTCTAAGATAAGCATAAACAAGGCACCTTCTATGCACCAGGACCGTGAGGTTGGATGGATTTTTTTCATCCTTTCTTCCTCCAAATCTATCTCTCTTTCCTCGAACCACAAACGCGTCCATTTCTATCTCTTCATCATCATCATCTTCAACATCTTCTATGATGCATAGATCTCTGGCACTGACGTCATAAGCTGCAAAGATATGGACAAAATATTGACAATGCAACACTACATGTATCTATGAAGTGTGGGTAATCTCTATACAAGCATTAATTTAATTTCTATAATTTGCTTGTGCTACGCCATCACAGGGTCTGGTTAAAAAAAGACACTAACAGGATTGTAGCCTTCTAGCACTAGAATAGCACTCTAATATATTTTACATACACGGCACCCCTTAAACAAGCATTGTTCATTGGAATAAAATGTATGTGAACAAAAAAGTAACACATTTAATAGGGTCTTGTTAGTTATAAAGTACGTTGTGAATGGGTAGGATTATATGTGCTAATATTTAAGAAAGTTTCACTTTATTACAACAAACAATCTCTTTTCTGTGCATTTACACTGTCTGTGTATGTGGAAGCCTTTGAATTTTTTTTCCATTACATACATTCACACCCATCCCACCTCACCTCCTCCACGCACGCACACACGCACACACGCACACACACTATCATCTCTAACCTATTTCTGTTTGATCATTACCAACATGATGAAATGAATTAATAGACAA
>CM032668.1:12903323-12922422 GCA_019095985.1 Streblospio benedicti
TGAATGCACAAAAAATTGATTGTATTTTTGTGTGTGGCAATTTAAGAATAATACAACGATCAGCAATGCAAAACCACACACATATTTAAATATGTGAATATTTTGAACAAAAAAGAATGAATGCATGTCTGAGATGCAAATCGAAAAATAGAGACTTCTATTTTAATGCGCCTACCATGTTAAAACCAAAATCAGGCTACTTTTTATGTGACCATGAAGGCATACTACCTTATTCCATATTTGTATAAGAAAAAAGCAATTGACTTCCAGTTTAGGTGTTTGCATAGAATTATTGCCACAAATGAATTAATACAAAAAATTGGAAAACTTGAATCTCCAAAATTTAGGAACTGTGACTAAATAGAAACGTATATGAACATTTATTTTTCTTAATGTCCTTACCTAAATAGCCTCTGGATTAAAATTGAATGAGAAATACTTTCTTTATTTGATATACATGTATCCCTAACTGAAAAGCAAATCTGTTTAAGAATACCCAATACTTATCTCCCTAACTAAAATATTAATAATGTAAAACAATCAAGTATATTTATTTCGGAAACACGTCCATAGAATTAATTAAAAATAGATACAATATATACAGATGAATAACATTATCACAAATGTTCCTTAAAACAGGAGTTCAAACCATTTACAGCCAATATTACTGCTGTAAATAAAAAATTGCGAAGATAAACATGCTTTGACTAGACTATTTTCACTTTGAAATAAGCGATTTCTAAATCTGTATATTGCTTTTCTCATAAGTATGTTAAAATAATCAATATTCTTATTTAAAAAGTTCTGAGAAACACTACATCTTTTTTTTTAAAAAAAAGAGCTCTAAAAACATTGTTGTATGCAACAGATACTTTCTTATAACTACTTCTTACTATAAGATGCCCATAACTGACAACAGTAAAAATTACTACAGTAGGTTTTAAAAAGTTGAACTTTAACATTATCATTGCAGTTTCGGAATTTGTTGTTTAGAACATTACCCCTGCAATAGGTAGCCTGAATTTGCCTGCTACCAACACTAAAAAATGTCTTTCATCACATTTGTAGAACATATGAAAAGGAATACCACCAAAGTGTTTTCCAAAAGTAAATATGATTTTAACAAGAAATGGAAAGATTTATATAATATTCTAAAAGAAGCAAAACATAATTGAATATTCCATGTGTTTTTACTTCATCAGCTTTCTTTCTTTTTTATTTGATTGTCAAATACCATCTCTTATGTCATTGCACTCATATTCATCTTTGTAGACTAAATTATAGTTTAACCAAATATTTCATATCCATAATTAAAATGTAAATACCAACACTATCGTCATAGTATTAATGCTGCAGATGGTGATGTCTCATTTAGTACACCAGAAACTGTTATTTCAGTTTATCTTTGTTATTTCATCATTTCCCAACATCATCTTTCGGAATCTTTCACCATCATCATCAATTCATAAGTTCATAAATAATAAATTACTGTTTTGCCTTTTGATAATGTAACTATTGGAAAAATTAATAAAATTTGAAGGCATTTTGGGTGAATCTTGATACACCAATTGGCACATTTGACTTGTTTGAAAACCTTAAAGACAAGTTTAAGAATGGCCCTGATAGAGACAGATGTCATGAGAACGTCATACACAATGAAAAGCACACAAACACATGAGTGTGACGTGGGTCCATGAACATGACCCCGACTTACTTGGCCATCCGACTTCCCGCTGTCTTTCTCTGCCGTGCTGTCGTCGGGTTGGAAACATCCTCCAAGAACCAGGAGGAGGTCAATCAGAAGTTGGACAATCTCAAAGAGAGAAATGGTCGACAGGCCGATCCACAGGCCGACCACTCCTCCAATGTCGCTGACCAGTTTTCTTTGCTGAAAAAATGTACAGTATAGTTTGGGTCAGCAAACAGAAGCAGAATCACTTTCAGTATTGGGCCTTTTTATGTCT
This sequence comes from Streblospio benedicti, assembly GCA_019095985.1. NCBI lineage: Eukaryota > Metazoa > Annelida > Polychaeta > Spionida > Spionidae > Streblospio > Streblospio benedicti. The sequence goes on from CM032668.1 coordinate 12,905,288, forward strand.
TCTCATTTATGTTTTTAAACGGCATTTTTCTATGTTTTACTCATCTGACTCGAAGTAAAATTCGAATACGAACATTGATGACTATCAGAATGGAGCTTGAAGTGCCTACACTGCAATATCCATTAGAGACTGGGTTTGACAAGACAATTGCTTGATTTTGTGGAACAGAAGCATTAAGCTAATTCTTCAAGAACTTCAGTTCTGATAACTCCATGTTATCTATTACTTATTTCAATTCAAGTGAAGCAGATCCAACTGTTTTACCTAGAGCAGCACTCTCTAGGAGAGGTCAAATATTTATTTTCTATTCTTATTTTCTTGTAAATAATATCATAATATTTTGTATTATTGTATTTGATAATTTATTTCGATGATAAATCTTATAATATAATGAATATCTATTTTTTATATATTTTTTATGAATCTCAGTTCTTCTTTCGGAAGCAAATGGTACTAGTAAAGAAGAGCCACTCTTTCAAGACAAATACAGAAGAACCACTATTTTATAAAATATAAGCCTCTCATAGAGAGTGCTAGAGCAAACAGTTAAATTTGCTTAATAATTATTCAATCAATCAATATTTTACCTCATAGGCTGGATATTCTACTGTGTGTTCGTACTTTACTTCTCCATAGTAAATATGGAGTTTCAAGAAGTTTTTCCTACAAATTAAAAGCAAATATTAAAGCACATATATATATTTGAAGTCACATTTGCCCAATCAGATTTTAGATGGAAAAATACGATCATAGAGGCACAATACTAATGTCACACTTCATTTATCATTGTCATAAAAATGTCAAATCATATTAATTTTGTAAAGTGCCACACCATACTTAAGTCACTCTTGTGTATAATGTATTATTATGATTAGGGCTCTGTAGAGCTGAAAAACTTTAATAAAACTCAAAAGATTTTGAAAATGTTGTTACATGTTGCAAACCATGGCATAGAAAGAATAAGGTACCAAAAATCTCACTCTCATTTAAGAATGAAATCGGAAGTGTAATATATTTGGAATGAATTATGAGCAACGAATCTTTGACTGAGTTCAAGAGAAGTGCCAACTGATCATTTGACACTGAGTAATCATGATTGGGATTGTTATATTTCAGAAGATGTGGACAGATAAAGTGAGATTAAGAAAAGTACAATAACAGAGGCGATGCATATGAGAACATAAAAGACGACAGTCATGAACAGGGATGAGGGCTGCATCAGTTGTCCCTTATCTTTGCCTTAGAAGAGGAAGGAGACTGTTGTGACTGACTGTCATGTGCAACATTCTTATGATAGTCATAAAAATGACTGAAACTGTCAAAGGCCATTTTAGATTATCTGTTGTATATAAAGAAACAAACTTCCATCTATATATGTAGAGTTTCAACGATAGATCCATACTGTATTTTAAATAGATAAAAGTAAAAAAAATAAAAATTAATTACTGTATTTATTTCTGTACTTCAAGAGTTCAATATAGAATAAGTTTATCTGCCTACCTAAGGAGACCCTTTTTTATGATGTTGTCGAATTGGGCATTTTGCTTCATTAGTTGTTGCTCCACAGTGGCCTGAAGTTACAAAACCATGATTCAAGTTGCAGCAAAAGAAATGAGATTGATGGATAGATAGATCAATAAATGAAGCAAGCAATCAATCAATCAACAAGCAAACAAGCAATCAAACCCCACATTTATTTGAAGTTTTGAACAGATTCCAAGGCACCAACCATTTGATTTTGGAAGAGGGGCAGGCAATAAACTGTAATCATTGAAGAGCAATATTTTTTACAGTATGTTCATCAGAAAACAATGATTGAGCTAGCTACAGAACACTTACCATTTGTTAATGTCAGATACTGTAGTGTACACTTACCATGTGGCTCTCACATGGCCACTTTGCCTGTATAACATTAGCCGTGTAGATTTCTTCTCTGGAAATCAGTGATTTTGGTATCATACAAAGTTCAAATAATGTAAATGCTCAGTAAGAGTTAAAACAATAATTATTTTACATATAATGTTTCGGTCATACTTATTATATTGTCTGGTTGCAAATAAAAAGATTAAAATGTGAATTATGTTGGAAAGGGCACTTATTGTTAAGCGTAAATTAAATAATTTGATTTTTATTGTTTTAATTTTGGAATAGCTGGCAACAGTGACATTTATCCAAAATTAATGACTCCATTTGTCAATTACCAGATATATGTAGGGTTAGAAACCAACTAATGATGTGTCCACATTTCTGTAAGAAAACATAATGCACTCACTGACATAAGTCAGGACAGTTACTTTTCTGGGCTACAAGATCTTCCACTTCATTGACACAAGCATCATCTGAAAAAATGTTTGCAATAAAAAATACAATTAAGAATGTTCACTACCAAGTCCCAAATGCTATCAAAATAAAACTACCACGATACACTTTTTGTATGCCATAATTCAAATACAATGTACCAACCCAACACTACAGCATTATGATATTCATGTTTTTTATCAATCATAATTCATTTTTGTTAGTTGGAAATTGAAGCTTTTAAGGATGCAGAAAAGAAGTATATGGTACAAATGTCCACCAAAATAGTGTTGTGTGAGGTTAGGAAGTGGGATGTAAGGGAAAGAACTGGAAAATGTGGATTTGGGAAAAAGACAAAGACAGAGGGCTCTTATTATTCTTGCTATGCATACAAATTCAAACCAAAATTAGAGCCAGATATATGAAAATTCACACATATATTTGTCCATTATTCGAGTTTAATTCTTTTGTAAACATGGTAAAAACAATCAATAAGAAAAGAAACACAAGTTATCCACACATACCTAATTTACAATGTTTTAAGAAAGTCATAATTTGAATGAAGTCATTATCTCGAAAATTGTTAAAATGTATATCAATGAAATTTTGTTATTATACTTGGTGAATTCTTTGGTGAAAAATTTACTTCATTTCTAATAGTAGTTACAAAGTATAATGAGCAAACAGTGGGATTTTACTCTTTGGCTACAAATAGGAAACTACTGAATACATGTGTGCATATATCATCCTTACAAGATTTCACAGCAGTCTAGGGAGGTTTTGACAAGCTCATTTAAAAAATATCATTCATAACCATTCTTTGTAACAGCTACAGTACGTAACCTGTACCTGTTTCAGTGCACATGTTGACTGCTGCTGACTGAGTGGAGTTTGGTGGGGCGGTGGGGAGGGCAGGGTCGGCACAACCACACCGTGACATCGTGGCCCGCTGCCGACATGTTTCTCACATGCCTGGGAGTGACAGACACAGATCAGAATGAGAAAAAAAGAAAAAAAGGTTTTTGATATGTCTAACAAGGTTAGTTATGTACAGCAGCTTAGAATACACAAATAACATGACATATGCATAAGGATCTGTGAAATAATTTAGTTAGGTAAGGTATTATTCTGGTAATCAACAAAGGGTCACATAATTATAATTTCAATTTGCTTTATGCCTGTTACAATAAGGATACAAAGAGTTCTAAATCTATTATTTATTAGTATTTTGAAACAATTGTAAAATACATTTAAAACAATATCCTCGTCTGTTAAGATTTGCCTGATGTCTATATGTTTCTCTGTGGATACTACACAGTTTACATAAATATTCTTCTAATCAGTTCTGAGAGACTACTTAAAATAGAATTTATGAGGTATATAGCATGTGGTCTCATATTCCTTCAGTTTGTCTTACCATGCAAAATAACAAAAGTTTGAAAGGAACCTGTGGTTTTGAAAACTGTTAGCAAAAACATTTAATTTTGGATCATGTTTTTTGGACTTTATTTTGGACATTTTTTCTTATACATGGTAAGACAAACAGAAGGAGGGGCTGGAGAACCGCATGAGTGAAAAGTTAATGTTTACATAAAATTGATATAAAACACCACATGGGCTACATTGAATGGTTGATGTATATTATCAAAATTTGATATTTTTACTTTATGACAACAAAAACATATTGGTATTTTTGTGCAAAGTTTTAATAAATTCTTTTGAATCTACAAAGGTAATGATTTATTTTATTCATATGGGCACAGCTAGTGCCTGCCCTAACTCTGATGGTCAACAAACCCTTTACAACAAAGATTGTTATTCATTTCATGGTGCAATGCGCACATTGAAAAATGTAAGAGAGCTGACCTCAGCCTCTCGGGGTTTTAGGGAGGTTTAGTGAGTTTTACCAGCAGTGAGCACCAATATTACCCTATATGTTTTAGATGTTAATTGTCCAATACTCACCGGACAGAGTAGGACTTGTAGAAAGTGGGCTCCGGCTTTCTAATGCTTTGAGATGATTCACTCTTTACCTAAAAAACACATTGTCTAAGTGAAAATTATACAATTAGTTTAAAATTCCACCATTGATTTTTTGGGGAGTTTCCCATATACTGATAAAATGATAGCAGATTACCACTTCAGTTACAGAATTTGACAATATCAGTGCTGACCAAATCATTCGAATTATTTTTAAATTTCAATGATTACAAACAAGGAAATGATGGTCAGCTGAACCAAAAGTTCATGTGCTTATTCATTTCCATATAGCTTACATCACTTTTGAGGAATCCATCTTATACCACAATTCTAACTATGGCTACAAACCCTCAAACTCACCATCCATTCATCTTAACCTGGGACAATGTCCCAGGACTTAATCAATGCCCAGATAGAGGGAACGGCTCCTGGTACATGGTGATATCACCAACACACATCACTCGGTGCCAGGGCCGCCATATTCTCCCTGTCCAATGTAGAGCAAAAGGGAGGCCCTGGAAGTAAGAACGAGGATATTCTTTTGAGATGATTCACAAAACAGCACACCTCATATTCCATGAAAACTGTATGATATTCACAACTAGTTAGAAGAAAAAAATAGGGATATAAGTACCACAAAAGAAGCTTTTACATACCATAATCCGGACCAGCCTGTACAATGGTGTTGTTAGTGCCATTCTGCCCAAAGTTGAACGTGTAACAGTTGCCGTGCAATGGGTTTAGCCAAGGTCTGAAGTTTCTTTTCAATAGAATGAAAAAAGATCCCCATCAATAATTAAAAAAATTCCCACAATTTTGCAGTAAAAGGTATTCAATGGAAAGTTATTAGTGAATGTGTTTACTTGTCAGTCATAGTTATGTTAGTTCTAAGTATGAGCAGATAAAATAGATATGATTTGCACCCAAAAAAAAGCAATGTAAAACTAGTTTCAGACCGTCCCAAATATTGAAGTCAAATTGGTCTTAGCTTTATGGCCATCGTTAACTGACACAATGTCTCTTTGTGCACTTGGTTTCAAAAGATGGAATAATCTCATCCATGTGCATTTTTCTTCTCCTACCACACAGTTCAATTTGGAGATGAACATTTGCGACTGTCCGACAACACTTGTCTAAACTACAGCGGGTACCTGGCGGTGCATGTTTTCCCCTGCCATCTACATTCAGTCAACGTCTCCTCAATGCTGTAGCCCATGGCACGTCGTACACTGTCGCTGATGTTTGCCACAACTCTGGTCAAGTTCTTTCCTGTAACAGTTCATGCAAAGAAAGACAATTGAAAAGTATAATATACTAAATTTTTTATACAGCAGAACCTCATCTAAGGGACACTGGTGAGAGTAGGGCATGTTTCCTGGTTGCTGCTGAGGTGTGGCTGTTTGACAAACAGTTCTGGTAACTTCATATAGCAATCAGAAAAATGAAACTTGTTCATCATTGCAAATGGTCCCTTTTAGTAAGAAGACCCCATGATGAGGTTTTATATGATCAAATATATTTCAAAATTGTAAATATTATGTTAATATTAAGATTGTCATGCTGTTGCATAAAAAGAAAATTAAATGCAACGGTGTAAATGATTAATGTGAACAGACATTAGAGAAGGTCGTGCTTACTAGCTTCTATGGTCACTGTCGGCTTCTCTACGTCTACTGTAAACCATGGCTTGTTGGTGAGATTCACCTCAGGCTCAAATATTGCATCTGCTAGGTCTATTTTCTTAGAGTACGCGTTTGGGGATGCCATTGCTGTATAGTTTTCATTCTCGAAGAATAATGTTGGTGATGTTGATGTTGTAGTATTATCAGCATGGGTTTCCAGTGATTCTGTTGTTTGTGGCTCCTGCAAGTCATTTGAGTCTGTTGTTATGATGGTAGTACTCAATTCTGTGGGTGTTGTAGTTGTTTCTGAAGCTGTCGTTTCAGCCACCGGGCATGACTGGCAATCTGTAAATGTAAGCCATAGAACTTGTACTTATATTTTGCATCATATTTCATTAAATTGCAAACAAAATGGCTTGTTACACAGTAACAATTTATTATGTTAAAAGTCCAAGTCTGGACCCCAGTGAACTGTATCATTTTTCAATATTAACAGAAGAAAGTGTTATGATGCTAGTGTTTGCTTGCTGGGTGCAAGTTGGACAGTTCTGAACATTCATCACCAAATTTGTATTGTGCTGTCAGAGATGATAAACACAAGGGGAACAATATCATTCTATCTTTTAATCACTAATTTTTAAGGATACTACATTATAATTACCCACGACTACAATGCAAAACCTACTTTGGGTTCAACATTTGGAAATGTCTGACCCTAGCTATATAATGATAATGATCACACCAGTTAGATAACAAGTGTGTTTGTGGTCGATGATCACCTATTACTACATGGTTTAATTTCATGCATCTACCAGGCCGCAAATATAGACAGGCTGATGTAACTATCAGTAAACAAACTCAAACACTCCACTATATGCGACTATCTTTATGACAACGGCTTCTGTTCCTTTGTTTAATGACTTTGTGACAAGTTGATGTTGTCAGTTAATGGAAAGAGAACAAGAAAGATTAAAAATTGTGAACGAAATGGGTTCATACCTTGACACAACTCCACATATATTGGATAGTGGGTTGACACAGCGTTATACTCAGATACAGACAACAGCTCAGTCGTCACGTAACACTGTTGTTGAGTGGGCACATACACCAGTGCTGAGCATGATGGCTCTGTGCAATGTTCTTTGCATTCACTCAGATTTGCTATGTTATCAAACTGTGTTGCCAGAGAAACATTGAATTCCACGCCAGGCTGCGGCTGCCACAGTGCCGCTGTACAGTCTGAAAAGTGAGGAATCAGTGTGTGAATCGCAGACTTGTGCTGTACATGTCTTTGCAGTGAGGTCATGAGATCATTTCAAATTTCAAAATCTCCAATTTTCAAAGAGTTTTAATGACAGAGTATGAAATCAGGCTGATCAACATCTGATTGGTTGTATTATCAATTCATGATTTTTGATTACTTTTTTGTGAACGTTAAATAGTTTCTCTGACAGTTCTCTGCCTTTGTACAAAGTAAAAGTTACATGATTTTTCAATGACTTAAATTGGTCTGATTTTCTAACAAACTTTCTCTCATACATCTTCTAGGTTTATAACTCGAATGATAAACAGGAAACATGATGTTAACTGATACTAATGATATACTATATTTCTGTTAAGTTTGAGACATTGTACTTTGATCTGTTACCAGTCACCCATAGATTTTACATGACATTTTACTTTGTTGATGACCAGGGTGTCCTGCATCGCAGGAGCACGTGTAGACCACTGGCAGGCCAGCCTCCACCATTGCAGGAACACCAGCAGACGGCCCACTGGCAGGTCCTGGGGGTCGCCTCCTGACAGCCCGCAGTCCATGTCGATGGGTTGGATGATGGCCCCCATGGTGGCATAGTCGTTTAGTTGAGATGGTGTTGATGTTACATACTGAAATGATAATGTAGGAAAAATTTCGTGTTATTTGTCCATGGAAGTTGAGAAAAGCTACTGGGTGATGTAACCTCCCATGGTGGAATATTCATTTAGTTGAGATGAGTTGATGTTACATACTGAAATGATAATGTAAGAACAATTTCCTGTTACTTGCTCCTGTTTTTAGATTGAGAAAATCACTTTAAACTACAGTGACAAATGGCATGCCAATTACACAAGATCTTTTGTGAATTTTATGTTTTGTTTTTTAAAATTCTTTTCAATATATTTGATACAGTACTTTGTGATATCATTTGCTATGACTAAATCAATTGGCAGTAATTTTCTTTGACAATCACACATAAGTCTTTGAGATCTTGATTAAACGGCACACTTTTTTGGAGCATGTACCCAGAATTATCCCTGTTATGCATGTACAGAAGAACCTCCAATTAGGACCACCTCTCTATTGAGACCACCTGTATAGTAAGACTACTTTTCGGCTCCAAATCTTTATAAAGTTACCAAAATGAACCTATGTTTAGAGACCACCTCTCAAGTTAGACCACCTACCACTGGTTCAAAAGATGGTCCTACTAGAGATTATCTTCTGTACACTTACATATTTTAAAGTTTTGATATGGTAATGATAGATAATATGTTTGTGTGGTTTTCAATGTGAGCCAGGCAGGCCCGGAGCAAGGATTGCAAATCATTGGAAGCAACATATGTTGGGCAATGATACAGGGTCAGGGGCATGCTCCCAAAGAAAGGTTTTCACCGCGTCTGAGGCTTTTTCAGAGAGAAAAGTAACATGGAAAAACACACACACATAAATATCTTATCACAAAACATAGGAGGCAGTTCCCTCCCTTGCCGCACAAGTACATGTACATGTAGCTAATCCTTTTTTTATCAATCCAATTAAGTGCATATAATACGGTATCGACATCTATACAAGCTATAACAGGCTATTCATGATTTATACCAGAGTCAAATAATTTTTTTTCTTATAGATGTGGAAAGGTAAAGATACTAGTTTACAAAATTATAACGTTAATTGCCTTTATTCTATCACAAATAGTTTTATACAATATACTTTTATTATACTCATTGATCACCATAAACAATTTGTGTGTATATAATCATTTTTGTTTACAATAACATGTTGGTCACAAATGTAGTAGACAAACCTGAACATCTCTCTCCATATGTGATGCCTGAATACGCTACTAATCCCACACTGTATCTGTTATCGTTGTGCAGACAGCAGTCACCAAAAAAAACCCCATAAATAAAGCTTGCGCACGGCTGCGGCGTCCACGTCTCACAGAGGCTGGCGCACTCCTCCATGGACACGCCGGAGTAACACGCATCATACATGGTGTTAGGACGGTGACCTGCCGCCGTCACCCACAGCATACTGCTGCAGTCTGTGGAACATACAAAATAGTGCAAAGAAGCAAAATTTGTCAGTGATAATAAAGGGTAAATAAGTGACAGAGACATACACATCAACACAATGATATTATGTATTTACATAAATCACATAGTGTCCGGATAATATCGACACGTCTTATTTTAATTAAGTGCATTCAAATGTACATTTAATGAGTTTTTTCCCATATCTTGCTTGTGAATTCATTTGTATCATTCTGATCTCACAACCTTGGGGTGGTAAGTTGGAGTGCCGTGATGGCCACTTAAATGGAAGCTTGAGGATGTAAAATTTCCCTTCAGCTATGTGCTGTGTGTGTGTGAGAGAGAAAAAGCGCTTTATCAGCACGTGCATATGATATGGGCAGATGAATGGGAGAACGTAACACTACTGTGTGCACGTGTGCGCGTCATGTTAATATCGAGATAGCATTGAGGTCTTAGAATGTACCCTATGATCATTACTATGATGCATACTGTCAGATGATATGAAAATGTATTGAAAACTAAAATCGACTTGTTCATGCAATGTGCATTATTTTACAGTGAGCGCTCTGAAGATGCACCCAGATTGCTTGGAGCAGTTGAGAGTGAACAATAATGTAACCACATCATTGACACATCATTTTTCCTACCATATGGTCGGTCATGAGATTACTACAACGCTGTGATTAAGAAGGTAGAAGGCTTTATTAGAAAACAATGTGCACAATCAATGGAGGTATCGGGTGCTTGAAAATAGAACATAACAAGAAAACCACAATATTAAGTCCAATCATATCATAAGGTTACATTAATAACTTGTACACAAATGTAGAGTAGCAAAGAATTCAATAATAGTAAGTTAGTCAGTACACCTTGCATAATGCGTATTGGAAGCCACGACAGCTGTGTTCCTTGTACAACTGTGAGCAGTACAATGAAATAAAAATGTTAAAATTGAACATTCAACAAATTTACCTTTCCCAAAATGGAATGCATCGCCAACATTTCTTGTACATTGATTGATTGTTTAATTACAACATTTAGTACACTGGATAGACAAAGAAAAACACACCAATAATAAATGACAGATTCTGTCAAACTACTTACTTCGATAACCAGGAAATTCTGAAATACAAATTTCTATGTTTAAATTATTATCATAGTATTGCTGCATGCATATGAATACATTTGAACTAGACTTATTATTTTGATTTTGATAAAATAGGGATCTTTCACATCGTCCCCGGCGATAGCGTCGCCAGCAGGAGAGATCCGAACGCGTCGCCTTTTGAATATGCAAATTGTGTCGCGGGCAACATAAGTCACCGGTGACAGTGAGACTGTCGATATCATTTGCGCAACCTCTGTTACTGGACATCTTAATATTTGCTCTATACATATTTTCTACTTATATTTTCGTGATTATTCACATTCTCGTACATGAAATAAAAGTACATGTCTTAAAAATGATCATAAGAGGGATGTTTTGCCTTGATATTGGCAACGTCTTTAAAGGGAAATTGAACTATAACTGTGCTACGGTGACTTATCACCCAATCAGAGGGCAGTATTTGTCACTCCGGTGACTTATGTCGCCGGAGACACATTTGCATAAAGGTGATGAGTTCAGACCTCTAATTGGCCACCCGAAGTATCCGAGAGACTGTCGCCGGGAACGATCTGAAATATGCCTTATGCGTGTGTACGTGTGCATCTATACTGCTTAGATGTGAATAGACAAAGGTTCGTCATATCGTTTTTAATCATGATCATACTATGCAATTTATACTGAGCTTTCAACAGCCTCTGCTGTCTTGTTCACAGTGATGATGTCATCCAAGGTGGTGAATCTATCATCGCCCTATATTCTGATTTGTGTATTCACTAGTATGCTAAAATCGCTGGTACAAAAATTGGTCAATTTTGTTTAAAGATAAGTTGACAATATCTACTAATTCTATATAGGCATATATTTCTTGTAAAAGCAAATATCCGATCGACTGATTTTTGGTTTAGAAAAATATAGTGATTTTATTCACAAGTCCACTGATCAGAACTCTAACTGTTAACAAAAACATGACCGTGTTAAATTTTGGCACCCCACTCTATGTGTTATCACTTGCCTATAGATGAAGAAAGAACATGCATTTATTTCATGTACATGTACACATATTACTTGTCGTTCTGAAACATTGCTATTACATTGCTATTACTTGTAGTTCTGGTCTACCTAAGAGAAAGAGGCCACGATATTGATTAAAAAAAACTTAATCTCAGAAAGCGCATCTATCTCACTCTCTACGAGAGGTTGACTTTTTTAAAATTCATTTGTGTGAATAATATTTAGTATGATTGTATTTGATAATTTACTTTGATCGAATGATATAAAATGTTATAGCATGATGAATATTTAATTTTTATATTTTTTATGCATCTTGCTCTTCCAAAATGCTTCTACAAGGCAAGTGATACTAGTAGAAAAGAACCACTTTTTCAAGACAAAAAATGAAGAGCCACTATTCCGAAGAAAAATAAGCCTCTCTAAGGGAGTGCACAGGGATGTACATGTAATATCAGTGTGATGATATGAAATTTGAACTCGGTTTGCATCATGTTTATTTACATTTATCTTACAACAACTATTCTTTTTACACTTTGACACCCGTAAAACGATTCTGTTCAAGGTAGTAATATTATTTGGTACTTGTTTCTATGTAATTATTTTTTAAATAGAAACATAGAGGACGGGTGATACCTAAATGAAGGGTGTGCACTGGACTAAGTGGTTAAACAATAAAGTATTAATAGGGTGGGATGCTGTCACCGTGCCAGTCACACCTAGGATGCTGATTGAGCTATTAAAGCGATGCACATGGTAAAATCCTTCATAGTGTAATTATAACCCATTTCTGGCAAAAAAACGTCACTGTCAATATGCATTTTGTTCATCAAATACAGTGTTTATAATGCTTATTTTAGAAATATGCATACTCAGATAGTAGTTTGGCTATGGTGTGCACAATACCACAAATTCAGGGGAAGTTATTTTTCAATGAATTTGGTGTCAATTCCTATTGTTATGTCACATTCTATGAGCACACTCTCCTTTTTGTTAATTTCATGTTGTCATCAGAAATTGTGAAAAAGTACTCAATGTTTTGACAGCTGGTAGTGTGTCCTCCATGTTTTAAAACACTTAGTCTGGGATGCTGCAAGATAGGATGCTGATTTAACAGTTAGGGTGATGATTGTCATCCGTAGTTGCTGATACCACAAAAACGTGATGGCAATCAGTAAACCTGTGGAAAGACGCACGACCAAGTTGCACAGTTGGATTGCCCCAAAAGACCTCTGGTAGTAATACCATACGTCAGAGGAGTGCCAGAACGTATTATGAGACAATGCATTGATACAGTGTGCAAGTGTTTTTTTTCTAACCCTGCTAACACATTAAGACAGTTACCGGTAGGACCGAAAGCCCCTTTAGTGAAAGAACGTGTCATTGGCACTGTGTAACAGATCTAGTGTCGGGATTGTGAGGCTTTATATGTAGGAAAGCCTGAACCGGCTTCAAGTTTCGCAGGATCTGAAGTGTCGCGTCACTTACATACCGACAGTGTTTTACTTGAGAGGACGAACATTTTATGTGTTGAACCAAAATATTTTGAACGGGGTGTGAAGGAGGCCACCCTTATCGGGAAATTGAAGCCCTCTCTAAATAGAGATGGCAGCACGTACCAACGTCCTTCCATCTGGAACAACGTGATGACCTGAGAGGGGGAGGGGGAGCGGAGTGCACATGGCCAGGTGATTTCCCGAGATCCCCGTTGAAAGCTCAGTGTCAATTGCATTGTATGATCCTGATTAAACATGATATAATGAACCTTTAGCTATCAAATCCAGGATAAAGGAAATTCCATCAGAATGCATAGTCAACGTTGGCCAATATCCCAATATATGATGTGATTTGTTGTTATTTTAATGACGATCGTCTGATAGACATTGTGACTATTCTGTACACTATGGAATGCAGTTAGTACTAGTTACGTCAATATTTTGGCTTTGGAGGTAATGAACACCCGATTATCGGATATAGAAGCAAAATGAATGATATACGTGTTTTGAATAAGTTCAATTATCATAAACACTAGCTGCTCACTTCTGAATAATTAGTACACATAGCTATATAGTACAGCAAACTTCATGATGTTGATAGAGGATTGGTAAGTGAAATCACAATGTGCAGGATATTACCTTGCACTGATCTTTTACTCCTGTGTGTGTCAATGTCTGTAGAAGCTTGCTCGTTATCCTCTTCTGTGTTGGTGCCGGTCATGGCGCGCGCCTGGGCGGTGGCGATCCCGTCAATCATGCTCTCAAGCTCTACCCCACCGAGGTGCAACTTGGACTTCTTGAAAGTGTTTAAGTTACAGAACGTAACTCCTGGGAAGGGCACGGCTTGGAACGCTACCTGCAACAATTATAGTAGTTTTAAAGTAGAGGCCATAATTCTCATGAAAAAAGTCATATTTTCCCATTGCATTTTATATATCTTTATATGATTTCACCAAACTGTAGATTAAGTCCCCTACCAAAAAAATGAAAGTCCCATACACATCATACTTGCTACGAATCCCAATTTTTCGTCTTTCAAGGCAAATAACTAGTATATCATGAGACGTGTGATACACAGTACAGTAACAGCTTCAAAGTAGTCCATGATTTTATTAAAACCACCTCAACATCTATAATATGACCAATTCTTGTGGCCCCAAGTCTTCATATAGAGATAGAAATAGAACCACGATGCAGAGACAACCTCCCTATTGCGACTGTTTGAGGGAACCGATGGATGAGCCAAACGGAGAGATTCTACTGTAAATGCACCTAGATAATTTGCAGATTTGATTTGATTCTGGTAAAAGCATATCTCCGTGGAATTGTTGAATGTTGTCTCATCGTTGTGTTACATCACCTTTTTGTTACATCACTCGTTGTGTTACATCAGATCATAGAGCAGGCAGAGTCTATCGTAATTTTGACACAAAAGACATTGGATTTAGCGGTAGCCACCCTTGTTTATCCATCCTTTTTTCAGGCATATTATTGAATATTCACACGTTATTGAAAATAACCCCAATTCAAAGTTGCTATTTATACCGGACGTTTTCTCAAACTGTCTGCCGGCCAATAATAATGTGGATAGGCAACCATTGAAACAATGTAAGGCAGCCTTGTAATGCAGCTTGGGGAATCTTCGTAAATACCAAAGATTGTGTCAAGAATTTTTCATCACGTTGATATGCATGTATTCAGAATAAGAGAATTAGCCAATAACAAATAGTTTGGGAATTTCCAACAGCCTGTATGTAATGTCAGCGGTGCGTTAGCAGTCATGTTAGTTCTCTTGCCATATTTACAAATTTCACACAGATTGCTGCAGGCCTAAAAGCGCCTCATAAATCCGAATAAGAATAAATAAAAACTTTGAGATCAGAACAATGGCAGTAGAGTAACCAATGATTTACTGTACCCAAAATGCATTTTCCATGAAGAATGACATGTACGCATGATTGTTTTCTTTATTGATGGCTTACAGGTGTGAAAAAGGAGTCCTATACCAATAATGGCAGTTATCAGAATGTGATTAACATGTGTAGGAGCCATATATCCACTCTCATTTTCTCACCGTGCTTTTCACGCTGATAGGTCGGGCCATGAATCTGTCCACAAATCCGTACACCTGGTAGACGGCATAGATGCACGCAGCTGCCGTGAGCAGGAGCCACGCCCACCCCAGGAGGCCGCCCCGCCGCGCAATCTGAAATGGTGGAGCAAATAATGACAGGTGAGGTGACAAATGTCGACTCAAGGTGCAGAATGAAATGGTGACAAATGTCGTTTTAGTAGTTTAGTTTAGTTAGTAACAGACGTGCACTCATTTTTGGAAAGAACACAATATACCAATATCTGGGAAAGATTGTGACATATACCAATATATGGCAAAGGTGTGACATGATATACCAAATACCTGACAGAAATATGACAAATATATTATATATGTGAAAAAGACACCCAGAAATATTAAAAAATGTGGAAAAGGCACCCAAAATCTCGAGCCCAAAATATACAATTTGAAAAAAAAAAGACATCTACTTTTGGGACACGTCAGTACTCACCACAATAATATGAGGCCCCCACCCCCATCACCACCGAGATTGCGATTGGTGACTGTTGTGCGAGTGTTGAGGTCACGTTTGCGAGCCCACCCGTGTCTCACTCGGACCTATACTATATGTGCTAATTGTTAGGAGCATAACAATTTTATTTAAATAACACACGGACTGGGTGTGAAGTGCTCTAATGGCGGCGCTCATTTCATAGTCTGGTTCGTTTTGTAGGGTTTGTTGACATAAAACGTGCACAGTTTTACCCAGATTCTAGTCTCGCGCAACACAGACCAACGCACAGCGAGCTCCAGTTAGTATAGTTTTTGGTCTAAATTTTGTGATTAGTATAGTTTAGCGGACCCAAATTATAATATCAATAACTTGCCAAGAAAAACATCTGGAACCACATTTCTTTCTCTATTAGAAAGAGAAACCTTTTCTGTGTGGTTCAAAGATGTTTTTATAAAGATTGACTTACATTTTGTGCTTCCTCTGTTTTGATTCAAATGCCTTCTTTTTATATCATGCACGAAACAACAAAATGGGGGTTCGGGGGGGTTTACCACCACGCCCGCCACCCGCCCCTATAAAAACACTCAAAATAGTCACACATTTTCAGCTGTTCGTCTACATAAGCAGTAACCGTTTATCCACAGTTTTCACCAATCGTTTTTATTTGTGTCATTAATTTACTTTACTAGTAAAATTATCCATTTTTAAGTTCATGTAAGATTTTTGACAGGCGATCAGCCATAAGTGGCATAACACTTTGCGTCACTGTTCTGTGCCAGTTTACATCAAATTACAATAAAATTAATCCGGTGTGTTTCTATTGTATACATTACACTTTTGATGAACCAATTGTCTAATAATGAAAATATTTTAAGGTATTATAAACAAACTATTTACTGTATTGCTTATAAAAAAAAATCAGTACATCAGCGCACGCTTCACGTACCGTAATAGTTAGACGTTCGAATTGTACTATGGCTGTGAAACATGGACAATTTACCAGCGTCATGCCAAAAAGCTGAACCACTTCCACACCACCTGTCTCAGCCTTCGGAAGGTTCTCGGCATAAAGTGGCAAGACAGGATCCCAGACACTGAGGTACTCGCTCGTGCTGACCTGACCAGCATCTACACCGTCCTGATGCAGTCCCAGCTTCGCTGGGCCGGGCACGTGGCTCGCATGTCAGACCACAGGCTTCCAAAGAAACTTTTGTTTGGTGAGCTACAGAATGGCAAGCGTTCTCAAGGTGGGCAAAGGAAGCGCTTCATCGACACACTCAAAGCCTCGTTGAAAGCCTTCAACATTGATCACAACACATGGGAGCAGTCAGCGCAAGACAGAGGAAAGTGGAGATCAACTGTCCACTAGGGTGCCAAATCATGCGAGGCAAACAGGACGGCAGCAGCTGAAACGCGACGGCAAGCCAAAAAAGAGCAGAGCTGGCAACCCTGCAACCGTTGCCTCCATTCCCTGTCCTCACTGCCCGAGACTCTTCCGTGCACGAATCGGCCTGACCAGCCACCTGCGCACCCACAGCAACCCGATGTCACACCCCTAGGGTGGATGATAGATGGTCCTCGTCGTATCGACGGACGAACAACACTGGTTTCGTGTCGTACTCGTTGGTTCCCAGGCGTATGACGTAATGACATCACTAATTTAAGTTCATATAGTACAGTCAAATATATTTTGAAATTATATAAAAGTAACCATGATTTATTTATTAAGCAAAAGGGGGGTTCGACAGGTTACCCCGCC
>CM032668.1:12922522-12935505 GCA_019095985.1 Streblospio benedicti
AACACACTTCAAATGGAAGATAATACACAAATTTACAGAGAAAAACCTTCTGATGTGATGTGATTTTAGTTACATCTTGTTAAAACACTGACATTGAATTGTCAAAACTAATCAAATTATTAAAAGATGACCTAACTTTATATCTAAGTAGTTTTCTACAGATGATGTATTTATACCTTGGAAAATGCTGTGTATGACTTTGATGCTGTTGTTTCAGACGGCGCCCAGAGATGATGCGGGGGACATCGAGGAACCCAAGAGCCCAGTACTTGTAAGTACATTCATCTACGCAACCTATATTTTCATACTTAGATTCTGCTCCTTGCTTTCTTTATGTATTGAATGGATGTACTTTCATCTATAGGAAAAGAGTTTAGAAAAAGATTAGAAATAGATTGTCTATTAATTCATTTCATCATGTTGGTAATGACCAAACAGAAATAGGTTAGAGATGAGTGTGTGTGTGTGTGTGTGTGTGTGTGTGTGTGTGTGTGTGTGTCTGTGTGTGTGTGTGTGTGTCTGTGTGTCTGTGTGTGTGGGTGTGTGTGTGTGTGTGTGTGTGTGTGTGCGTGCGGCGTGCGTGCGTGCGTGTGAGGTGGGATGGGTGTGAATGTATGTAATGGAAAAATTCAAAAGGCTTCCATACACAGACAGTGTAAATGCACAGAAAAGAGAGATTGTTTGTTGTAATAAAGTGAAACTTTCTTAAATATTAGCACATATAATCCTATTGCAAAACCATTCACAACGTACTTTATAACTAACAAGACCCTATTAAATGTGTTACTTTTTTTGTTCACATACATTTTATTCCAATGAACAATGTATTGTTCAAGGTATGCCACGGCTCTCCATGCAGCTGTTCGTGTATAAATATATTAAGTGCTATTCTAGTGCTAGAATGCTACAATCCTGTTAGTGTCTTTTTTAACCAGACCCTGTGATGGGGTAGTACAAGCAAATGATAGAAATTAAATTAATGCTTGTCTAGAGATTACCCACACTTCATAGATACATGTAGTGTTGCATTGTCAATATTTTGTCCATATCTTTGCAGCTTATGACGTCAGTGCCAGAGATCTATGCATCATAGAAGATGTTGAAGATGATGATGATGAAGAGATAGAAATGGACAATGCTGTGGTTCGAGGAAAGAGAGATAGATTTGGAGGAAGAAAGGATGAAAAGGATGCATCCAACCTCACGGTCCTGGTGCATAGAAGGTGCCTTGTTTATGCTTATCTTAGAAGTGATTCTCACACTAAATAGATTGAAGGGAAGCTTGTTAGACCATAAAATATAACCAGCAGTAAAAAGTCATAAATAACGTTAATGTGAATGGTGTGATCAGGCCCCGAAAAATAGTCTAGCTGCCATGAACTAGAAACACGTAAATTGAATCAATTACACGATGCATTGGACAGCTGGCATCCGCTCTCAAACCATCACAACTCTTTTTTTTTGTAATCATGGGCATATGGTGCAACTAGAGAGCTTTCAAATGACACCATCCTACCCTGAACCATGCCTCATCAAAGTTGGACCTTTGGGGTGTAGGGAGGAGGGGGGTGATGGATGACATGCTGAGCTTTCATGTGGATGGGTAAAATAATAAAGATGTGAACTTAAATCCCTTTTTTCTCAGTTATTTGTCAATGTATCTAGAAGTATGATACATGAAAAATCATCAGATCTTCAAGCTCTTTTATTCTGTGATGGTCGGATTGCCCCACTCCAGAAAATAAGATGTGAGATTTCTGAGCGTGATTACAATTTAGGTGGTCACATTTTGCGGTGACAGATCAATTGTGGAGGCCGTAAAGCGACCGATCACAATTTATGTTATCAAATTTTTACAGTCTAATAGAAGCTCTAGTTACAATATCATCATAATATCCTGATATAATTAAAGTTTACATTATTTTGCCTGGTGGATCCTGGAACTTCGATTTCAAGAAACCAAATGTAAAAAGTAATTAGCCTTGCATAATAATTGTGCCTTTATGGTAAAAGGTTATGTTTATGTAAGACTGGCACTGTTTAAAAGTTATATGTGTTTTTTTCTCTGTAGATGACTGTCATGTGCTTCCTTTTACACTATGTCTATTTTACGTGTTTCAGCCAGTAAAAGTCACTGGAAAGCAGACCACAGAGATGAAGATAAACAGAGGACAAAAACATAACAGCATGGACATATTCAATAGATTTGATCTTCTGTTCCTTGATGAGGTTAAACACTGAATCTACTTGTTGAAATATGTTAGTTTATGTTAGAGAAATATTTGCACACTGGATGTCTTATCAGTCAAGAACTGATAAAAGTGGGACCTAGAATTAACACTACATGAAGTGATACATTTTTAAAAACAGAACAAAATTACTTGAGTTCCGATATTTGTTTGCAGGGTAAGAACGGATGGCAATACCATTATGACATTTTATAAATTTGTTCTATTCGACTCACGAAACAAAGGACTATATAACATGTTTATGAAATGAATACAATATAGCACAAGAAATGCTGATTTGAGTAAAGAATGCTTTATTTAAGATCTGTACATTTTGTTAGACTTATAATCTCTAACAAAGTTGAACGCAGTGACTAATTACTGAGGATATAGACATTCAAACTAAGATTACACTGTATAGAAATATGAGGCGGATGTGTATACACATTTAATCAAGAGATGAAGAGGCTAAGAGGCTAAGTTTTTATTTTGATTCTCATACATTTTTTAATGCATGTTTTCGTATTTATGCATATATTATATTATATTATACTATATATTATATTTATATGAGGCGTTTAAATGGCATACATGACAATGTTTACATTTCACTGTGATCATTATTTTAACATATATAGCAATATGATTATACTGTGATATATGCATGTATTTGTCTTCAACACAATGTAATGCATATCAATAAGTAGTTACTGTTCATGTACATTTTACAGCATACAAACACAAATGGCAAAGTATTTAGCATTTTCTTTAACATAAAAAAAGGGAAGGAATTTGTTGTTTGTTTTTTAAAACAAAGGAAACAATGATGGCAGACATTTCGTAAATTTAAAAAATTAAGTCTGTCAATAATTTCTGTATTTGGCTATTGAAATTTATCATTTGTCACCATCTAAGCATTATATGAAGTACGAAAACATGTTGAATTTTGAAACGATAGATCAGCAATTTTTTTTCAGTGTGTTTTACTATTATAGTTTTTTTGTCCAATTTAAGTAGAATATTAGTAGCAATCATTAGATTAGATATGCATAGAGCAATTAAAATTCCATTGTTTGTGCATGAAAGGCAATTATTGAATGAATATTAAAAAAGAGCTCTTTTATTTTTGAAAATCAAAAGAGAAAGATTTTATTTTCATTTGCTGTTTTTGACTTTTGCGTTTATTCAACATCTATATAACTATCTTTAAACTATTGATTTTCATGATTCGAATAATTTTATGAAAAGCTTAAAATTAAATTCATTCCCATGTAATGCTTTCAGTGATAAATGGTTTTCATTAAGTAATCTCAGTTGTGTGGTTATGTTGAAAGGTTACTTTTTTTTTTTTTTTTTGACATTTTTCCAATTTGTAAATAAGAAACATAAATATTAATATGAATTCGAATCACGTGTGCCTTTTTAAATATTGTAGTAGAAAATGTATTTATGTATGTAGTGTATTCTACCTGTGCTATGTCATCTGTCTCAGACTTAGGTCTTTAGATGAATTTAGGATTTGATTGATTGATTAATATCCTATCTATTTATTTTGTAATGGTATCTTGTAATGCCATGACATATGAGGATTAATAATATATCATATTGTATATAGTGAATATCAGTGTAAAAATTTGAATGTTGAATAACCATTATGTAAATTTAATAAAGATGCAACATGCAAATATAAATGAAAAAGATATGCTGTATTTTTCTATATACAACAGACAGTTAAACTCGTCACAATTGACATCAACTAGTTTGAAAGTGATATACATGAAAGCTTAAGGCTCTAGTCCTAAACATAATAGCAGTCGGTCATGTTTTTGTTTCAAAGACCCTTAATAATAAGACAATCATGTTAACTAGAACAATTGGTTTTCTGTCTGAGGTGGTTGGGGGGGGGGGGGCTACGTATAAAGCATGGTATTCGTATAGTGCATATTCTGAGCAGGCATGCGAGTTTGCATTATGAAAACCCATTTAGGCTTAATTTTGATGTAGTTAGATGCACAAAATGAGTGTGTCTGAGGGCGTCATCTGACACCTGGGGAACGATTTGGCACTTTCTGAGGCATATGGAAATGTCAATGTTTTAACGAAAATCGATTTATGATCTAATCGTTTTTGGAATATATGCTAGCATATAATGTAAGGAATAAGAAAACCATATGCTAGATGGGGTTGTCAAACTTGTACCTCTGATAAAGTGGAGGCTATAGAGTAAGTGGTTTGCTAATCTTGGCAAGAGTAATTTTATGTGATCTGATTTTAATGTCACCAAACACCTGCTAGTTATACCCAATATGGCATTGGAAAGATGGATTTTAAATGAATCCTTACCTCCTGCTTTCCAAAATGCTATGTACATGTACATGTATATCGCCCATGTTAACTGAAAGAGAACCAGAAAACAAGAGAGCGAACATCAAATGTATTTATGAGAAAGGACCTGAATGTAGGTGCAGATTATTTTCAGGACTAGACCCATAAAATTAATATATCTTAAAGTAAATATTTTAAGTCTCTCTAACCCAACGAATGCACATTTCAGAACGCACATTTCAATTCAGTCCTTCAAAACACTTTACGATATACAAAAACAACTACAATTTTAACTAGGCTAAAATCATAAACGTTTGTATACATTATGGTAACCTTTTTATCTAATTATGTAAGAAAGATTATAAGGATATTTGTATGTTTGAATATAATGTTTTTTGAAAGCTAAAGTGATGATAGAGAAGAATACAAACATAAAAGTACAATGAATATTAATGTTTATTTTAAACTACATTGTACAAATATATGTGATTATTTCAATATGAATAAAACCAATCTCCATGCTATGACTCTTTTTATAATTCTCTGATAATGCCATAGGGTGGCTAAGACTGTCAACACTAACTATTACATGGAGCTGTTACCCAAACACTTTAGAATACAAATGATTGTTCAAAACCAGACTGATTGAAACAATATGGTACTCAATCAATTATCACTCTCACACGTTTACTTACACCCTACACATTTGACTACACTCACACCAGCATTCATTCTTGCGGCCAGTACCTTTGATGCAAATTTATAATAAGTCAACAAAATGCCTAATTTAACATGAAAAATATGATTCAACAACAACAGAATGCAAATGGTTTGCTGTATTCTTTCATTGTATACTTATAACATGGGCTATTGTTCTGACACCAATTCTATTCCCACTGCATTTAGGCACTGAGGCATGTAACAATCTTTTTCCTTAGCTCCTTATTGTGTAAGTTTGCCAGCTCATGAGTGGATCTCTGGATTATTTACCTTCTATCTATATGATATTCTCAATAGACTATAAACATATGACAGTCTAGCTTTCTGTCCTTTTTAAATTTGTATTTACCCAGAATTTTACATATTTTGAGAATGTTACATATGGTCCAACCATTAAAGAATAGTGACAGTGATAGTTAATTACCCCTGAATTAAGAGTAAATATAAATTTAGTAGTTGAGCAGTATACATGTATGTTGTGTACACTGACATTAAACATTGTATAAGTTACATATGTATTTGCAAAGAAACACATGATCACACATGATGATGATATAATGTTTTGCACGTGCGCACATGGGCGGTATTTTGACGCGTGAGGAAGTATAAATTGATATTATAATTTATAAATTAACGTGACATATATAAATACGATCAAGTGTCTCATGGGTAGTATTCAAAGTTTAAGACTTATATAGATTATAGTATTTTGAGTTCTGAGATGAAGTAGGGTGGGTGGGGTGAGCGCATAGCATATTGTTACTGGCGCAGTCATTTCTGTTTTTGGAGGAAACCAAGTCTTTCTTTTCAAAATAAAAAGTGCAAATTTGTTATTGTTCAGAATCAGATTTTTCATGATTTTTATCATTTTGGGGAATGAGGAATGGACTTGGAAGATATGATCATTGCATAAATTGGATACTTTGATATTTATCCTAAGCACGTTAAACATGCAAACATGCATATTCAAGTATAGAATTTAACTTGGATACATAGATATCACATTGTCGCTGTATTGTTGCATATAAACTATTCATCACAGTCTCAGTATAAAATATTAAAGACAATATTTAGGAGTGCATATATTGTGTTGAGGACAAACACATGCATTCATCACAGTCTAATCATATTGCTATATGTTAAAATAATGATCACAGTGAAATGTAACATCTTCATGCACAAGTCACTCAAACACTTCATATATGTGTTAAATAAAATATATGTATTAAATAAGAAAACATGCATTATGTTTAAACAAGGAGAATCAAATAAAAAAATAACCTCATCTCACTCTAAATGCATCAGAATATGATCCTTCACAAATTTGTATTAAATAAAAAAATATGCATTATGTTTAATGTATGAGAATCAAAATAAAAAAAAATAATCTCCTATAATACACCTGATTAGTTTTAGATTAAAAATACGATCCTTCACATATCAAATCCATGAAATACTATGAATGTAACACCATTTAACCCCATATATTTGATTTCTCATTTCAATATACAATGTAATTTCTTTTTTTGTCCAGTTAATATCAGAAATTAGTCACTTAGTTGAACTTTTTGTTAGTGATCACTACCTCTCACAAAATCACGCAAAATGCATGAAATATTCTGTACTCAATCAACATTTCTTGTGCTATATTGTTTTCATTTTGTAGACATGTTATAGTCCTTGTTGGTGAGTTTAATAAAAAACTATATGTCGTAATCCGGTACTGTCACTTCTTACCCACTAAATAATGATGGAAATCGCTATCATTTTGTCTATTTATGAATGTCACAGTTCATGCAGTGTTAATTTAGTATCCACTTTTATTATCTGTGCTTGAATGATAAGCAAAATTAAAGCATGGCAAAGTTTCTCTTAATATATACTGAGTAAGTGGATACTTCTAAATAAGTAGATTCCGTGTTTCACCCTCATCGAGGAAGAGAGATCAAATCTATTGAATATGTCCATGCTAGTTTATGTTTTTGTCCCTGACACCCTTTATCTCCGTGGTCTACTTCCCATGACGTTTACTTGCTGAAACACGTAAAATAGACGTAGTGTAAACAGAAGCACATGGCAGTCATCTACAGAGAGAAACTTCAAACATCGTTTTAATCTGTCCAGTCTTAACTAAAGAGAACCTTTCACCATAAGGCGCAGGTATTATGCAAGGCTAATTATGTTTATATTTGTTTTCTTGAAATTGAAGTTCAGAATCGACCAGGCCAAAATAATAATGAAAATTCATAATTATATAAAGGATATTATATGATATTTTAATGAGAGCTTCTATTAGACCATAAAATATAACGAACGTGAATGTGATTGATTATAATTCACAGTCTCTAAAATTGATCAAATTGCCTCAGGTTATAGTTTACGGTCTTAAGAGAGCTTCCCTTGAATCTATTTAGTGTACACATCACTTCTAAGATAAGCATGAACAAGGCACCTTCTGTGCACCAGGACAGTGAGGTTGGATGTATCCTTTTCATCCTTTCTTCCTACAAATGTATCTCTCTTTCCTCGCACCACAAATGTGTCCATTTCTATCTCTTCATCGTCATCACCATCTTCAACATCTTCTATGACACATAGATCTCTGGCATTGGTATTGTAAGCTGCAAAAGATAGGAACAAAAACATTGACAAAGGAGAGCCGTGGCATTCCGTGAACGATTGCATTGCTCATTGGAATAAAATAAAATATGTGTGTACAAAGAAAATGAAATAGTTAATTGTATTATTTTAATTAGTACATTTAAACGCCTTTCATTATAGGGATGCATGTGCCAATATTTAGGAAAAGTTTCACCTTATACACTGGCTCTCTTCGTGTATTCACACATCCTCATCCCCTCTATTCACACACATACACACAACACAACATGATCATCTCTAATCTATTTATGTTTGATAACTTGCATTAGCAACACCATGAAATAAATCTTGATCATTTTCTAACCTCTTCTTTCATATATTAACAGGACCGTAGCCAGGATTGCAAAACAGAGGAGGAAATTATGCTGGGCAAGGTAGCAGGCAATTTCTGTAGCCGTGCAGCTTTTCTAGGGGAAATTTGGCATGCCCCCCCAACCCCCCAACCCCAATATTTTTTTTTTCTATTTAGGACCTTTGTCATAGCTTCTGAGGATCAGAAATAAAACACAGTTATTGAATAAGAAGGAAAATTTCCTACGTTAAAAATGAAAAGAGTACGTTTGTCAAGTATTGATTTAGATGCATTCAACTTTGTAGCGAGTTTGATTTATGTGACATAAATATGTATGAATTGGATCCTTCGGGAGAAGTGAACAGTGTCCACATAGAGAAGTTTGACCATTTGTCTTTGGATAACATTTTTTTTACGGCCTTAGCCATTTATGTATAACGATTACTTATTTAAGTGATACTGATATGAAAATACCAACAAAAATAAAATTGATTTTGATTGTAATTTTATTTGTGGGGATAATACTAATTATAAATAGTTACTTCACTGTATATTATAATCTAACAAAACCACACATGGTCACAAGATAACGAATCTTGTTCTGGTTTGTATTGACAGCACAACACATTGTGCCTTTTACCTAGCCTGTGGGTTAACCTTAGTCCGGGGTCAAACGGTCGTCAGCAGTCACTTGCATTCTGGGATTTGCGTAAAGAAAATCAAATTTTCGTATTTCCTTCTGGATAAGTCGTGTGATCAAACGTTTTTACACCTCGATTAACGTGCGTGAACGTCACTATCGTTTGCATCTCTGTGTTGCTTCGTGCGGGAAATAATCGTTAAACCCATATGCTAGACATTCACAGTGTTTTTAACCCAAAGTACAGCGACATTTGTAAACGGAATACGCGTGAAAAAGAAGGTACTAAGCACATCTCAATCAAGAGGTGCAAGGTGTCCCAACTCTAGTACAGCCGATCCTCAACGGAGCAGCAAACTGGATATGCTGACGACCACCATAGCAGCTCTAACAGACAAGGTAGAGCAGTTGCAGGAATACAGTGCACCGCTGTCTGCAAATCACACACAAACCGTGCCCCAGGGGGGTTGCCTGTGTCCCGCCCTAAACGTCGCCTGCGAATACAGATCCAGACCCGGTAGCCAGCCCATTAGAGCGAGGTCCCACACCGTACACGAGGATGACGACATCACTATCTGTCCAAGTGGCCCTAGGACACCTGCCAACCATGCACGTTCTGCCTATGCAGCTCAGAGCCGGTAAGAACATAAACCATGCCTTTTGCTGATTGCCATGGATAGTGATGAAAACACAGTGACCACTGCGCACCACAAAAATTGGAGGGTGTGCATTAATCTAAAGCCCCTAAAAGACAGCAGGTTAACAAGATTTTCGACAGTGCCCGGGATTTATTAGGGCTATCGGCATATACAGGGATGAGATGTGTCAAATCAGCCCGGAGAAACAAGACCTGGACACTTACATGGACTATGTTGTGAACCTCACGCAATCTTGTTTTTGGGACGTGTTTTGCAATTACCACTTGAAGTTTTAAAAAATGCTTCTGACTTCAAAACTCAGCTTAATGTCAAGGTGGACTGGTCAAGCCAGACGTGGGAATCCGCAACAACTCAACAACTGTACGTCAGACAAAAAAAGCCAGAGCTTGTGAATTCAATTGTGAGACAGTTTAGAGCACGCCACCTACTTCTGCCATCTCGCAGCTAGCTCACACATAAATCAAGTAAGCCTTCACAACAGAGCGAAGAGGTGCACACAACGCGTTTGCCAAACACAAAGAGGATCACCACAAAGGAGAAGATGTGATCTTCAAAATAAATGTATTACAGTCATTCAGAAAACCATTAGAGAGACAAGTCAGAGAAGGAATTGGAATTAAAAAATTTTATTACAAAACAATAGTGTTAAACTAATGAACAGTAAATTAGATCACTTCCAGCCAGCAATAAGTACAATGCAATACAATTCAATCTTGAATTCCTAATGTTTTGCAGACTATAATTCAATAGTAATACCTGAAAGTAATACCTATTGTTAGTTAATCCATTAATACATATGTATATATTTTTAATCTAGGTATATACTGTAATGTAGTTTTATTCTATATTAGAATTTATGTAAATAAATGTAAATGTGGTTGTTTACAGTCGCAATTCACTGTTATCGTGCTCTAGCGACTTTACATGACAGTATTTACACCATTGGCATCCTTGTCACACTATATCCTTCTCAACTTCCGAGGAGCATACAGCACATCGCTATCGTAGCGCAGACGTGCTAATCACTACACAGCGTTCATTCGTCTGACCTGTACCTATTTAACGTGTAGGTACCACGGAGCAGTGTGTGTGTGCAACCCAAGGAGGTAGGTTTGCCTACTGCACCATCGCATTCGGACCGAACCCGCAAGGTCACGAGTCCAACTCCCTATCCACTCTCGGCCATGGAAGTGCACATTTGAAAGGAACCCAAAATTCAAAAAACGTTTATTAAATTCTCAGTTTAGACTTAATTTTGATATGTGTTTTGATTTTTTTGTATTTTGGATGCCCTAGCACTAGAAAAAAAATGTATAAGAATAAGAACAATAGTATGAGACCAAGTGCTATTCACCAAATAATGATATTTTTAAGTTTAATTTGTACATAGGGACATGTAAGCACAGGCTCTTACATATGTAGTGGCATATGTGTAATAGGGTGTAATAGTGTTAAGGGAGGACTGCATACAAAATGTCAAAAATTCAGTCGCAAATAAATCATATAAATACGTTTTGTGTTCTGTTTCTATACAGATTCATATATATGCAAGCTGGATTACATGTGAATGTTTTAATGTCCAGGATTGATGTTTATATATTGCGATGGGTTGGTGAGAAGAATGCTTTGTGCATTTTCAGCTGTGATACAAAGCACTGCTACTCAAGTGAGGGACATAAGTTTCAATTTCCTAATTAATATTTTGAGCAAATTTTTGCTGCTGTCACATATTTCAATTTCAGTTACAATCATAGGAACTAATAAGAACATATGTATCAATTATTGCTCTTCAAACACTCTTGCACATTTGGCCCTTTAACTGGTAAAGCAAACATAGCAATGCCTCCCACTGGTTAAGGTCAAGCAAGCCTTTTATCTATGTTTGCACAGGAGTCTTTGCCAGTAAATATTGCTTTGTTTTAATACAGTGGGAAAGTTTTGAACTGTCCACTATAGTTCAGATGTCCACTTAAGTTCGTGATGGTTGTTGTTCGTCCGTCGATACGACAGGACCATCTATCATCCACCCTAGGGGTATGACACATCAGGTTGCTGTGGTGCGCGCAGGTGGCTTGGTCAGGCCGATCCATGCAATGGAAGAGTCTGGGGCAGGAGGACGGGGAATGGTGGCAACTGTTGCAGGGTTGGCTCTGTTTTTTTGGCTTGCCGTGGGTTTCAGCTCTGCCGCCTTTTCCTAAATGATTTGGCCCCCTGGTGGACAATTGACTCCACTTTCCTGTCTTGGCTGACTGCTCCCTTGTTTGATCAATGTTGAAGGCTTTCCGAGGCTTTAGTGTGTCGATGAAGCGTTTTCCTTTTGTCCACCTTGAGACCGCTTCCATTTTTAGCTCGCCAAAAAAAAAGTTTTTTTGGGAAGCCGGATCTGACATGCGAGCCACGTGCCCGGCCCAAAAAGCTGGGACTGCACAGGAGGGTTTAGATGCTGGGCAGGTCAGCCGAGGAGTACCTCAGTGTCTGGGATCCGTCTTGCCACTTTAGCCAGAACCTTCCTGAGCAGGTGGTGTGGAAGTGGTTCAGCTTTTGGCATGACGCGGTAAATTGTCCATGTTTCACAGCCATAGAGCAGTGGGGTGAGAACAACGGCCCGGGACACCTTATCTTAGTCTCTGTGGTGATCCCTCTTTCCAGACTTTTTAGTCGCTGCCAGGCAGCACTGCCAAAGGAATCTGGCATTAACCGCCATCATGTTTCGGAGGTTAAAAGGGGAAACTTGTCCACCGCATTCAGTCCCCGCGGGTAAGATGTTCGGGTTTAACATACCGCTTCCCCCGAGCGGCTGGTGCATCACCTCGCTTCTTTTGCGATGGTGAGGCCGAAATTTTCAAGCATCAGAGAACTTTGCGACACGTTCAGATGGTAAGATGTTAACGCAAACTGGCTTTAAAGCCATATTTCAAAATCAATTCTATCAGGCTATAGTGTAAAGGGCCAGGTTAAGTATGGTGATATTTGATAAACTCATTAAACCAGTTTGTATGTAAACATGTATGGATGTGAGGCATGGATAGAATCTGCATTAAATATCAGAAATAGAGAATGTGATTTAGGGAGCCTATTCATGCAATTTAAGAAAGCTCCTATAGAAAAGGTTCGTTAAATATTGTAAAATTGCACTTGGTGTTCATAACAAAAAACTAATGTGGGGGGGAGTGGTGAATTGGGTAGATTTCCCTATCAGATTGATATTATGCCATTCATTAAAATTTATAGACATGTGAAAAAAAATAAGCAAAAACCTTTTTTTTACAGTTTGCTATGGGAGAAACTGAATCCAGACAATGTAAATGGTTAAAGTTTATGCAGTGTGCACTTAAAGCTTCTCTGGTTTTCAATTACATAATCCCAATAAAAAAGATATTCCGGGAGTAGCAAAGAGTTTGAAATATTTGTATGTTAATAGGGAGAAGAAAAAGGTCCTTTGGGAATAATATAAACCC
>CM032668.1:12935605-12953748 GCA_019095985.1 Streblospio benedicti
GACCATATTAGAGACACGGGCCATACCATCAGCCCCAGAGACTTCAAAATTGTTGCGTGCGGACTTAGGAAATCCCGTAGAAAGATCGGGAAGCCGTGGAAATCCGTGTACGGCGCCCCTGAGATGAACCGGGAGACACCGGCCACGACCTGCCCCCCGTTTTCCTGCCACTGCTGTCATGTGACTGCCGCCGCCATGGCGGTCACATGACCAACTAAGGACTGTCTATTCGGCCTGAAGAAGCTCTTTTGCGATAAGAGCGAAAGTCTCGCCAAAATGTGAGTCCCAATGGTTTCTGTTGGTATCTTTAAAACTCTAGTATATATCAAAAATGTAGTTCTCAATAAAGAAATAAAAGTTAATCAAATACAAGCATTTAAACAATTGAAACGCTGCTTGCATTTTCTTTATGGGTTCTAACCATTTGTTGTAATTGAAATGCATGGGATGTTCCACAACATGGTGTGATACTTATACGTTATTGTATATTACAGTAGAACCTCCAATTAAGACCACATCTATAACATAGCCTATGAACAGTGTGTTCATGGTCCCAAACGTTCATAAAGCAGCACCAAAATGAGCCTCGATATAAAAGAGCACCTCTCTATTGAGATCACTTGAGGGAATTCGCGTAGGTGGTCCTAGTAGAGAGGTTCTATGGTACAGTACATCAACCTGTAAAGATCACCTCTAATTAGATCATTCCTCAAGGTCACAAAACTCCACCTTACAACTCTGGCCATTAGATTAGCATCCCAAGGTCTTCACAGAGAGGCTCATTGTATAGTAAAACTGCACCATGGGGACACTTCAATAATGGGGATATCTTTTCAACATAGGCCACTTTTCCCTCTTATCATCCACTTTGTAATTATTAGACTAAAATTGCGACCACGAATTGGGTCGTCTCATTGATAGAAACATTGTAGTAATCATACTGTGTCAGCTTATTTCAATTATGTGACTGAGAAACTTGTACACACATACACATACACTTAGGCTTAAATAAGATTTCAATCGAGACTTAAATAGTATTCTGACTGTCATACATCAATTTGCAAAATAACAACAAGTATATCCGTGCATGTGAAAAGGAGCAGCGGAGGAGGCAGCAGCAGCAGCATAACAACAGATTTGTGAAGGACAAAAACATGGGGGACCAATGAGACGGGGACCAATGAGACAGGGGACCAAAGAGACAAAGCAGGTAATGTCTCAAATCTCTGACCAACTAGCGCGTAGTGACGACTAGTGGCGTAAAAACGTGGATTTGTCGCCCAGAGAATTTTTAAACTGTTCAAAACTTCCATGGTGCTAATTTCGACGCTCCTAGCATATCGTCGAAAAAGTACCATAAATCAATTTAGCGCAATTTATCGTACGACATGACTTTCCAGTGTGTGACAATACACCGACAATTTTCCCTGTTTGTGTGCATACTTACGTCATATGATTGGATTGGATTAGACCCCATCTCCGGTACCTGTCGATCATGTCCAGATATATCAATCAAACCAATATAATAGCAAAGCTGATAAATAGTGAAATACATGTTTTTGTGACGGCTGAAGATACAATATAGCATGCGTTCAAATGATTCAATCATATCAATAAATTGTTTCATAGTTTTAAGATTATAGCAGTGTGTTCCTTGGGCCAAGTGGATAGCTAGTACGGAGTTTGATTCGTGATCAGAAGGTCGTGGATTCGATTCCAGGTCGGGTCTGGTGATAGGTGTCGAACAAACACATCCGTTAACAGTTGCACACTGCTCCATGGCACCTACACGTTAAATCAGTACCTGTAAGGCAAGTGAATGCTAATGTTGATTGAAAAATGCATGTCTGTAACATGGTTGCGATATGCTGTATGCTCCCTATGGATTTTAGAATGATAAAGCCTGAAAGGAAGCCAATGACATGGTAGAGATGTAATGCAGTCTGTATACATATTCAATTGATTGTACAATTGCAAAATATATAAAACTACAGATTGTTTTTACCCATACAAATCCCCACTCCCTCTCCACACCCCCAAATTGCTGGAGTGGAAAGGTAATCTGATGATATACCACCATGAATCAAAACAAACAAAAAACTTGTTGGTTGGATAAACGTCATAGTTAGTTCTACGCATAACGGGTATCCATTGACATCTGTCGGACATTCACCGATCCTTCTGGGATTGTTATGTCATACCTTGGTCCCATCTGCCGCCGATTTCTGGCTTATTACCAACAAGTGCCATACAGGCATGTCTTTCGATTTAAAAATGAATGGGTCACTTAGGTTCATGAAAACCCAGCAATTTCTCATGTTTGAACTGAAAACAAGTAGCTGAATAATTAATTATTGCCTTTTTGTAACCTATAGGTCGAATGAGACCCAATATAAAATCCTGTGGTCGGGGGTGGCCGCCTGGTGCAAGCCACTGTCCCTATTTATGAAGGGGAGGGAGCAGTCGGATTTGTGTCATAAGCTTACATTGAATTTTTACCCCCACCCCACCCGTTGGAAGTTGTGCACTGCAAATAACCCCCACCCCGCACATTTTGTGTATTGAACACCATCCCACTCCCCCACTCCCCATTTCACAATTCATTTCAGGGTGAATGCAACATAGCACCGGCCCGAGGGTTATTTCGGCCGCCGTTTTGTAACCATATGGAATGGGTCCAAATGGACCCAATGCAGGTCCCTTGGGTTGGGGTGACACGGCTGACGAGGCCATAATACACCTAGTGTCACGAAAGTGGCCCAGGGTACGGTGACTTCTATACCGAGTTAAACACACACCAGACGTAGTAGAAAGGTTGGGGCCTTAGATAAAGGCTAGATGAAACAATCGGACAAACATAGAACGCCCAAGTGGCAGAGTCTAATCCATAGGTGAGCCACATATGAACATGTCTCTAAACGTCTAGATAGATTAGCCGTAAGGTCTATAGCGCCTGTCAGTGCACATATGACTGATCGGGTGTGAACAGAGATTGTGAGTTCGAGTCCACGGCCTTCCAAATGTTTACTGGGTTTCCCGAAAATTTCATACTAGTTGCATGACAAGCAATTTCTCATATTTGCACTGCAAACAAGAAACTGGCTCACTGCACATTGCCATTTCGTAACCTATGGAAACAAAGGTCTCTGGGGTCGGGAGTGACCGACTGAGTCCAGCCACCTAGTCCCTTAGAGACAGCAACGCTTCTTTGATGTCTACAGGTCCAGCTACTTATTCAGTTCCCTGTCCACTATTCGGTGTAGAACACTCTCCCATTTTGCAACCAAGGCGTCAGACGCAATTAGCCCTGATCGATGCCCAACTCATCAAAAATGCTACATGAGGACCACTTCTATAGAGAGACCATTTGCGGTCCCAATCATCCACATAGAGACCGACGTGAAGCTCCATGCAGAGACCATCTGTCTATTGAGCTTAGTCCCGGGGTGGTCTTGGTTTAAACATATTTCATTTAAAAATGACAATGGACTGGGCATAGCACATTGCGACTCCGCAAATATATATACACATATACAAAAACACTTTCACAAAAGGAGATGTAAAAAAGAGTGGTAGATCACACATACTTAGAGAATATAGATACAAAATAAAACAATTGTATCTTAGTACAATACTTGATTTTAAAGGACGATCAGTCGTTATCACAGATAAATGTAAATGTACATATAAGTTACATTAATAGTTGGACGATGAAAGATTTTATATAAACATTTACAGACATAGATAATTTTGTAGAACTGGGTGTTTTTTATTAGATGAAGGTTGAATTGTAGAACCGCCAGAGGTAATTTAATTTGGTTCTTGGTTCATATGCTATAAATGAAATTGAGTTTTTTTAAAGCCACTGCAGTTGTATGCTGAGATCGTTTGTTTCACCGAGCAGGGTGTGCTGTAAGGAACTCACTCAAAGAGCAAAGGGCGCAGACGCGTGTTTATTTTTAATGTTAGGTTAAACAGTTCATAAAACTTGAATGTTAAACCTCAGTTTTGCCACATGAAACGTGATGCCAGCCATTACAGATGCACACTCTGTGTACATTATGATAAAAGTGTAAATACACATTCATCAGCCGATCCCACTGTTTTAATAATGTAAACAAGCGATTTGGTTTGTGCAAATAAATACACCTTTATAGCTCATAAACAAATCTTATGTTTGACGTCGTTAACGTCAAGTTGACGTCTTTGGCGTCAGCAATCGAATCATTGTGTGACTTTTTTCCCAGCTGTTTTTCAAGCGCGTGCCTGCCCTTTGTCTCCTTGTTTTTGTGTCTGAATTGCAGATTACAGATTGCTATTCCACTTCTTGCTACGAGTTCATCTCATATTACCTATTATTCGGTACATATGTGTATGTATTATGCAAGTGGTGCTCTCTATCGGGCCCTCAACCACAAACACCATTGACAGATCCAGGGTGTGCGCCCCCCCCCCGTTTCTGTTCAAGCAAAAGTTTCATTTCCATGGTTAATGTTTGCATTTCCATGAACCTTCGTTTGTAATAAAACATTGAAATTCTGTCTGTGCGCTCCCCCCACCCCCCGCTTCCCATTTCTGAAAACCTGGATCTGCCAGTGAACACCCTTCTAACTAACCATTTAGCCAAGTTTTTTTACCAGATCTTTCATGCCCACGATGAACCGTTACGGTGTCTCGGCACATTGACCCAGGATTGCTCACCCTCAGTTTTAACATACGACTGCACATTTTGTGTTTGCTGGGCATTTATCACATTCTGCATCCGATTATCCACTATAACATGTGGCTAGCATGTTTTGAATGAATGAATGAGCTATGGATGTGTCAGTTTTTAAAGGGATTCTGGGCATGCCCCCTCCCCGAAAACACTACTGTCATGAGTATGGTTTGGTAATCCTATTGTCAACTACACACGTTTATTGGTTAACTGTGAAATTGGTGTGTGTGTGAGATGTGTGTGTGTGTGTGTGTGTGTGTGTGTGTGTGTGTGTGTGTGTGTGATGTGTGTGTGTGTGTGTGTGTGTGTGTGGGGGGGGTTACCATTCCAAAATGCCTAGATGAGACAGTGTGCCATCAAACAGTATACCTAATAAAGTTTCTTTTCATTGTGTGCCTTCAAACATGTTGTGTGTTTGTTTGCCACGTATTTGACGTCGCTAGTCTGATCGCACCTATTTCGGCTTAAAGTTTGTGTGTTGTTTAACCATTCCAAACAATTAGATGAGCTCGCTACAGTTTTTACTTAATCAAATGCACCACGATCCTGAGGGGGTCGTTTAACAAAATGTTTCTTCAAAAGGGGTGAGGTAATTTGCATCAATGAATTTTTTTACTTTGCATGGTTACGTCCGAAAGCTCGTGGACATAAGCCAAATACGCACGAAAATTCTGGGGTGGCAGGGAAGGGGCGGTAGTCGGGTTAACAGGCAATGAAGCCTCTTTATACCGTGCTTCACAACGTGGGCAAACTTTCTCACCAACATGTTTTGCAAGTAAGCCATGTATTTGACGTCGCATATGCCTCAGAACGCAAATGATTCCCGTCGTATATTTTGGTTTAAAAAGAAAATATGTTGCTGTTTAAGTTTCATCGTAAAAACACGTCGCATGTGTGTAATAAAAAGCCGTCACAGACGGGAGTCTTTATCACAAAGAAGGTGTTTTAATGTGATTGGTAATGTATACATTGTTGTCATATCTGTGATGTAATTTGAATTAGTGAATGTCGCTGTGACTCCAACCATATCAATCAGTATTCAGGTAAACACACACCTAAAGCTAAAATGGTATTATGTTAAATGTTCAAATCATCTAATAGCAAAACTTTCAAAAGAAAGGTGTTTGTTTTTGGCATATGTGAATTTTAGTATATCTGAGCAAAAATTACATATTCAAAGCAAAAGCAAAAGGGCGCGGAATTTGTTCTATAGATATAATGACCATTAAAAATTTGCAGAGATGTGGTTGTACGTGTTTTGAGTATGCCTACACGGTTTCAATTGTTTTTCCAAAATCATGTCACGGGGGCGTGCCAACTACATGCTGTGGCAGTAGGTTTTTTTTTGACCAGGGTGTATTGGTTTTCATTTGGGGTGATTGGTATACCCTATCATGTTATATTCTTTAATTGCAACAATAGTTAATTTTCGACATCTTATGAAAGCAATCAGCACAAATGACACTATATGATGCCAACTCTGAAATACTTAATATGGCATGCACCTCCATTGCGTTTATGAGCATAAAATTCCAATGTGACATTGGTGTACTCTAATAATCAGCATAGGTGCCAGTGTTATTGCAGCTATAGTTTGAATGACTTTTGCATTACCTAATATATAAACCATATAATATATATGGCGCATAAAGATATGTTACATATTTACAATGATAATTATAAGTAAGATTCATATGTAAGATTCTAACTCAATTATCTCATGCTTCTAACAATAACTCTTTTGTTGAATGGGTGCTGCAGTGTGTTTTATTTCATTCTATCAAAGCGTTATGGGCGGGATAGTGACAACGTTATGAAGGAGAGATGGCTGTAGACAATAGATCCCTAAAATCGTTTCTCACTGCCACACCTCTGAGTTTCTCACTGCCACACTCTGATACCCGATTAAAGTGACCAGCACGCCTAACCCTGGCATGCCGTGATGCCCCGGTTCACCATCGATGCATGTGTATATTTCGGGACGTGACAGCGTAAACCATGATTGTCGTATGTTTAGCACATTACTAATTGCAATGTAATACTCTTTAGACATTCGAAGGCAGTTTTACGTCCATTCTACTTGGGTGGGTCAGGGCAATATTAACAATGCAGGCGACATTGCGATCATCACGACGTACCGTGGTTTGGTCACGGGTCGGGCATCACGAGGCTATATCAATTACGACGCGATGCCATTCATGCGACGATCGGAAATGTCTTTTAGCATAGATTTTACCAACCACATCGCTGATTGTAGGGGGCAACGCAAAAGTTATGCCACAAATTAACATCGCTGCCACACGAAAACGTTATGTTCAGTTTTGACGTGTATAGATTTATTATGAGAATTGATATTTCTATCGATATATGGCTAATTTCGCACATGTATAAAATAAGGTAGTCAATTTGTTGAGTTTATACTATAGAATTATTGCGTCCTTGTGATAAACTAGCTAGGGATTGGTTGGTGAAAGTGGGCCCTGAATCCTAGCGTAGCCTACTTAAAAGAACTGAATTTAAAAAACCCAACAATTTAAATTGGTACTTAACAAAACTGCGGTCAGACAGTCATGAATGTCGTAGACGAAACACTAATTATTCTCGCATTGCCTCAACAAAGATGTGTTGGTGAGTCATGTTCCCCCCCCTGTATTTTAAACTATTCCCTTTTTAACCTCCGCCGGCCTGCCCCCATTGGCACCCCGGGTAGGGAATCATGAGTCAGCTGTGACGTGAGTGGGGAAAGGTCGAGAAAAGAGCGTCTGCCACCGGAAATATAGAAATACAGGTGAAAAAGAATGAAGTTTGCAGGTTCACATAAATTGATTGTTGTCTCAAATGATTATATTCATAGGTTTATATAAGTGGCTACATACAAATGCTAAACGAATCATTTGCATAATCACGAGACAAAGAAAAGTTAACGCGTGACCTAACATGCATATTATGGAAATATTCACGCCCCAATGGTTTGTGCGTGATCAACAAAGGCGTCTTATTCATGCACGCATAGTAGGCCTTTTACGTTCCTTATAAAAAATGTTTTCTTAAACCAAATAAATCACAATTGGTTTTGTTTTAGATATTTTGTTCACTGCACTTGACATAACTTGGTGCTTGTGGTAGGTGTAATTGTACAATGAAAGAAGTTGGAAGTAATGTGTGCGTTTGTTTGCGTGAGCGGAGTCAATAGGACGAGTTGGACACTTGACCAGGGTCCGAATGGTCCGATTTCTTGTCCATAGGTTTGATAATCCCTAACTGAAATGTACATTCACAACACTGGACACGCGGCACTGACCCCCTGCGGTCTCCAGGAGATTTTGACAGTAGAGAGGCAGACGAAAACACAGTGCCGGTTGTCACCTATATTGTGCATCCATCCCAAATTGTGTGTGTGTGTGTTGTGTGTGTGTGTGTGTCCATGCATGTGTGT
The DNA here is from genome assembly GCA_019095985.1 of Streblospio benedicti. Lineage (NCBI taxonomy): Eukaryota > Metazoa > Annelida > Polychaeta > Spionida > Spionidae > Streblospio > Streblospio benedicti. The sequence goes on from CM032668.1 coordinate 12,943,759, forward strand.
GTGTGTGTGTGCATTGTGTGGTGTGTGTGTGTGTGTTGCGTGCGTGTGCGTGTGTGTGATCTGAATTTATTTACGGATGTTTCACAAAACCCTATGTTGATGCCCGTAAGAACAGTAAATCCGTAAGCGTTACGTGCTACCATATGTACTTTTAACGATATGAGACCTTGGATATCACACAAACATACCATTCTTGACTTCCAAACCATTGTCGATGTATGGGAATGCTTTCACACTGAACATATATTCAGTGTTGTGTAAATTGAAGTTTTTCTTTTTTACTCAATAACTTGTGACGGATGATACTTGAAAAAACCCTTTGGTTTGATGTGTATTAACTTGAGTGATGAGGGAAGGGGAGGGCCCAGTGAATTGCCTAAAACTATACAGACTTTTAACGTTGAAACCTTGGATGAAATGGGTATTAAACATACCATCAATTTGAATATTGTTTGTTCCAAGAATAATGACATATGTATGGGGCTTTCCCACTGAAATACGATTCAGGTCATTTGTGTAGGTGAGTTTTGTCTTTTTTTAGCTCAATCAACTCGAATTAAAGAAAACTTGAAAATAAACTCTCTGTATGGGTCGTAATATAATCGAGCAATGGTCATGGTCTATGTCCTCTACAGTGTGTCATCTGACATGAAAAAAAACAGAGGGACAGGGGAAGAGTAAAAATTGCCTAGATGATCACATGGGAAGGGGGTTCCTACGAAGGGACCATGGTGCACCGGGCAAATCTACAAAGTATAAGTTAGTGTAGAAATGGAATAGACGACTGTTTGGCAATACAAATTTTATTTCTAGTTGTGAATTAATGACAAAATAAATATTTAGAATTTTACCAGCCGGTAGGTGCCAAAATGCCCCAAAGGAGGTATGACGTGATTTGTGAACGATCTCCTTGTGGGCTCCAGGTGTAAATCAACGGGACGCCGCAGAGCTGAAAACGTGCGACCAAATGACAAACTCTGTATAGTCGTAATAATCGAGCAATGGTCATGTCCTATGTCCTGCGAGGCAGTGTGTCATCTGGACATGAAAAAACGAACAGGCTTTGCTGGAAGGAGGCGGTTGTGTTGGACGCGGCCCTTGCCAAGGCATGGGCGGGAGGATTCCCGTGGCGTTTTAGCCCAGAATTATTGTGATTTCCATGTAGTTGATCACACGTGCGGGGCCCCCGTATGTACACAGTACAGCCGGTTCCTGAGGCCGAAGGAGTGTCGTGGAAGCCAATAATGTTGATGATTTATGCATAGTGAACACAAAGATGTCAGCAATTAACGTGATGCTCTCCAGATCGCCTCATATAATAATGGTCATGCTGAACATCCCTTCCTTTGTAAACCCTCTCCTCTTCATTTCAACCACATTTTGTAATGAATTTATGTACCTATGGCGCTTGTTCTACGGTTCTGCCAGTGGGTGAGAAAAATCAACGAGGATGGTCAGATTTTAAGATATGTGTCATCGTATATCACTTCCAGAAAATGCAGAAAAAATGTGAAGTTGAAGAATTGCGTTTTGGTACTGTAACGATATCATTTTAGTATGCCGTAAATGTAAACAGCTTAGTGTACACCTATAGTTACATTGTACATTGTACATACATTCAGAGGTACGATATATATTAGTTTACTTTTCTTGTGCATATAGCCGTGAGATGGCTCCTTTCCAGGCAGCATTGCATGAACGAATTCTGACTACGCACACGGTGAACTGGTCAGAAATTTTAAACGTGTTAAACATATCCACGGTTTGGCCGCACTTTGTTTCAAATAGGTATGCGGCGTGTAGGGATCGTACACCATTCACAGAGGGAACAGTTCGTTTGGCTCAGCAACTTGTGGCAACATACATATGTCCTACGTCCAACGCCACGTCCCAAGTTCACAACGTGACTTATGTCGTGGTTGCTAAAATATAACCGACGTAAATTGTGACCGGTCATAACTTTCTTTAATTAAACATAGATTGTCCCCCCACACACCCCAAAATGATCTTGCTGTTGCCGTAAATTGTTGGGCATCCCGGAGATCCACATTGTTATCATCATCTGGCGGAGGGCGCTGGGACTGACAACAATAAACTGGGCTTGAAGAGTAGACGCTGTTTCATGGGCCAAATGTCAAGATACGCAGATATTTAGGCTACCGAGAAGAAAGGGTTCACGTCCGCGTCCTTGTGGACTCGTGGGCTCGGCATATAAGGCCAACTTTGACGCAGCGTGGGTCAGGCTAGGTGATGGCAGGGGCCTGTTTCACTATAATTTTTATGTCAACGAGTAGGAGTAACGATTACGGATGTGGTCGTGTACGATCTGTTTGTATATATGGGGCGTTTCATTAAACCAACCTTTGAGGGCCGTAAGAGCACTAAACCCCGTAGATGTATCAACGACAATATGCAGTACTATTCATGAGAGTGGACCCTTTGTTCAGGCAAACATATTTTTGACTGGTTGACTAGTTGCAGAGGGTGGGGCACGTTGGGGGTATTGGGGCCTAAATGCTTGGTGACTGGGGTGTGCAAGTGGTTTGGAGAGGGGGTAGTCTATACATTATTGCCAATGGGAAATATATATTTAGGTTTAAAAACTCTAGACCCCATACATAAATATAGTTGTAACAACAAAGATTTTTTCTGCCTCACACTCACAATCTGAACATTCAGATGGACACATGATGACTTAATTTACAAGTTCGCACTAAGTAACCATGGGGGTTTCATAGTTCCCTAAATATTTTTTCGAAAATCATGTTAATTAATCCTCACTTTTTCTTCAAAAGTTGTAGAATGTATATAAAAGTTTATAACAAAAGTAGACCTGATATAATGAAATACCGCTCTTGCTCACGTGACGATATTCGATGATGCAATAGAACTTCCAATTATGACCACTTCTATAATGAGACCACCTCTAAAGACTTTTTGTGGTTCCAAATATTACCATACATTTCATAAAGAGAACACCTTTCTATAGAGAACACTTGGTTGCTAGTCTCACATGTTATCTTTACACAGATGTGTGTGTACGTCTACTGTTGAAGTTTTTTCTGTACACTGTATGTTCTCATATTTGTACAATGGATACTTTTAAACAGTAAGTCGTATGTTGGATATACATACAGGATGTTCTTAAGAGACAATCTTAGCCAAACTTATACAACAAACTATACAACAACAAAACTATACCACCCTTTCCTCCCCATGCGACGCGCGACATTTCTATTTTCATTTCTTACGGCGCTTGTTTTACGGTTCTCCCAGCACTTCGTCTTTGCTAGTGAGAACAATCAACGAGCATCGTCAGATTTTGACGACATGTGTCATCGTAGATCGTTTCCAGAAAAACGTTAACATCTTTAGTTAAACCAGAGATAGTTTAACGAGATATGCAACACGTCCATATCTGCGTTCCCAGCAGGAGCGCGCAAGTGCGTTCTTGGGGATGGTCAACAAGATCTTTCTTGTACAAATGAATAGGAAATTGTGCGATTTTTGATGTGATATATTTGCATTTTATGGTTAGAAATATAGATAGCTATGAATGAAAAGTTATTCATTTTACTATGATCTACAACATATAGACCATTTCTGGCCGATGACATACCCGAAAAAACTTCACAGAACATTTACAAACCATGTTATTCACGCTTAGGCATGGTATTCTCGCCGCACGGCGGACTGTAAAATATATGGCAATGCACGTGATTGATTCTCAAAATAAACTATTCAGTTAGACTTATATATATATATGAATGGAATTGCATATTACTGAAGATTGTTTCCATCAAGATGATATATTAATGCGACAACCGTGTGGTGGTGTTTTAGGTCAATTGCCACCGATAGTGGTAATGCTTTTAATCAAACGGCAAGTGTTAACATTTCACATATCTTCCAACTTTCAACTTATATTTGACAAACGTATTATTGTTTATTTTATATTTCCTGGTGTCAAATCAATCGCATATTGGTTTTTTATCATTCTCAAATACTTCTAAAGGATATATTTTCGTTGGGACGTTATATTTTGCTAGTTTTCTGTACTAGTCTAATGTAGACATTCCCGTAGTAAAACGGACCCATGCATAATAGATGCCCTTTTTGAAAGCTGTGCATTAATTATTCCATCAATTCCTATAAAGTAAAGGCATTCTGTAAAGAAATTTATGTAGTTCCTTATTTTCAAACACATGGGACCAAAATATAAAATAGTTATTGTTGTAATAACCTCCAAACATCGACACGGCTCTGACACTGTTGATCTCCGCCCACCCGATTAAATATTCCCCCTCTGCCGACATACTCATAACTCACAGAGCCCCTGCTGTATGTGCCCATAATTACACAGTTGTTACCATGTAGACGCCACAGACATTGAAATAGCCTTACAGCTAAAAATCACATATATCACGGCAATAAGAGTCACTGATTTCTCGTCTTTGTTGTACCACGTGTGCTGCAGGTTCCGCCATCCCAGCTGAGTGCTCAAAAGTTATTTAAACCGGAATTTTATAAAAGGCCGACTAATCAGTATTGTACAACGGACTACTGGAATCACCAGGAGGACCACGACAGATCGCCGGCTGTGGAATTCGGCAGGCAGACGGCCAATCTGTGAAACATAAAGCGAGGGCACATTCCACCTTGCGGCGGTGGACGCCACAAGGTAATGTTGAATCTGCAGCGTCTGCGTTTTCCGCATGCATTGACAAAAGTACAGTTGTAGGCACGTTACGCACGGGCCCGTGCGTTAGGAATGCGTCGGGACAGAGTAGTTTTTATTGAGGTGGCCGTGAGGTCAACTTGCATAGAACGTGCGGTGTACTCGCGTACAACTTACGCTCTACGTACCGTGTGATTACAAAAAAGTACGGATCCGCACGTTCATGGTACAGGCAACGCACGGCCCCAGTACTGTGTCTGTGCCGACAACGCGGTCGGTTAAATCCTTTGCGTTTCACGGGGTCTCGCACTGCCTCCTTACGGTTAGCCACCATGACGCAGAGCGGCCACCGTACGGCTTTGAAAAAACGTACGTTTGCCACACTGTACACTCACGGATCGTTACAATTTCTATGCGCTTTGGTCGTAGACTGGCTGTAGACCCACCTTACGGTGGAATGTGCCCGCTTTAGTTCAGAAAATTTTTTTGCTTCCGAAAGGCCCCGGCAGATAGTCGGCCGTGCACCGGCCGAGGCGTATTAATAAGGATGGGCCATGGGCGACGGGAGAGCAAGCAAAACTTTAACTGCCACTGATGCCGTGTTACGCTCCAAACGCCGGTCGGTGATCAGCCGACCTCGGCCGCTGCCTGGCGAAAAATCGCATCTCAACCTCATTTTGACTTTAAGCATAAAGCGTAGTTCGGTGACGTGAACACTCGGTCCAAACACCCACGGATGACCGACGGTGTAAAACGAGTACATTATTTCTTTCCCATGAGCCAGCAATCACCGGCCAATGATCGGCTGGACATCCTCCAATGCCTGGCAGATGACCAGATGATACGCGGCCGATCTCTCTGTGAGGGGGCCTCTGATCATGGCGGACCACCAAATGTATATCAACACATAATTAGCCGATAGCATAACCCATCAATGATCGTTAAACCATTGGTTTCAGGAATTTTATAGTTGAGTGACCATCCCCGTGCGATAGTCGGCCGTGCACCAGTCAATTCGTAGTCCGATCGATGTAAGAATGCAACTGTGACAAGGGAGCTCGGTGAGAGCACGGCAAATTTTGCAACGTCGAATGGGCGAAAAAATGGTTCCAATAGTTGTTGTTGTTGTTGGGTGACAGTCCCCGTGCGACAGTCGGCCGTGCACCGAAATGGCCGGCCCGTGCGATGCTTTACGATACGGAGAGAATGTGACGGCAACCTGCTTTATTATACTATGTGATCACCCCGTTTTGAATGTGCTCCCGATACGACATCTGATTCTGCTGACCAGCCCCCATTCAGAAGAGAGTCGCCTAACATTACGCCTTTTACATAGTAAGCCACCAATACAACGCCGACCAGACGACACTCAGTGGCCAATATACCCAAATTCTTCTTTGTACGACACCAATAATTTCATATTAAGTTTACATTAAGCTCCAACAAGTGCACATTTCTCGACAGATTGGCGACAGATAAGCGCGAAATGCACATGTTTAATCTGACGCCAATCATTTGCCAATCAGTTGGCTGGGTGGCAATCCTGTGTGTGACACGGGGTACACACTACCGAATTACACCTACGTAGCTCTAAATTGCAATAGCGAACTGCCGTAAAATCGTATTGCGCAGATTCGCGCGCATATGTAAAAGCGGGGTTTCGGGGAGTAGATAGGTGAGGCAGCGTCGTCATATTAGATTTTTTCACCGACGGCGTTTGGCGTACCTCATCTGCCGGACTATGTCTTGCAAAACTCAAGCTCATCTCAGTTCCCCAATGTCAGAAACTGGCTCAAACCACCGTGTAACTACCTATCGATAACCTCTCTTATTAACTACCGATCATTGTGTTAAACACATCACCATATGTTAAATGTCTGGTCACGTACGCAGTAATTATTGAAAAAACAGCTTAAACAAAACAAATGGGACAACTGAATGATTACTTTATAAACACTAGGATATGAATACAAACATAAACTTTAATGAAGTCACTAAAAATCTGCTTGTATCAATCCTACCTGCCCGGCACCATGCATCGTGGAGGATTCCAGATACTTTCTCATCACATTCTTCATGTTTCTCCATTTCGTTCCAGTTGTCCGCGGGTTAGGATTGGTTACTACCATGTTTGTTTTTTTTGTTTCTTAAGTCCTGATTTTAAGAGCACTAATGTCTCCGGATTACTGTCATTTAATTAGTAATTGTGAAGGACATAAAAAAATTGTCACTATTAAAAAGCCGCAATGTTGACACGTTGAGCAATACGCTTGTCAATTGTCCCGATCCTGCTCACATATTTTCATATAGATATTTATTATTATATTTTAATTCAAAGTTCTAACATTGTCTTCATTAATCATCACAACAAAGCCATAAATCTTTGAACTTGCATTTATTGTTATGACGGTTGTTGTTGAAATGTCACTTGTTGTGGTCAATTGTAGTTAGTGTATCCACAATAAAAGCTAAACCATCACAATCACATTAATGTATGTTACCAAGTCCTAAAGTCTAACTACCAGTCTATCCCATGGGTCCCGATCATAGTCGCTGCTCTTTGAGTAGTCAGGACTGCCAAACGATTGAGTGCAATAAACAGCTGCCAATAAAAAAAGTATTTGCACTGCTCTTTTGATCAGTTTTTTGTACTTGAATGAAACCAAGTTGGTAGCGTAATACTTTGGGAAACAACCCCTGACATAAGAAAGAGTTTCCTGTAGTTTTTAAGGCCAGATGTGACAAAGCAAGGCTGAGTCATTGTTAGGTCTTCAGAATTTTAGCATTCTCGCAAAGCATAAAGAGGGACATAGTAAGTTGACTGGGCTGGGGAATAACCTCACCAGTGTTACATGCACCTTCTCATGCTTGTTTGTTGCTAGTATGCCCACTATGTGAGTATGGAAGTACACTCCAACACTGGCAGATCCAGATTTTTATGTGTGCTGTGTACGTGATCACTAGCTAGTGAACATGAAAAAACTGTATTAAAATAAGGTATTTTTATGGGGACAGGGGGTGTAGATTCATCAGTACTGCCCTTCTACCAACAACTAATGGGTTGTGTATGAGTAACATATTTGCAACAAATCAGGAATGCGAAGCCTTTTACATATGCAGAGATCTTACCTTTTTTGACCTGTAGGTTGTGGCAAGGTGTGCGGGTATTTTGGTGATGAGACACAAGAATTTTTTTTTGCCCTAAGTGAGCTTAGTATACAATAACTGTAACCAAATAAGTCATAATCAATGCTGCCGTAACTGTCAGACCCGAACGAAGCAGTGCGACCCCCAGACCGGGACGCTTCGTGGTCGGGTTGCAAGAAGGGCCAGCCCTACATGGTGGGCACCAGCCACGTGACTACGACTGGCACGGACCCGGCTGTCAGATAGGTATGTCAAAATCACATCATCGTTCTTGTCAGATACGCCTAACGATGAATTGAACCACGTGTAAAGAATGCCAATCAGGTTTAAAGTGAATACGTGTAGAGGCTGAAGCTTTTGAGTCCATGATCTGTGCCAGTCATGCCTATTCATCACGAGATTGCTAAGTTTCATTCAAAAGTACTTGATATAGGTGCAATTACATTGGAGAAATGAACGGTCAGCATTATGATATTGACGTTGTTATGGTCAGGTTATGTCAATAATCTAGCCAAAATACATGTCGATATGTAAATTACTTAATCCTCAAATCTACGCTTATATCAGTAGTATTCATGCGGGTATTTATCTATCTATTGTTTTAGTGCGCAGATTGTGTATTGGTGTTATGTGGCAGTAGTACACAGCCTTCCAGCACTCACTCCACTGGCTACTGCATAATCGCCGCCTGATATTAACGCCACCTATAGTCTAGCATCCGCTATATAGGTGTGAGAGCTCATTGACAGCGTGTGATGAATAAACCTACAAACTACTCAGCTGGGACTATCCGGCTCACAACATTGGCGGAGATATTGCAGACAAACAGCCTTCCACTGCTTTCCAGCCTCACTGAAGATCCTGCCGCCGCCTGTTACAGCCGCCGCCAGCTACCTGCACGCTGCTGGACGACCTTCCCGTTGACGCCGCCGCTGGCAGCCTCCCACAGGACCTGCTTCGGGCCGCCGGCCAGCATCACCGCGCTTGCTGACATCAGCTTCCGCCGACATCGCTGCTGCCCCCAAGGACCGCACCCACGCTGGTGCGCCTGCTCATCGACCAGGTAGCCACCACATCACCCGTGTGTTCTGGAGGATAAAGCCAGCCAGCCGAATCGACCACCCGCGGCGCGTCGATTTCCCTCGCGCGACAGCAGATCACAGCAGGGACGTGCCGCCAACTCGCAAAGCAGCAGCAGATCATCACAGCAGGACGCCAACGCCCAAAGCAGCAGCAGATCATCACAGCAGGGACGCCGCCAACTCTCTGGGCAGCACAGATCATCACAGCATCACCGCGGGAACAAAGAAACAGATTCATTGCATCGTATGCCTACCCAACCACGCCCAAAGCAACAGCAGATCGTCACAGCAGCGACGCAGCCGGCCGCCTAACACACAGGAGACTCCACTCTCAGCCTGTGGAACAAAGAGACAGCCATCACATCAAAAGTTGAGCCACGCCTCAAAGACGCCATTACGCCCACCAGTGATGAGTCGTCTAGTATAAAAATCCTCCATCCAACATTATCACCACAGTAAGGTAAGCTGTTCTTCTGACCATATAATAGTCTCCCCATTATACCGCATTACAAAGCAAGCCTCCCCCCGTTCTGTTCTTCTGACCATATAATAGCCTTTTTAAATTCGACCCACTTTTTAAAGCCAGCCCTACATTATTATCTACTACGAAACGCCGACGCCGACAGCAAAGGTGTCCGACGCCACACACAGCGCCCAATCATCAACAGTAGCAAACAGCACATCATCCCCACGCCTGTAGCAGCCGGCTGTCGCCTTTCAGGCACAACGCCAGTAGTCCAGCAGGCGCCACAGGCGCAAAAGAGCAGCAGCCGCCAGCCGGGCGATACGCCAACGACGCCACCCAAAGCCGACGCATTGCAGCGACAAGCCACGCCGCCAAGCCGCTTCACAGCGACATCTCCAATCCAGCGCCAATAAACCACCACCAACACTGCTAACACCCGCCGCCCGGCACACGCTAAAAATCAGCAGGGGGCCGCATCACCTCTCAACCCAGTGCACTGCCAACACCCGCCGGACACACGCCAAAGTCAGCAGGAGCGGCAACCAGCTATCAACCCAGTGGACTGCCAACAGCCGCCGGGGTCCCCCAAAAGTAACGGGGGAACAACATACCCCAAA
>CM032668.1:12953848-12966856 GCA_019095985.1 Streblospio benedicti
TTATGCCAGAATAGGGTTAAAACAATACATTGAACCTATGTGAAGGCAACAACAAAATATCATCATGTTTCAGTTTACTTTTTTTGCAAAAGTGGGGGTTATTTGCTTTGAGACTTGGAAAAATTGGGGGGGGGGGTAGGGGGTTTTGGCTGTCAAAAAATAGTGGGTGTTAGATATTTTGTCATCTCAAAATCGATCGGGGGTCTTTCTGCTGAGCATATATACCCATCTGTGGAAGATCCCCTACCTCCCCAAGCTTTCACCAAAAGAAACAATAGAGACACAGAAATAACCAAACAAAGAATGACAGAATAGAACGCTGACTGATCACTATGAAGCTCCATTGCTATCAATAACACGTGTATATATAATCCATCGCCCGCGACGTGACACATTACCTGAAAGTATAGCATATTGGTTACATATATGTCAAATGAAAACGTAAAAAACGAATTATAAAGGTAAAATAAAAACACACAATACACAATCTGCGCACTCAAAACAAAAATAATAGATAGATAAATACCGCGAATACTGATGTAGGGTAGATTTGAGGTCGTAATTTACATATCCACATGTATTTTGGCACGTTATTGACATAACCTGGCCATAAAAACGTCAATATCATAATGCTGACCGTTCATTTCTCAACTGTAATTACTGCCAACTATATCAAGTACTTTTGAATAAAACTTAACAATCTCGTGATGAATAGGCATGTCTGACACAGATCATGGACTCAAAAACCGCAGCCTCTACACGTATTTGCTTAAATCTGATTGGCATTTACAAGCACACGTGGTTCAATTGATAGTTAGACGTATCTGACAAGAACGATAATGTGATTTTGACGTACCTATCTGACAGCCGGGTCCGTGCCAGTCGTAGTCCACGTGGCTGGTGCCCACCATGTAGGGCCTGCCCTTCTTGCAGCCCGACACGAAGCACGTCCCGGTCTCGGGGTCGCACTGCTCGTTCGGGTCCTGACAGTTACACGGCCTTTATTGATCATGATTTATTTGGCGGTTACAGTTATTATATACTAAGCTCACTTAGGGCAAAAGAAATTCTTGTGTCTCATCACCAAAAATGCCCGCACCTTGTCTGACCACAATACAACCTAAGGTCAAGCAAGATCTCTGCATATGTAAAGGCTTGGCATTCTAATGATTTGTTGCAAATATGTTACTCATACACAACCCATTAGTTGTTGGTAGTAGAGAGACAGTACTGATGAATCTACCTCCCCCTGTCCCCGCCAAAATACCTTATTTTCACACAGGTTTTTCATGTTCACTAGCTAGTGATCACGTACACAACACATAAAAAGTCTGGATCTGCCAGTGTTGCAGTGTACTTCATACTCACATAGTGGGCATACTAGCAACAAACAAGCATGAAACGGTGCATGTAACACTGGTGAGGTTAATTCCTAGCCCAGTCCAACTTACTATGTCCCTCTTTAGTTAACAATGACTCAGCCTTGCTTTGTCACATCTGGCCTTAAAAACTACAGGAAACTCTTTCACATATGTCAGGGGTTGTTTCCCAAAGTACACTGCCAACATTTCATTCAAGTACAAAAACTTGATCAAAAGAGCAGTGCAAATACTTTATTGTAGCTCTTTATTGCACTCAATCGTTCGGCAGTCCTAACTCCTCAAAAAGCGGCTACTATGATGGGGAACTATGGGATAGACTGTCTCCACAGTCTGCAATTGGTAGTTAGACTTTAAGACTTGGTAACATACATATAATGGGAATGTGATTGTTTGGCTTTCATTGTGGATACAATAACTACAATTGACCACAATAAGTGACTATTCAACAACAACGGTGATAACAATAAATGCAGGTTCAAGTGTTTGCGGCTTTGTTGTGATGATTAGTGAAGACAATGATAGAACTTTGAATTAAGATTTCATGCATATCTATATGAAAATATTTGAGCACGCTTGGGACAATTGGCAAGCTTATTGCTCAATGTGTTAACATTGCGGTATTTTTAATAGTGAATTTTACTTTGTTCAAAATTGCGCAGACTTAAAGACATTAGTGCTTTTAAAAATTAGGACTTAAAAATAAAAACAAACAAACATGGCGGTAACAAATCCTAAGACACCGACAACCGGAACGAAATGGACCAATATGAAGATCGTGATGAGGAAGTACCTGGAATCCTCCACGATGCATGGTGCTGGCCAGGTAAGATTTATACACACAGATCTTTTTAGTGACTTCATTAAAGTTTATGTTTGTATTCATATCCTAGTGTTTATAAGTAATCATTCAGTTGTCCCATTTGTTTGTTTTTTGTTTTGTTTTTCAATAATTACTGCGTACGTGACCGAACATGACACATATGGTGGATGTGTTAAACACAACGACCGGTAGTTAATAAGCGAGGTGATCGGTAGTTACACGATGGTTTTAGCCAGTTTCCGACATCGGCAAACTGAGATGAAGTGAGTTTTGCAGGACATAGTCCGGCAGATGAAGTACGCCAAACGCTGTCGGTAACCGCGGCAAAAATCTAATGTGAGAGATAAAATTCGACACGCTGCCACCTATCTACTCCCGAAAACCCGCTTTTCATATGCGAATCTGCGCGAGACGATTTTGGCAGTTCGCCATTGCACGTAGAGCTACGTAGGTGTAATTCGCTAGTGTGTAAGCCCCGTGTCACACAGGACCCCCCACCAACCCCAACTGATTGACAAATGATTGACATCAGATTAAAATGTGCATTTCTCGCTTGCCGTCGCCAATCTGTGGAGAATTGTGCACTGGTTGGAGCTTAATGTAAACTTAACATTAAATTATTGGAGTCTTACAAAGAAGAATTTGGGTATATTGGCCACTGAGTGTCTTCTTATTGGCGTTGTATTGGTGGCTTACTATGTAAAAGGCGTAATGTTAGCCGACTCTCTGCTGAATGGGGGCTGGTCAGCAAAATCAGATGTCGTATCGGGAGCACATTCAAAACGGGGTGATCACATAGTATAATAAAGCAGGTTGCCGTCACATTCTCTCCGTATCGTAAAGCACACTGGCCTGCTTATGCACGGCCGACTATCGCAAGTGGACTGTCACCCGACAACAACAACAACAACTAGTTGGAACCATTTTTTCCCGATAAACCGTGGTGCAAAATTTGCCGTGCTCTCACCGAGCTCCCTTGTCACAGTTGCATTCTTACATCGATCGGACTACGAATTGATTGGTGCACGGCCGACTATCGCACGGGGATGGTCACTCAACTATAAAATTCCTGAAACCAATGTTTTAACGATCAATGATGGGTTATGCTATCGGCTAATTATGTGTTGATATACATTTGGTGATCCGCCGTGATCAGAGGCCCCCTCACAGAGAGATCGACCGCGCATCATCTGGTCATCTGCCAGGCATTGGAGGATGTCCAGCCGACCACTGGCCGATAATTGTGGCTCATGGAAAGAAATAATGTCATCGTTTTACACCGTCGGTCATCCGTGGGTGTTTGGACCGAGCTGTTCACGTCACCGAACTATGCTTATGCTTAAGTCAAAAGCTAGGCAGATGAGGTTGCGATGCGATTTTCGCCAGGCAGCGGCCGAGGTCGGCCGATCACCGACCGGCGTTTGGAGCGTAACACGGCATCAGTGGCAGTTAAAGTTTTGCGTGCTCTCACCGACCTCTCCCGTCGCAATCCCATCCTTATTAATACGCCGCGGCCGGTGCACGGCCGACTATTTGCCAGGGCCTGTCGTGAAGCAACAAAATTCCTGGAACTAATGTTTCACAGATTGGCCGTCTGTCTGCCGAATTATACAGCCGGCGATCTGTCCATGGTCGGCCGGTGATTGGAGAGCACAGTAGTCCGTTGTAGCAATACTGATTCGTCGGCCTTTATAAATTTCCGGTTTGAATAACTTTCGAGCACTCAGCTACGGCAGAACCTGCAGCCCACGTTTACAGCAGAGACGAGAAATCAGTGACTCTTATTGCCGACGTTGGAGAAATAGGCTTTTGTAAGGACGACTAAATTGTGTTACTTCAGCACGCCTTTGTAGTCGGGTGCAAACTCCTGCATTCTTGTTATTTCAAGAGTTACTTCGCATCAAACGTTTCATGTCTGCGTGTGAATTCCAGTGAAATAAAATTTGATGTGCATTTCTGTACCGAAGAATGAGGTTCACAGTGAACAACGTACGTGACATTATAATATAGCACAGGCCCAGATATATGTACTGTTAAGCAGGAGCACCTTTGACCTTGCGGTGATTTTAGCTGTAAGGCTATTTCAAGTCTGTGGCGTCTACGACGTAACAACTGCGTAATTATGGGCACATACAGCAGGAGGGGCTCTGTGAGTTGCATGAGTTTGTCGACTCGCGGGAATATTTAATCGTGGGGTGGGCGTGAGTTCAACAGGAACATCGACGCTGGTACTATGCCTTGTACTCACAAATAAGGTATGCTAACTAGGCCATGACGCATGGCGTGATTCCTAAACTACGGCATTTGTATGTTCATGGTACAGAGAAAGCACGGCGCCAGTACTGTGTCTGTACCGACAACGTGCGATGAAATCCCTTGTATCCATACGACATTTAGCGTAAGGTCGCCGCACTGCCTCCTTACAGTCAGACCACTTCTATTCTGACATTGGTCATACAGGAAGTTTGGCCTGAAAAAGGCGTCCGTTTGCGGCAAACAACACTCACTCATCGTTACGGCCTGTATAAGATTTGGTCGTAGACAGGCAGTGGACTGACCTTGTGGCTTAATGTGCTCTAGGCATTATGTACACCTCATTTCACATGACTCATTTTATTCAGTATTTATTGAAGTTTAAAAAAAATCCTATATCGCTTCATCCTTGTTGCCAACACACAGCACACGAGCATTATAACACCCACAACACCGGATCAAACTATTGAATGAGCAGTCAAAACCAAAACCAACTGCTCATTCATAGAAATACAGTCGCTCCACTGCTGTGTGCTGCCTTCAAGTGGTCTCAATACCGAGGTGTCCCCTTTGTTGGAGTTTGCCGTTATTAATTGTCTCTATATAAATGCTTAAGACCGCTGTGATGGCTGGTGGGTTAATGTTAGCGGCTGTCATTTAAACCCGTCCGCATGAGGAGCTCAATGTGCAAGGGGGAGACAGCCACACGCCCTCTAGAGTTTCTGCCATTGCCCTGTTCTATGTACGTGTACGATAGGGATTTGTACAGGATCTAGGAAGGGGCGCATAGGAAGCATGTGGGATGTGCCACAACAGATTCAACTTGAAGTTGAAATTTTCTCATGTCTATAACCGGCCACATATTCTTTACATCTCGCCGAAATGGCTTTAATTAAATCAAGGCAAATCAGTACACCGGGGCATATGGCGTCTGTTTCTAACATAAGATTTTCGGGGCGACCGAACGTCTGATACTAGGCGGCTGCTTTTCTTATGATGTCTAGGTGATAACCGGCCTCCAATATGGGAGGTGTCTATGGCAACTTAGTAATGCCATAGTGCCTACCTACGTCCGGGCTCCGGGGGAATTGGTTGAATCATAGTTCTTCTGCATGTATTTCCATTGGTTATTGTGCTCCAATATTGCTTTGTAAAATGAGTGGTATCAGTACAGATCATATAGTTCTCAGCCGGGTTACTTTTAATCAAATTTTCAAATGCACTGATTCAAATTATTGGTGCATTCTCTGAAGCCAGTTTAGTTGGAAACAGTGTTGCCACTGTTTAAAAAAGAATGATCCAAAACCAGCTGCGTTGAGTAACATGAATTATTTTATCAGGATTCGTTCGCCATGATACGCCAAACTCGCCTGATAATGCTACAAACTCACCAGGTGTGATGGAAGCTCTACCTAGATCTCTCCGTACTGCCTAGAATAGAACATTCCCCGCACTTTCACCATACTGGACACGCACTGATCCCCACTGATTGATGTGCCCTATGCTTTACACATAAGCAAATACAAACAACGCAAGCACACGCATTGGTGCATTGGCGTATTGTGACGACACTTAAACGCACACGAAATGCACGTGGTGTTGAGTTACTGCAGAGCCTAACGAACTGTTGCTTATATATGCGAATGGTCAAACGCAACTTTCTGCAACATAAAACCCGCTTTACACTATAGCGAATTCCACCTACGTAGCTCTTCGTGCAATGGCGAAAAGGCAAATTCGTCAGAATTTTTTTTAAATTTTGAACATGTTCAAAATTTGTCGACGAATTTACTGGTTGGTTTAGGTTCGTTAAAATAGTTCTGCTGCGTCTAGGGATCGCAGAACATTCGCACATACAAGTAACACTCCGTTTGCCTCAGCAACTTGTCGTACCATGCATTTTTCCTACGTTCAATGCAGCCACAATACGCCCAAGTTGACGACGTGACATAATACGTGCAGATGCGTTGTACGGGTTCGCCCACGATCGCTGTAGTGTAAAGCGGGTTTTTAACTGTTTCTAACAAGTTGAATAAAAATTCATTCGCCAGTGTGCATCACGGGAATTCGCTCGTGCGTAAAGCAGGCATTTAAATGCCATAGGCCCATGCACACGAATTGAGTGAAGCTTTAACTTTAGGCGTATTGGGACGATATTAAACACATAAACCATGTATGTTTAGTTGCTGAGCCAAACGAGCTGAGCGCACTTATAAATGTGTATGCCGATGGTCTGACGCATAACTATACGCATAACTATTTTCAACAAAGGCTAAACAAATGTGGTTCTCAAGTACACGAACATGTGGGTATTGTTATATGTAAATTATAACGTGGGTTTAAAACACTAAAACCCGCTTTACACATACTAGCCAATCGTAGGTGTACCTTTGCATGTGGAACTCATCTGTTACACTGTAAAATATAACCAACCGTAAATTATTAACGTGAATTGTGAATCGTGCTCCTAAAATAATCTAGCTGGTGTAAAATTTAAACAGAGCAAATTGTAACAATTCAATGACGGCAACATGTCTTAACCTTCCCATCCTATTCGCGTCATGACATACCTATTCTGTAGAGAGAGGTTTAATAACGACACCAAAAAAACAGTCTCCCTGGGGCCTGTTTCACTAAGCTATTTACGTTTAAGTTTATACTGAAACGATATCGTTACAGTATCAAAACGCAATTTTTCAGTTTAACTAAAGATGTTAACGTTTTCTGGAAACGATCTACGATGACACATATCGTCAAAATCTGACGATGCTCGTTGATTGTTCTCACTCGCAAAGTGCTGTGAGAACCTTATAAAACAAGCGCCGTAAGTATATGAATTCAATAGAAAATGGGAGTGTCGCATGGGGGAGGACAGGGGGGTATAGTTTTGTTGTTGTATAGTTTGTTGTATAAGTTTGGCTAAGATTGTCTTAAGAACATCCTGTATGTATATCCAACATACGACTTACTGTTTAAAATTATCCTTTGTACAAATATGAGAACATACAGTGTACACAAAAACTTCAACAATAGACGTACACACACATCTGTGTAAAGATAACATGTGAGACTAGTAACCAAGTGTTCTCTATAGAGAAGTGTTCTCTTTATGAAATGTATGGTAATATTTGGAACCACAAAAAAGTCTTTAGAGGTGGTCTCGTTATAGAAGTGGTCATAATTGGAAGTTCTATTGCATCATCGAATATCGTCACATGAGCAAGAGCGGTATTTTATTATATCAGGTCTACTTTTGTCATAAACCTTTATATACATTCTACAACTTTTAAAATCAATTAACATGATTTTCGAAAAAATATTTAGGAAACTGTGAAACCCCCCATGGTTACTTTGTGCGAACTTGTAAATTAAGTCATCAGGTGTCCATCTGAATGTTCAGATTGTGAGTGTGAGGCAGAAAAATCTTTGTTGTTACAACTATATTTATGTATGAGTCTAGAGTTTTTAAACCTAGTTTTATATTTCACAATGGCAATAATATATAGACTACCCCCTCTCCAAACCACTTGCACACACCCAGCCACCAAGCATTTAGGCCCCTAACCCCAACGTACCCCACCCTCTACAACTAGTCAACTCGTCAAAAATACGTTTGCTTGAACAAAGGGTCCACTCTCATGAATAGTACTGCATATTGTCGTTGATACATCTACGGGGTTTAGTGCTCTTACGGCCCTCAAAGATTGGGTTAATGAAACGCCCGTATATACAAACAGATCGTACACGACCACATCCGTAATCGTTACTCCGACTCGTTGACGTAAACATTATAGTGAAACAGGCCCCTGCCATCACCCTAGCCTGACCCACGCGAACGTGAACCCCTTTCCTCTCGGTAGCCTACATATCTGCGTATCTTGACATTTGACCCATGAAACAGCGTCTATTCTTCAAGCCCAGTTTATTGTTGTCAGTCCCAGCGCCCTCCGCCAGAGAATAACACATGTGGATCTCCTGAGGATGATAACAATTTACGGCGGTCCATTTTGCAGCAGCAAGATCATTTTGGGTTGTGTGTGGGGGGGACAATCTATGTTTAATTAAAGAAAGTTATGACCGGTCACAATTTACGTTATATTTTAGCAACCACACGACATAAGTCACGTTGTGAACTTGGGACGTGACATTGGACGTAGGACAAATGTCTAATGTTGCCACAAGTTTCTGAGCCAAACGAACTGTTCCCTATGTGAATGGTGTACGATCCCTACACCCCGCATACCTATTTGAAACAAAGTGCGACCAAACCGTGGATATGTCAGAACACGTTTAAAATTTCCTGACCAGTTCACCGTGTGCGTAGTCAGAATTCGTTCATGCAATGCTGCCTGGAAGAGCCATCTCACGGCTATATGCACAGAAGTGTAAAGTAATATATATCGTACCTCTGAATGTATGTACAATGTAAGTGTACACTAAGCTAGCACTAAGTGTACGCTAAGCTGTTTACATTACGGGCATACTAAAATGATATCGTTACAGTACCAAAACGCAATTCTTCAGTTTCACTAAACATTTCTGCATTTTCTGGAAGTGATATACGATGACACATATCTTAAAATCTGACCATCCTCGTTGATTTTTCTCACCCACTGGCAGAACCGTAGAACAAGCGCCATAGGTACATAAATTCATTACAAAATGTGGTTGAAATGAAGAGGAGAGGGTTCATAAGGAAGGTGGGTGTTCAGCATGACCATTATATGAGGCGATCTGGAGAGCATCACGTTAATTGCTGACATCTTTGTGTTCACTACATGCATAAGTCATCAACATTATCATCCATGGTCCCTTCGTAGGAACCCTTGTGTGTACATCCCGTGTGATCAACTACATCGATTTACAATAATAAAAACACCTCCCGTGTGCGGTGCACGTCTGTCTTGCCTGTTTGTTTTTTCATGTCAGATGGCACACTGTAGAGGACATAGGACATGACCATTGCTCGATTATATTACGACTATACAGAGAGTTTGGTCACACGTTTTCAGCTCTGAGGCGTCGAGTTGATTTACACATGGAGTGACAAGGGATCGTTCACAAATGACGTCATCGTATTTTTGGGCATTTCTGACCCCCGCTATAAATATGTCATTATTCTTGGAACAAACAATATTCACACCTTATTGATATGTTGCATGTAATACAATTCTATTTCATCCAAGATTACTCTTGACGTCTACACTCCCCACCCCACACTGGGCCCTCCCCTTCCCTCACTCACCCACAGTCACCACGCATATAATACCCACCCAAAACAAATCCCGTTTTCAAGTATCCTTTAATCACAAGTTATTGAGTAAAAAAGCAAAACTTCACCTACGGGGAGTAACACTGAGTATATGTTCAGTGTGAAAGAGATTCCCATACATCGACAATGGGTTGGAAGTCAAGGATGGTATGTTAGTGTAATATCCAAGATCTCATATCGTTAAAAGTACTGTATATGGTAGCCGTAACGCTTACGGGATTTACTGTTCTTACGGACATCAACATAGGGTTTGGTGAAACATCCGTAAATAAATTCAGATTACACATACGCACGCACGCACGCACGCACGCACGCACACACGCACGCACACACGCACGCACACACGCACACACACACACGCACACACACACACACACACACACACACACACACACACACACACAAAGACCACACACACAAATGAACACAACACACACACACCAAAACACAATTTGGGATGGATGCAAATATAGGTGACAACCGGCAGTGTTGTTTTTCGACTGCCTCTCTACTGTCAAAATCTCCTGGAGACCACAGGGGTCAGTGCCGCGTGTCCAGTGTTGTGAACGTACATTTCAGTTAGGAGTCATCAAACATATGGACAAGAAATCGGATCATTGTGACCCTGGTCAAGTGTCTAACTCGATCCCTATTGACTCCGCTCATGCAAAAGCACATATACACACACTATTTCCAACTTCTTTCATTGTACAATTACACCTACCACAAGCACCAAGTTATGTCTGGTGTAGGGAACAAATTATCAAATACAAAAAACAATTGCGTTTTATTGGGTTTAAGAAAACATGTTTTATAAAGAACGTATATATGTACATGTGCACTATGCGTGCATGAATAAGACGTCTTTGTTGATCACGCACAAACCATTGGGGCGTGAATATTTCCATAATATACATGTTAGGTCTAGCGTTAAATTTCTTTGTCTCGTGATTATGCAAATGATTCGTTTAGCATATGTATGTAGCCACTTATATAAACCTATGAATATAATCATTTGAGACAACGATGGGTACATGTGAACTGCAAACTTCATTCTTTTTCACGCCGTATTTCTGTATTTCCGGTGGCAAACGCTCTTTCCTCGACCTTTCCCCACTCACGTCACAGCTGACTTTGAATGATTCCCTACCCTCAATGGGGGCGGCCGGCGGAGGTTATAGGGAATGATTAAACATACAGGGGGAACATGACTCACCAACACCACTTTGTTGAGGCAATGCGAGAATAATTAGTGTTTCGTCTACGACATTCATGACTGATTTGACCGTAGTTTTGTTAAGTACCAGTTTAAATTTTTTTTTTTTTTGTGTTTTTTTTTTGTTTTTTTTTTTTTTTTTAATTCAGTTCTTTTTAAGCACACTATAGGATTCAGGGCCCACTTTCACCAACCAATCCCTAACTAGTTTATCACAAGGTCGCAATTATTCTATAGTATAAACTCAACAAATTGACTACCTTATTTTATACATGTGCGAAATTAGCCATATATCGATAGAAATATCAATTCTCATAATAAATCTATACACGTCAAAACTGAACATAACGTTTTCGTGTGGCAGCGATGTTAATTTGTGGCATAACATTTGCGTTGCCCCCTACAATCAGCGATGTGGTTGGTAAAATCTATGCTAAAAGACATTTCCGATCGTCGCATGAATGGCATCGCGTCGTAATTGATATAGCCTCGTGATGCCCGACCCGTGACCAAACCACGGTACGTCGTGATGATCGCAATGTCGCCTGCATTGTTAAATATTGCGCAGATGACCCAAGTAGAATGGACGTAAAACTGCCTTCGAATGTCTAAAGAGTATTACATTGCATTGTGTTAAACAAAAAGAATTGCGTTTGATGACTTCATCAAGTTATAATGATGAAGGCAGTACATGCCGAAAATTTGTTAAAATTATTGAAAATTTTATTATTGCATCTCATCTTTAATTAAAAATTTTGTTTATAATCAATGGATGCGGCATTGCAATTACTACATTTATGCTAAACATACGTTAATCATGTTTTACGCTGTCACGTCCCGAAATATACACATACATCGATGGTGAACCGGGGCATCACGGCATGCCAGGGTTAGGCGCGGTGGTCACTTTAATTGGTTATCAGAGTGTGGAGGTGACAAACTCAGAAGTGTGGCAGTGAGAAACGATTTTAGGGATCTGTTGTCTACAGCCATCTCTCCTTCATAACGTTGTCACTATCCCGCACATAACGCTATGAAAGAATGAAGTAAACATATTGCAGCTTTACGGGCGCCATATGGGACACCCTCAATTTCTGTCTTCATTTATGCCTTTCGTCCACCTACCAAAGACGAAAGGCAAAAAACAAGAGACGAAAGGC
Organism: Streblospio benedicti; assembly: GCA_019095985.1. NCBI lineage: Eukaryota > Metazoa > Annelida > Polychaeta > Spionida > Spionidae > Streblospio > Streblospio benedicti. The sequence goes on from CM032668.1 coordinate 12,965,952, forward strand.
AAAAACCAAAGACGAAAGGCAAAACGCACAAACATCCTTTTTGTTGTTGTTCACCCTCACACAGACGAAAGGCAAAACCAAAAAGACGAAAGGCAAAACAAAAAAAGACGAAAGGCAAAATGCACAAAATGCCCTTTCGTTGTAGTTCTCTCTTAAATCCGATAGATGGTGTGTGTGAGCCCTACATAGACGCGAGCCGCCGAGCCAGTCCATTAGGCCTACCAAAAAGCCCAGTATGAAAAATTGATTATTTTCATATCGCCTACCGTGATGAAGCATGTTTATGAGATGTGCTTTATAAACACATATGTGCATTGTTTTTTATATATATAGTATTATTTACTAATAAGTTACTGGTCATGTTTATTTTTGGTATTTTTATTTATTTATCGCATTTATATAATAATAAGGATATTTATATTATAGTATTACAAAACAAGTATAAAATATAACTGAATGCTGGCAAGTAATAATTTTACATGTGGGGTTGTGGATTGGGTAGGGGGTAATAGATAGGTAGAAATACACACCCGTGGGTTATTTTTGTTATTACACACTTACCTAATTATTCGGCCTTGTTGACAGGAAACGTAAAAAGGTGCTCTTTTATAAATGTGTTTACTAGACAAGAGCTATTAGATAGAATGGTATTCATTGCTATTCAATGTACACCATGTGCTACATTTATCGATTATGAAACCTACCAAAGTGCCATTAGACCTCAATACGGTGAGATAAAGATACTGAAGTGGTTCTTTAGGGCCACAAACAAGTGCCTTTGCTCTGATGATAGGTGGTCCCAACAGCGACTTATCTTAGTTGTCTTTGTTTATGTTGAGTAAACATGGGGGTAAAAAAATTTAAAACCAAATTTTTTAAAAACAAAAAAGTAAAAAAGAAGACAA
>CM032668.1:12971692-12982485 GCA_019095985.1 Streblospio benedicti
TAACATCGCAGTATATCACATGAAATGTCTTAGTCAAGGACTTCTGTAAAATGTATATATTACCATTTGAGAAGAAAAAGGTCAGATTCTTTGGTTAAGTAGTGACGCACATCCGTCTTTATTTATTCTTAATAAATGTACACTGAAATTTTATGATAAAAATAAAAAGTTCTACCCATAATAACTTACAAACTCACTTGGGTATTTTAAACCCCAAAAGAATTTATGCATTCAAATTAAAATGAATGACCAAGTTTATGTAACTAATGTAATCATATATCCGTTTTCATAAAACATAGTAAAGTAGCTGAGAGGAAGACATAGCAGGTGTAATAAAGAAATGGTCCAAAATGTTCAGTGGGAAGCCACGTTTGTGCCTCCATATATGTTACAGTAATAGCTGCATATTGCATATTAGTTAATAGCTGCTTTATATTAGTTGCTACTTTTGGTATAAATCTGTGTATAGAGCAGTTATTTATTACTGTGAGCAAAGCTAGAGAAGGTGCATGGGGTGGGTGGACTCAAGCGTCCACCCCAATTAGTTTGCCCTACATAGGAGGTAAGATTCATCATCGGACACGTCATCTCATACACAAATGTGTTGTTTGTCAATTTAGACTTGGACGTGGGAGCGAACACTTGGTTAGGGGTGATCCCCAGTCACCCCCTCCTGTAAGTATGGCCATGATGTCTCCTGATTTGACTGAGACAGCTGTTTTAACTGGTCCTTCGACGCATGAGAGTACTCGCTAAGTACGGAAAGGGCTTAGAGGCCATGAGACAAGGACATCGTCCTTGCTGCCAGCACTCTTGTCTTGCGCAGTGCCCCATAGTCTTGCAACCTCGACAGAAGCTGATAAAGATGTACAGGAAGCCTTGAGTGTTGCCAGACAACCCACTGTGGTTTGCAAGCGCAAACTTGGTGGAGACCACATACTCCAACCTACAACTGAGGCACGCCTTGATCAGTATGCACCCCAGACTCGCCCCACTGTTGAGATTCTGGCACGCAGAAGGTCAGAAGCTGGTCTGGTCGCCACACTGCCAATAATTGAATAGTCAATCCGGAAATGTTCAATTCGAAAATCTTGCCCCATCTCCGGATTGAATGTTCAATCCATAAGATTTCAATCCGGAAGTTCTACAACAGCAAGTTCTGGATACCCAGATCTGCTTCAAGCTGGAAGATATTGTCCACTTTTGACAACTATTAAAGTACAGAATTGACCCATTGATTTGCCTTACCAAGGGGTCAATTGTCCCACTACAAGTTTTGGCCAACAAGAACTCTGGAGATCATCAATTGCGTTCTCCACATTGGATGGTTATTACCAGTAGTAATTAGTAAGTTTCATCATGGAAGTTGACCCGGGGGATGTTGACAACGATCAGCATATTTTTCCCTGCAATACTTGGTTTAGAGAGCAAAAAATGTGTTTGAAACTGCTAACATATTAACATTTATGCATTCATGCTCAAATAATATGAAATGGAATCAAAGTTCAACGTTTTGCATTTGCCTACAATTTTTGAGAGCCCATTAGCCAAATTGGCTTCAGTGGAATTTGCGTTAGAGGAAGCAGAGTCACATATAGATCTACCTATGTATAACACTCTGATAATAGTACCATTTTTTCTGAATATCCGATGAAGAAAATTTGTGCTAAATCCATTTAAACTTGCAATAATTGTCTTAATATTTTCGGACATTTTCAATGTCCATCGCCTGAGACGTTTCTGTCACCAGGGCCCGGTTGCACAAACGAATCACGAAAAACGAACAAAATTTACGATCACGAAACGAGTAAAAACGATAATTAAATTACGATGCGTTGTAGTCGTTTAATTCTGATCGCAAAATGTAGTACATTACTGCAAATGGAACTGACTTTATAAAACTTTTTCTCTCGTGTTCGACTCTTATAGGCTTTCATTCCAATTTTAAAAAGATCCCGTGTACAGTATAACCTTCCATCAATACCACATGCATATCCAGGGTCGGTGGGTGGGGAGTGCAGGTTTTGTATCCCCTTTATCACCAAAATACCTTATTTTCATAGAATGTTTGGCATGTTTACTATCAATTCCTCGTTCGAAACCCATGCAGACTATGATTCGTGCATGCTAAAAGAGACCAATTGGGGGGTGGCGTGGCAGAATATACCCGCAAACTTATTTCAAATAGAATAAAGTAGAACAAATATTATGACCACCAAGCTATCTTAATTTATAGGTGATCTCTTTCTTTGTGGAGTGTGTTGATCGTCGACCTCTTTATGAAGGCTTGGGACTGCAAGAAATAGTCTGATTATTAGTTGGGCTTAATTGGAGGTTCTACTGTACGAACTGTACTAATCTTGAATATCAAATTTATTCATTGTAAATCAAACCACTGCCTTCCAGCGTCGATGTCTGCTAATTAATTAATGCATTTAAAAGAGTAAATCAAAACAATATGATTGACATACATAGATAAATCCATAATGTAGGGATCGAGTATAAGGTAAATCCCATTAACGGGTTATAAGGTAAACCTCATTAACATTCCAATGAACATTCCAGACAGTCTGGGATTATAAGGCAAACCTCATTAGCGAGAAAACTTATAAGACAAACCTCATTAATCACGCCGGCCGTCGACAGGTGAGCAGCTGGCCGGCGGCGGCGGCAGCGCCGCCGCTCGACTCAGTCGCGGTCGGCTCGACGATAGCGGTCCAATAGTTTACGTTTTAAAAGTCATCGCTAGCGGCGTTGTAGTAAACTTACGTAGATCGTGGGGGGGTAGAATTGTCAGCGGGGAATTTTAAAAGTCATCGAGTAGCGTCGATCCCGGTCAGTAGTAAACTTATCTTCGAGCGCGATCCCGAATAGTCTACATTATTCACGCATAGCGCTCATGGCGGAATATCGCGTGACGAACGTCGTGTTGAAATCGGTCCTCGCTACCGGGACGCCTCTCGACCTCCCCTCCCTAGCCAACGTTTTAAGTAACGCCGTTTACGACCCCCGCCGGTTTAGCGCCCTCCGTTTGAGGAGTAAAAAGATCGGCGGTTCTATGTTACTTTTCGCCAACGGCTACGCGGTGTGTCACGGTCCGGCCACCAACCGCTTCGAGGCCCGCCGGCGTCTCCGCCCGCTTCGCCCGCAGGGGTTCAAAAAGCCGGCTACCCGATTTGAGAACGGCGGCGGGTCTCGTGGCGCTGTCGCTGGTGGCCAGCGTGGGTCGTCGCTTCGGGGGGCTCGTGGACGGGCTCGATAAACTATCCCCCGAGCCCGCTTCAACGGGACGCGGGGTGGCGGAGTACGATCGGTAATCTTGGCCGACCGCTGCGGGGTCGGGGGTTAGGGACCGAGACCCGACGGGGCGACGACCGCCGGGGCGGGGTCCGGGGTTCTCCCGGGGGTGGGGGGGGTTAGGCAGCGACCCGCTGGGCGGAGTCCGGGGGTTAAACGAGACCGTTGGGGCGGGTCCGGGATTAGGACTCGCGACCGCCCGGGCGGGTCGAGGGGTTTAAACGAGACGACCCGGGGCGGAGTCGGGGGGGGATTAGACGTGGCTCTGGGGTCCGGGGTTGACGAAACGACCGTTGGCGGGGTCCACCGGATCTAGCGCTCGCCGTCAACGGGGTTTAAAAAAAACCGTACGAATAGCCGCCGAGGAGGAAAAAAAAACGAATTACGGCGCGATAATCCCTACGAGTCGTAATATCCGAGAGAATAAAGCTAAAAAGACCGGCGCCGCGCCAGGATTAGACTGCTCAGCTCGTCTCGCCCGCTTTCGACCTAGCCAGAGACCGCCGTCGCACACTAACCATGACCGTCGGCCGCTCCGCACCGATCCGAGACCCTCATAGAGAGATTCTCCTAAGCGTGTTAGCTAGCATCCGGGGCGCTTCTGAAATCGCGCTTAATAAAACGCTGACCGCTCTAGCGGTTTTAGGCGCCGCCATGATCCGTATCCCAACTCCCGCTCGAGCCGTTAGAGATGTACTTCGGTAATCTCGTTAGAGAGTTTAACGAGACGACAACGATCTTTAACGAATGGTCGAGTGTATATTATCTAGTACGGTTTCTAGAGCCGTAGAGGTCAAAAAAAAAAAAAAAACAACGCCTCTCTCTTTAGAGGCAATATTAACATTTCCCCCCTCTCGAGCCGTTCGGTAATCTCGTTAGAGAGAGAGTTTAACGAGGCGACCGCGATCTTTAACGATTCGACCTTATCTAATACGGTTTCTAGAGCCGTAGAGGTCAAAAAAACGTCTCTCTCTCTCTAGAGGCAATACATCCCCCTCTCGAGCCGTTAGAGACGGTAATCTCATTTAGAGCGATACGTCGCTCGTATATTATCTAGTATAGATCGACCCCCGCTCAAATTATATAATCGTACGGACGCGTTTAATATTATTTACTCGATATACGAATCGAGAACTAAAACGCCAGAAGTTAATCTTCGTTTCAAAAAAAAATAAAAAATACTCGACTAAATTACGGTCGATCTCGTTAAATATTATAGGACGATCTCGTCAAATACGCGCCAGAGTTATAAGGCAGAAGTCGTTAATCACGGTCCCCGGCGCAGCTGTCGCTGGCGGCCCATCGAGAGAGAGATCAATAGAAAAGGAAGCCGCTCGAGCTATTTTACATCAAAAACGCCCGGCCGATCCAGCCTCTTAGACGCGCGCGCCTCGGGCGCGAGCGCCATCCGGAGATCAATAGAAGAAGCTCGCTGGAGCTATTTTAAACGACTCGTCAAAAACGCCCAGCCTCTTAGTAGCGCGCCTCGGGCCGCATCAAAGGCCATCCGGAGATCAATAGAAGAAGCGCGCTCGAGCTATTTTAAACGGCCCCGCCCGGCCTCTACCGAGCGGCTGGAGCGCTTCCGACGGTCGAGTCAAAAGCCATTAATCGCCGGCCTGCTGCGCGCGTGGGATTTTATAGGTAAGAATCGGCGACGGTCCTCGCGCGTTTAACTAGGGAGGGGGACTTCGTTCTATATAGGTCTTTAGAAAGAAAAGAATAAGAAAACGCTCTTTTACGGTATATTTATTAGAAAAAAAAAGAATCTCTCTCTCTCCGTACAAACGTCGAAGCTAAGACGACGAAATCTCTTTAGAAAAAAAAGAATCTCTATACAAAAGTACAAACTTAACCAAAAAAAAATCTACGTTTCCGTAATCTCTTAGAAATCTCTTTAAAAAAAAAAAGAAAATCTCTCTTTTAAAAGTACAAACTTCTATATAAATCTCTTTATAAAAAAAAATAAGAAAACTCTCTTTTTACGGTATATTTATTAGAAATCTCTTTAAAAAAAAAAATCTCTCTATAAAAAAGTACAAACGTTAACAAAAAAATCTCTCTATTAAGTACTAAGAAAAGCTCTTTTACGGTATAGAAATCTCTTTAGAAAAAAAAAAAAATCTCTATACAAAAGTACAAACTTAACAAAAAGAATATCTCTATAAAAAAAGTACAATCGTCAAAAAAAAAATCTCTCTATACAAAAACTTAACCAAAAGAATATCTCTATAAAAAAGTACAATCGTCAAAAGAAAAAATCTCTCTATTAAAAAGTACGAACTTAACCAAAAGAATATCTCTATAAAAAAGTACAATCGTCAAAAGAACGAAATCTCTTTAGAACTCTCTATTAAAAAGTATACAACAAGCTTAAAAAAAGAATATCGACTTCCGCCGCCTCTATCAAAGCTAAGGCCGGGGGGGCCGGCTCGACTCATCGCGGATGAGGCGCAGCTGGCGCTTCGTTTAAGCTAATGAGAGCCACTTTACTCATTCCAGCGGCACACCCCACCTACCGGACATCACAGAAAAAATTGAGAGAGACAGCTGACAACCGTTTTACTCCGCTTTTCGTCTTTCTTCTGGCGATCAAATCTAAGAGAAAAAAAAAAAAACCTAAAGGCGATCGCCGCCTCGGGGGTTCGTATACGTAAGCGTCACACTTATAATTTCATCAAAGCGCGATTTTTTAATCTATATATTCTGCGTTTACAAAATTTCGTCTTTTTATATCGCAAAATATCCAACCGGTATACGACGTTCAAAACCCGGTTTTATTTTTGAAATAACGGCGTAAATTTTTGTAATTTAGAATCGATTAATAAAAAGCGACTTCCTCGTGTGTCGTTGAACAGCGATAGCGTACGATGCCGTTTTAAAAAAAAAAACGTCCGCCTTTCATAACGTCTCTCTCTTAAACCGAGAGGTATCTAACGCGGTCTAATAAGAGAGTGGTCCGCCTTTTTTTTCAAAGCCTCGGGGTTGGGACAATAAATCACCACCCAAATATTGATACGGATTATCGTATAGCGTAACCTCCACATCTCAAATACTTTTTAACAATCAATTCTAAGGTAGGTAACCATGAAGAATTAACCTATAATTTCATCAAGCGCGATTTTTTAATCTATATATTGGCGTTTACAAAATTTCGTCTTTTTATATCGCAAATATCGAATCGTTATCGGCGTTCAAGCCCGGTTTTATTTTCGAAATAACGGCGTAAATTTTTGTAATTTAGAATCGATTAATAAAAAGCGACTTCCTCGTGTCGTTGAACCGCGATAAGGTCGATGCCGTTTTTAAAAAAAACTATTTCATAACGTCCGCCTTTAACTTTAATAAAAAATATGCGGTAACAGTCTCTCTTAAACCCGAGAGGTATCAAACTACGAGAGAAAAGTCTTTTTAATAATATACTGGCGTGGTCTAAGAAGAGACCCGCGCCTTTTTTTTCAAAGCCTCGGGGTTGGGACAATAAATCACCATCCAAATATTGATACGGATTATCGTATGGAAGCGCGTGGCCTCCACATCTCAAATACTTTTTGCAATCACTTTGGCAGTAACCATGAAGAATTAGCCTATAATTTCATCAAGCGCGATTTTTTTTAATCTATATATTCGCGTTTACAAAATTTCGTCTTTTATATCGCAAATATCAATCGGTATACGGCGTTCAAAGCCCGGTTTTATTTTTGAAATAACGACGTAAATTTTTGTAATTCAGAATCGATTAATAAGAAGCGACTCTCTCGTGTCGTCGAACAGCGATAGCGTACGATGTCGTTTTTAAAAAAACATTTCATAACGTTCGCCTTTAACTTTCAACTAATAAAATATGCGGATTAAAAAAACCCGTCATCCGTATAAAAGCTGCTTCTCGTAGTTTTTGTCGTTTTAGCTCCAACTTTTAGACCTCGAGACCGATCATTTTTAAAAAAAAGCTGTCTCAAGGAATTGCGCCGGGACAAATACCTCTTCAGACTCAAATTCGGAGCGAGATACAATAACACGTATTATTGACAACGGGCGATTACCGTTGTCTTCAAAAATTGAGAAGTAAGATAGTTATTTGACTAATTCATTAAATTAACAATTGTGACCAATTCATTAAATTAAGAATTATCAATAGTTAATTGACTAATTCATTAAATTAAAATTGCGACTAATTCGTTAAATTAAAATTGTCATTTCATTAGATTGTAACCGGTCGCGAAAAAAAAAAATTCTTTAATAACGTAGCGATAGCTTAATATACAGTGTGCAAGAGCATTAGGTGTCTTATCGTCTTAATTACGAAAGCTCCGCTTCTCACGAGGTGAGAGCCCTCAACCGCGATTATTTAACGAACTACGTCTTAGTAAATGTTGGAAATGCGCGGTATTACCGTATCGTATAAAAAGTTGATATTTAAACCGATTAGATTTAAAGGACACAACGTCCGCGATCTGAATATATTGTAATAAAAAAAAAATGGCGTATCTCGGTTTTTGGGGCAAAACACGGTTAATAGATACGACAAATATATTCAATCGCGTTATACTATCATCGGCTCACCAGTAGCATTTTTCTCTTCGTCTAAGGCGATAAATTTTCACCACGAACCGTTCGTTCACGAGAGGTATCAGCGTATAAGTTTTAAAGACCATTCCAACGGAAGATTGGCGGGCTGATTTTTTCACGCCGGGACTGACTAAGGTAAAAAAAAAAAAATACAAAGAATAGCGATTTTAAAGTCGACGGATTTATATATACCCGTAACGACGAAAAAATGTTTACAGTTTCACAGGGGTGAGGAACGTTGTGATTCGAAATTTTATTTTAAAGTTTTTTTAAACGCCGTTTCGGACGGAGGCGGTCTATATAGCGATATAATATTTGTAATCGGTCTTCGAGCGGCAGCGAGCGGGGAAAAAGTCGCCGAGGCGGGTCGGAAAGCGATTCTCAAGCGTCGCGATTAACGAGCGGAGAGCGAATTTCTGACGTAAGGTTATAACAAATAGCTTTTCCTCTTCGAGATCGATGCACCCCAGCCCTAAAACTTTCGTTTTAGAATCTTACCTCTGGTCATGATTAATTTGGCATCATCTTCAGTTTCTGTTCATTTTTTTTCATCGTGGGACAGAATTCTCCTCGGCGAGCCGGCCTTTCACTCGGGCGGCGGGAGGGGAAGGGGGCTCAGCCCCCCAGTCACGGCGTGGGGCGTCGTGGCGGGCAAAAAAAAAATCAAACCATAAATTGGGGGATGACTCTCTCTCCTACCGCGGAGGCGTCGTAGAAAATAGCGAGGAAATTTAAAATCGTTTAATTTCGTTAGATAGGGTATCTCGCGTTTTTTAATTTGGGGGGAATATACCCGTAACGAAAAAAAATGTTTACAGTTTCACCGGGCGAGAACGTTGTGATTCGAAATTTTATTTTAAAGTTTTTTTAAGCGCCGTTTCGACGGCGGCGGGTCTATAGCGATATAATATTTTTAATCGGTCTCAAAGAGACGGCGAGGCGCGGGAAAGGCGTCGAGTCGGGTCGGAGGCGATTCTAAAAACGTCGGGATTAACGAGCGGGGAAGCAATTTCTGACGTAAGGTTATAACAAATAGCTTTTCCTCTTCGAGAATCCGCGCATCCGCCCTAAAACCGTCCTGGGTTTTAGAATCTTACCTCTGGTCTTATTTCTTTGTATGACTCTCAACGTTTTTTCCTCGAGTTTCTGTTCGGCGTTTTTCTCTCGGGAGGAGGAGGGGTCGGGGGACGACGTCCGGCCCGGGCGGGGGAGGAGGAGGGGGGCGCCCCCGAGTCACGCGTGGGGCGCAAAAAAAAATATCAAACCGTAAATCGGACGAACTCTCCTACAGCGGAGAGGCGTCGTAGAGAAAATAGCGAGGAAATTTAAAATCGTTTAATTACGTTAGATAGGGTATCTCGCGTTTCTAATTTGCGGGGGGAATATACCCCGTAACGACGAAAAATGTTTTACAGTTTCGCGTGAGAGAACGTTGTGATTCGAAATTTTATTTTAAAGTTTTTTAAGCGCCGTTTGGACGGCGGCGGGTCTATAGCGATATAATATTTTTAATCGGTCTCAAAGAGACGGCGAGGCGCGGGAAAGGCGTCGTGTCGGGTCGGAGACGACCGTTAAAATCGTCGGGATTAACGGACTGGGAGACGAATTTCTGACGTAAGGTTATTATAAAGAGCTTTTCCTCTTCGAGAAAACGGCGCACCCAGCCCTAAAACCGTTCGGTTGAACCATTCGGTTTTAGAATCTTACCTCTGGCCACTGGCTTTGTCCCAATTTTCATTTCTTAAATTGGGATTTCCTCGGCGAGCCGGCCCGGCATTTCACTCGGGCTGGCGCGGGAGGAGGAAGGGGCTCCAGGCCCCCCCCGAGTCACGACGCGGGTGGCGTCGTGGCGGCCAAAAAAAAATCAAACCGTAAATCGGGGGAACTCTCCTACCGCGGTTTAATAAGACTTACCGTTTATATATATATAAAAAAGACCGTCGTTGAGAAAAATAGGGGATAAAAGGAAAAGAGACGGATAGAAAGAGCTCCGGTATTATAAATATTATTACGAATCAACTTTTTTTCTTTCTAATAGTCTCGTCCCACAGCAGCGGGCGGTGCCGGAACGTGAGAGGCTGTCAATAAATCGCGCGCGTCAAAAGACTAAGCGCGCTAGCATAAAAGGCTGCCACGCTAGTCCCTCTAGCGTCATTCGCTGGCTCACACGCCGAGGACACGCTTTTTATAACAGGAGGAGGAAGTCGCTACGGAAAAAAATGGATCAACAGTCTAGGTGAGGCTTGTTACGTTATCCGTCTTGCCGGAATGAAAAAAAAAAAATGGTTGATTTAACGCGCGCTCGCATTTTACGGTTAGAAGACGCGAATAGCTACGGACGGTGAAACTATTAGACCGTATTCGACGTTGTAATTTAAAGGACGAAAAAACTATAAAATATATTAAAAAAAAAAAACGGAGCTATTCGATCGTCTTTATAGAAGCTTCTGGGAGGTCTAGAATAGGTTAAAGGTCTCGGTAGAACGTTTTTTATAACATCGATTTTTTTAAAAAAAAAAAAACGAGTATATCTATCACCTCGATTAAAAACTCGAGGTCATAACATCGATTTTTAAAAAAAGAGGTCTTATAGACGCTATATACACGAGTCGTATATTTACGTATCACCTCGATTAAAAGCGATACGTTCTCATGCACGACGTCGGGAAAACCCGTCACCTTTTTTTTTTTCAAAACGTATTTATATATATATTTTTCCCCCCCTCCAGCAACGGACCGCAAAGTTTCCTCGCCTTCGTCAAACGGTTCACACCGGCTCAATGGCTGGACATTAGAAGCGCCGCTATAGCCCATCATACGGCTGTGAGTATAACGTCTTTTTTTTTATTTTTGACTAGTACCGTAGAGGCGAAAAAATAATCCTCTCCTCTAAAAAACCGCCTCGTCTCGTTTTTTTCTAGAGCTCC
>CM032668.1:12982585-13015253 GCA_019095985.1 Streblospio benedicti
CAGTCTAAGAGAAAAAAAACACATCACGAATCACGCCTTTTTCAAAGCCTCGGGAAGAAGTCCTTTTAAAAAAAAATAGAATCGTTTCACTTATTTCAAAAAGTCTAAATAGAAAAAAACTTATCGCAGTCAAGAGAAAAAAACACGAATCCCACGCCTTTTTCAAAGCCTCGGGGAAGAAGTCCTTTTAAAAAAAAAATAGAATCGTTCACTTATCGCAGTCTAAGAGAAAAAAACACACGAATCCCACGCCTTTTTCAAAGCCTCGGGGAAGAAGTCTTTTAAAAAAATAGAATCGTTCACTTATCGCAGTCTAAGAAAAAAAACACACGAATCCCACCCTTTTCAAAAAGCCTCGGGAAGAAGTCCTTTAAAAAAATAGAATCGTTCACTTATCGGAGTCTCCCCCACGCCTTTTTCAAAGCCTCGGGGGGAAAAACCTACTCCGTCTCGCCCTGCCTGAAAAGTTCGTCATAGGTCAACTTCTTAGTTGAACGTCGACGTCGCCGCCCTCTTCCCTCATCGGGCTCACCATCGTCCTGGCGTCTCCCGACGAACGCCGCGGCCTCAGCTCCTTCGGCGACTTCTATCGCCTCACCGCCCACGGCTCCCCCCAAGGCTCCCGCGACCTCCCCCTCGTCGTCGTCGCGAGGGACTAGAGCCAGGTCCAGGTCCAGGGCGCTCCAAGGCGCCTCATCGTCGTCCCTCGCGGGACTAGAGCCAGGTCAGGTCCAGGGCGCGCGCATCGCCTCCTCGTCGTCGTGGCAGCAGCCCTCCTAGCTCATAAAGGCGAGATCGTGGCTCTGTCTGAGATAGCTCTGAACATTCTAGCTAAACGCCTCCCGGTGCCGCACCTCGAGCGTAGAAAGCTACTGACGCGAACCTTGGCCGAAGCCCTCTGCGAAGCGGCGAGATCGCTCATAGAGTGATGGCTCTGAAGCACCTAGACGGGTTCGTCATGGTTCCCGAGCAGATGTACGCGCAGCTGACGGAGAAGCGCGCCCACCACCACCACCACCGGACCCCGCCTCAGACCCCGCCTCGGGACCAGTCGCCTTTGACGGCCGACGACGTCGTCGAGGCTCTTCCCGCGAGTCTTAGAGAGCGCGGGACGAGGCTGGTTCACCTCCTCCGCACGGTGATGGAGTGGAACCGACGCGGCGAGATCGTAAACCGCTATACGGACGCCCCGATCCCCGGCAGCAACGTGGTCAACGCCGTCCGATACCTCCTCGGCGATGAGAGAGTCGACGACCCCGCCAAACGCTACGTGACCGAGGTGGCTCGCGACACCCACATACTACCAGCCATCGGGGAGGAGGAGGAGGAGGAGGAGGAGGAGGAGGAGGAGGAGGATCTTGGAAGAAGAAGAAGGCCCTCCTAGAGAAAATAGAGAATAAAAAGACTGAAAATAAAAAAAAAAAAGAGTTCCGTGAGAAAAAAAAAGAGAATAAAAACCTTCGAAAAAAAGACGGAAAATAAAAAAGAATAAAAAGACTTCCGACTGAAAATAAAAAAAAAGAGAAAGAAAAAAAAGGCCTCGAAAAAGACGGAAAATAAAATAGAGAATAAAAAGACTTCGAAAAAGAGTTCGGCGGCTAATAAAAAGCTCAGGAAAAAGATAGAAAATAAAAAGACGGTCGCGTGGTGGGAATTAGAAGATAAAACGGGCTGGTTAACTCTTTGAGAGGGGGCTCGACAGCTGGAGCTATAAGGCGGAGGCCATTAATCACCAGCCATCACCGACCGCTGGAGCTATAAGGTAGAAGCCATTAATCACCCGTCGGCCGCCAGCCGCTCGCCGACGAGCGGCTGGAGTTATAAGACAAAAGTCATTAATCAGCCGCTTGACGGGTCTCTATATAACCGGAGGGAGACCGGCAGCGTCTACCATTCGCGAAATGTCCGCCACGTATCAACCGAGACCCGCAGTCCTACCACTCGCGCCGTGACCAAAGTGGCCGAGGGCTACCGCATCGTCGGGAACCCCTACAAACCGGACAAGGCCATCACCGTGAGCGAGGCGGCCTGGAGGGAGCTGGTGAACCTCCGTGACGAGATCGACGCCGCCTTCCGAGAGCCCGACGAGAAGGACTGGGTTCTGGAGAAGACGCCGACCGGCGACGTGCGCGCTAGCGTAAGCGTCTTTAACAATAGGACCTACGCCCACGTGAGGGCCTGGAGCGGTCGATTCCCCACGAAGAACGGTACCACGGTGTGGGCCTGGGGAGACTTTGCCGAGCTCCTACGACGCGCCGCCGACGACGACAAGGATAGCGGTATCGACGTCGACGAAGATGATGACGTTAAACTGGGCTCCGAGACGTACGCCGCCATCCTGACCGAGACCGCCACGAGGGAGATGAGACGCCTCTGCGAGGGGTGCGTCAAAGATTGGCCGTCTCAACTTGATCACGCCTGTATCACGGGCTGCCCCAGCACCGTCGCGGAGGCGGTGGACAACGTGTCGGTGACCCCCGAATACTTCGCCGTTCGTCTAGCCCAGGCGGCCATGGAGCGCGCCTACGTGCTGGGGAGGGTCCCGAGAGAAACGCTGGACGCGGTTATCGCGCGACACGACGACCGTCTTCGCGAGACCCTCCGCGAAAGCCTCAGCAGTGACTACTGACCCGCGGGAGAGAGAGAGACTGGACGTATATTAAAAAAAAAACTATAGATTGACTGGTTTTGCGCGTCATTGTATAAGACTGGATATATATTTTTTAACTATAGATTGACTAGTTTTGTGTACGTAGATTGAGTAGATCGATTCGTGTCATTGTAAAAAAAAATTGTAATTACGCTCTCTTTTGTAAATATATACGCTTATATCTATGTGTGTGTTTTCGTATTTTTAAAAAAAAATTGTAATTACGTGAGTATTGTATATATATATGCGTATCTATGCGTGTGTTTGTGTATTTAAAAAAAAAAAATTGTAATTACGTCTCTCGCTTATATCTATGTGTGTGTGTGTAAAAATTTAAAAAAAAAAAAAAAAAAAAATTAATTTTTTTCTGTTCAAGCCCCTTCTTATCTAAAGACCCTATAAATACGTTATCTAAAGCTTAAAAACCCCAAAGGTTAATAATTTATAGTAAACGCGGGGAACCTCCGCTATCTTAAAAGAAAAGGGGGAGGATTCTCTTTATATTCTAGACACCCCTCTATATAACGTATTCTACAAGAAATTAGAGGAAACGAACGTCTTTAAGCCTTCACACTTTTTATTCATAGTAATATATACAGACAATCTTTAAAACTTTACACTCTTTAAAACAATTTTTATATTTACGTATATATATATACAGAACATCTTTAGCACTTTTTTATCCAGTAATAATACAGAACTTTAAAAAACTCACACTTTTTTTATTCAGAGTAATATATATACAGAACATCTTTAAAAAAAAATCACTTTTTTTTTCAGAGTAATATATATATACAATCTTTAAATCTTTAAAAAAACTTCACACTTTTTATTCAGTATATATAATACAGGACAAACTTTAAAACACACTTTTATTCAGAGTAATATATAATATACAGAACATCTTTAAAAAAAAACACAAAAAACTTTATTCCCAGTAATATATATATACAGAACATCTTTACAAAACTCACCACTTTTTATTCAGAGTAATACAGACAGAACATTTTAAAAACTTCACACAGTTCATAGTAATACAGAACATCTTTAAAAAAACACACACTTTTTTATTCGTAGTAATATATACAGAACATCTTTAAAAACTTCACACATTCCCAGTAATATATATACAGAACATCTTTACAAAAGAACATTTTCACACTTTTTATACATATACAGAACATCTAATATATATATACAGAACATCTTTACAAAACTCTTTATATTTATTTTTTTAATAATACAAAAACACAGACTTCACACAGTCATATATACACAGAACATCTTTACAAAACTTTTTCACACTTTTAATTATATAGTAATATACAGACATCTTTTTACACATTTTAAAAAACAGACAATCATCTTCACACATCTTTAATATATATATATACATATCTTTACAAAAATATCTTTACAAAAAAAAACTACAACGTTCATAATTATGGCGTTACGTATCTATGCGGGGCTAGTTCTTTCAGGGGTAACTTCAATTTAGGTAGGACGGCGTACGCGCCTACCCCTCTCTTCTCACGCATTCGGAATCTGCATCCTTCCGCGTTGAACACATCGTCCCACAGTAAATTTCCCTCCCCATCCAGCCCGCATTTACAAAAATAGCATTCCCCGCGTGACGCCATTCGCGTCAAACACGGCCTCGCCGTGTGAACGCCCGAGTAGCAACAATTAGCGCGTGTCACGTCGGTTTTGTCCCTCTTGAAGTATAACGTCTTGGCGCAGTACGGGCATCGAAACCCGTCACGATGGCTATCCTCTTCCTCCGGCGGCGGAGTCGCCGGTGCGGACGTTGACGGTACACCGCGACGGCGTGACGGGGTCTGGAATAAAAAGGGAGAAAAAAAGACATTTTTTTTTTAAAAAAATAACCCTCATTTTTTCATTTTAAAATATAACCCTCATCTTTTTTTTTTTTTTTTTTTTTTTAAAACTTTTTTTTTTTTTTTTTTAAAAGACTAGCGTTAAAAAAAAGATCCTACCCGTGTTGGGTCATTTTAAAAATATGGCTACGTTTTTTTTTTTTTTTTTTTTTTTTTTTTTACGCTTTTAAAAAAAGGGCTAGGTAAAACGGTAGCGTTAAAAAGAATCCTACCCGCGTTGGAAGCGGCGCGTCTTCGCCGAGTAGAGACCTCCAGAGCTCGCTCCACGACGGGCACGTCGTCACCGGGCTGGTTTTGGTGGAGCGCGCGCCGACACCCTCCCCCTCCGTCCGTCTACAACACAAGATTACAAATATTCTAGCGTAATTATACGAGGTTAACGTACGATAATTGTATCTATAACAAAAAAAAAAGCGTTTATAATACGTGATAAACCGTATTTACAGTTAGAAAAAAAAAAAAAAACGAGCGTTCATAGAGCGACAAAAAAATGGTAAAAAAAAATAAAGATTCGCGTCGTAACCAATTAAGACCGTCTAACAACCGCCTCTCTCTCTCTCTCTTTAAAAAAAAAAAAGACGTTTTCACGCTTATTTACCTCAATTACGACGAGCTGGGAAAAACTTTAGCCCTCGTTGCGCGAAAAGCGGACGTTCGACTGATGGTGACATTCAGACCAAACGCAACGTCGCTTAAGATTTTCCACTGATCTCTGTCGATGTCGTACTGCGCTGCGTGATCCGTACGACCCTTCGATCCCCCGTAAATCCTGATATTTCCATCTATCAGGACAGTGGCGCCAAACTGGTGAACTCGCGGTGGTGGGGTCAAGTTGGTCCAACTACGGGCGCGAGTATCGTAGGCGAGACACAATTTTGACTCACCACCAACGAGGTATATAGAATCTTTATAGCTCACAGCGGCCGATCCGTACGCGTGGTTAACGGTCCCTGGAGGGGACGGCCCTCGGGTCCAAGTATCTTTTACCGGGTCGTATACGTGCATATAAAAACCGTGGTTGGGTACAGCTGGCTCGTTGACGCCCGAGGTGCTCGAGATGACGTAGGCGCGTATACCGTTCTTGACCACGACGGGCGAAGTACCCGGAGCACGAGGCATCGGGCTCACAGCGGTCCACTCGTTCTTATCAACATCAAAAGCTGGAACCGTGGCTTCCCCACGGCGTCCGCCGAATATATACGCCGTTTTACCGAACGCTAAAGAAGAGTGTTTGCTGCGCTCCCCCGGCATATCGGCCACCCTGTTCCAAACGTCGTACTTGACCCGGTATAAATAGGATTCCCTCGAATCGACCCCGTCATCTACCCCTCCGCTTAACAGCAGACAGTCGTCAACGGCGCAGACACTGGCGTATCTCCTATACTTCGGGGGAGGAGCCAGTTTCCTCCACTGGTGCTTATTGTCGCATATTCTGGGTTTAAAATGCTTATGGATACCGTCGTGATTGGAACACCCGCCGATGAGAATGATGCAATTATTTTCGCCCGTGAGAGCCGATCGTGAACTATCTTCCCGTATACTTCTTTCAAACATGACATTACCGATAATTTGCCGTACTTCGTCGCTAATGATATCGGCGTTTTCTTCGGCTAGCTGTTTTAGGAACCCGTCAGAGCACTTTGCCGGGTTTGTACACTTCAGCAAATCGCCGGCTTTCTTCAACCGGTTCTCTTTGTCATATCTAATCCAGTCAACGCACGCTTGGAGCAGAAGGTCTTCGTTTCTTACTTTAAAATTCTCGTAGGAGAAATAGTCTAAAATTTCGGCTAATGAAAGCCGCACGAATTCTGAGGATTCTACAACGCGATGGATGGACTTGTAAATCGTCTCTCTGGCTCGTTCTACCAAAAACCCCAAATTATATACGGTTCCAACTCGCAACCACCCTAAACAATTATCGGCATTAAGCTCGTTGACGACGTATCGCTCGCACCAGTGCTTGATAGCCGGTATCTGCAGATAATCGGCCGCGTGGAGGACATCCTCGATATGGGAGTAGTCAACGGTTAACCTGCCCGTATACATGTAGTCCAAAATGAGCCGCATCGCGCACGATGTTACCCCCTCCAAGGTGACCGTACCGCGCTGGCGTTCGACCATATCGTTACTAAGCGCAGCATCGAAGTAGGGGCTTCCGGCCGCCAACACCATCCTGTGACACGGCAGGGAAGCTCCCTCCACCACGATGGTGAAGTCTGTGAACTCGAGGTTCTGGCGGTTGACGTGGAATTTCTGGCACAGGTCGGCGGATAGCGCTGGGTGGGGCGATCTATCGTCCATTCTGAAGGATATGTAAAAAAAAAAAAACACATCTTAAAAGTCAGTCGCCTACGTCGCGGAAGACGGAGAGAAGAGAGGAAACGGGCGTTTTTTGACCTTAAAGGGAAAAAAGCGCCGCCTTTTTAGGGAAAAAGCGACGCGTCTTTTATATCGAAACCGAAAAACGTCTTCGCTTCAATACAAATTTAAAAACGCTATTTTTGGGCGCTGGGCGTAATAAAACGGCGGGGGAAAAAAAACGCGCCAGTTTCGGAAATGGTCTTTAAACTTTTGAGAAGTAGCGCGCCAGTTCGAGGTGTCACCACCGTCATTTTTTAAGTTTAGCTCTTCTTAGGTTGCGTGACGATTCAAAAATTTTTATAAATTACAATTAGATCTGGACATTTTTTTTTTTCCTCTCGTCATATAGACACGTCCCCGTTTTCGGGAGTCTGGGGACTTTAAATCGTCCCGTTTCTCATTGTATACGCAATTATCCTGCCCGAGATTAAACAAAGGGTCATTAAATGGTCATCGTTTTTGCCCCTAATGTAGTGATGAGGGACTCATCGTGACACAGCATTTTTTTCTTTGACATCGAGTAGTTTGAGGAATATCTGCCCGCTCTTTTAAACCCCTTTTACCCAGTTTTATATATATACATCTTTACAAAAACTGCCGTTTTATCCAAAGGATATTGGATAACTCAAAATCTAAAACTTTTGGCTCAAATTATATAATTGCCTTTTAACACGCACATTTTTGGCTTACTTCCGATAGTAATATTATTGTCAACTATTACTCGATATATTAATACTTTGAGAAATAAACACCAGAAGTTCGCCAACAGAATCTTTTAAAGGGTTTCAAAAATAATATCCCAATAAATTATCACGATTCGGCTTAGCATCGATTTTGTGGGTTTGACATATAACTCCTAATCATGTCACTGAAAGTAAGAAATTATTGTTTTGACTGGGTCTGGAGCATCCGTCGCTTTAGACCTGTCTAACCAACGTGGATACGAGATGCGTGCGAAGACACAAGAGCGTGTAGTGGCCTAATGAAACAAAGTCACTTTTGTGCGCCGTTTTGTGTTTTTATTTCTTTTTTCAAAAAAAAAAAAAAAAAAAAAAAAAAAAGAACTTAGTTCGAAGGAGAGGTTTTTTTGTTTTAGGATAAAAAGAATTTACTGAAAAAAAAAGGGGAAAAATGTAAAAGCCCGCTTTTTTAGAAAAATAATGTACTCTTTAAAACCGTAACGCTATCATCTTTTTACACATTCCTAGTAAATTTAACATTACGCACTCACCTTCTAAAAATACTGTCCATATGCCAGTAGTGTCCAGCTCCTGATTATAAAAAAAACGTGTCCTAATGTAAAAAGGATAACATAGTGAGCTAGCCTGACCTTGGGGGACTGTCCATGTCCTTTATGCTATCCTTCCAGCCTTTGACGGTCGTGATTTATCTAGTGACCTTCCAGTAGCTACGCGTCACTGCCGCCTTTGCGGCCTTTTATGCTAGCTGCCCGGCCGGAGAGACGCCGCTTTATCGAAAAAAAAAAAAAAAAGTTGATGGGGGTAATATTATCTATAATACGGGGCTGTGACGCCGATTTTTTTTATATCAAGCCGCGTAATAGCTATATTATTTTTTTATTTCCTACGCTCCCCTCTCGTAAAAAAAAAACCCTTGTAACGTTATCTATCTATAAAAAAAAAAGGGTTTTTTTTTTAAAAGGGGGATCGTTGAGACGATACGTTTATTTATTATATACTCACCATTCTACGGTAGTGATTTAAAGTTTTGAGGGCTAGGAGTAGGAATAAGATGATCGCCGAGATAAAATTCCGCCGTCTGGGAAGAAGGTCGTTCTCGCGTCCTTTCTATAAATTTTAAAAGGTTTTCTGTCGCGTTAGAATGACGGGGTCCATGTTTGAGGCTTTTTTTTCCCCCGCGATAAAAGCGGTTACTATTATGAGTTTGGCACCGTCGCCACCGCCAGCGTTACCACCGTCAGCACCCCCGTCGTCGACGACGTCGACCGTGCCACGACCACCGCCACCACCGCCGCCGCCACCACCACGGAGGGATACTACGGCGCGACGCTGACGGTCTGGGCCGGCGTCGGTGTAACCGCTCTCCTCCTCCTCCCAGTCGTGGTGGGGGTAGTCTGCCTGTGGTGGAGGCTGAGGAGACGAGTCCCTGACCCCGAGCGCGGGTACCACCCGATGCAACCCCTCAGCACGCCGCCCTTCTTCGCGGTCGACGACGACTCTGAGGTGGAAATTTTTGACACGACCGAGGCGGGACGGCGGCGTGTAGAAGAAGAGGCGGAGGAGATCGAGAGGCTAGAGGCGAGACGGGCGGAGGCCGAGGCTCTACGCGCGCGGGAGGTTGAAGAGGCGGCGAGGCGCGGCGAACGGGAAGCTAGACGGGTGGCGGAGGAGCGCGCTCTCCAGGAGCGCTTGGCCTGGGAAAAGCGGGTCTCGGAAGCCCAGTCCGTCGCGCGGCAGAAGGCGCTCGAGGAAACTTTCGCAGCCGAAAAGAAGCGCCGGGACGACGCCGAGGCCGCGAGGGAGGCGGCGGAGGCCGCGAGCGCCCTGGCTCTAGTCCCTCACGACGACGACGACGAGGCGCCCGATGCGCGCGCCCTGGGCCTGGACCTGGCTCTAGTCCCTCGCGACGACGACGACGAGGCGCCCGATGCGCGCGCCCCGGACCTGGACCTGGCTCTAGTCCCTCGCCTGGACGGGGAGGCGCCCGAGGGGCCGGTCCTGGAGGGAGGGGCGGTGAGGCGGAGGTCGCCGGGGGCCTTGGGCGTTTGTCGGGAGACGCCAGGGCGGGTGAGGCGATGAGGGGTCGGGCGAGGGGGCTGAGGCTCAACTAAGCGTTGACCTATGGAGACGCCAGGACGATGGTGAGCCCGATGAGGGAAGAGGGCGGCGACGTCGACGTTCAACTAAGAAGTTGACCTATGACGAACTTTTCAGGCAGGGCGAGACGGAGTAGGTTTTTCCCCCCGAGGCTTTGAAAAAGGCGTGGGGGAGACTCCGATAAGTGAACGATTCTATTTTTTTTTTAAAAAGGACTTCTTCCCCGAGGCTTTGAAAAAGGCGTGGGATTCGTGTGTTTTTTTTCTCTTAGACTTCTATTTTTTTAAAAGGACGATAAAAGTGAAGCGATTTTTTTTTTTTTTAAAAGGACTTCTTCCCCGAGGCTTTGAAAAAGGCGTGGGATTCGTGTGTTTTTTTTTCTCTTAGACTGCGATAAGTGAACGATTCTATTTTTTTTAAAAGGACTTCTTCCCCGAGGCTTTGAAAAAGGCGTGGGATTCGTGTGTTTTTTTTTTCTTAGACTGCGATAAGTGAACGATTCTATTTTTTTAAAAGACTTTTTTCCGAGGTTTGATAAAGGCGGGTTTAAGAGAGAGATTGTTTTTTTTAGTCAACTGGTGTAAAAATAAAATGAAAATTCTATGTGATTTTTTAAAAGGACTATTTTTTTAAAAGACTTTTTCTCGTAGTTTTTTTTTTCTTAGATTTTTTGGATCCCGTTAGGGTATATTTATTATTGTTAAGTTTTTTTAGTCAACTGGTGTAAAAATAAAATGATATGTGATGGGTGCTACGTTTTAAGTTTTAAGTTTTAGTCGACAGCGGTGTCCGCCTTAGGTTTTTTTAGATTTTTTTTTTAGATTTTTTGATCCCGTTAGGGTATATTTATTACGTTGTTAAGTTTTAGTCGACTGGCGTAGAAAATAAAACGATATGTGATGGGTGCTACGTATACTCCAGGCGGTGTCCGCCTTAGGTTTTTTTTTAGATTTTTGGATCCCGTTAGGGTATATTTATTACGTTGTTAAGTTTTAGTCAACTGGCGTAGAAATAAAATGATACGTGATGGGTGCTACTCGAGGCGGTGACCGCCTTAGGTTTTTTTCTTAGATTTTTGGATCCCGTTAGGGTATATTTATTACGTTGTTAAGTTTTCTCTCTCAACTGCTGTAGAAAAAAATGAATATGTGATGGGTGCTACGTATATACCCCGGCGGTGACCGCCTTAGTTTTTTCTTAGATTTTTTTTTTTCATCCCGTTAGGGTATATTTATTACGTTAAGTTTTAGTCAACTGCTGTAGAAATAAAATGATATGCGATGGGTGGGTGCTACGTTCTTTCGGCGGCGGTGACCGCCTTAGTTTTTTTTTTTCTTTTTTTGGATCGCTTTCGTAAAGACGAAAGCGGAGTAAAACGGTTGTCAGCTGTCTCTCTCTCAATTTTTCTGTGATGTCCGGTTCTTTTTGTTAAATGAGTAAAGTGGTCTCATTAGCTTAAACGATTTTTTTGCGAACGTCTCATCCGCGATTGTACTTTTTATTTGATAGAGGCTGAGCTTTTTTTTGGTGGAAAGTTTAAGTTTTTTGTACTTTTTATAGAGATTTTTTTTGGTTAAGATTCTATTCTTTTTTTAATTTGTTTTTGTTGTTTTTCTTTGTATTTTTTTATAGAGATATTCTTTTTGTTAAAGTTTGTACTTTTGTATAGAGATTCTTTTTTTTTTGAAAGAGATTTCTAATAAATATATTCTTTTAAGTTTTTTTTTTTTATTCTTTTTTTCTAAAGAGATTTCGTCGTCTTAGCCTTAACGTTTGTACTGAGAGAGAGAGAGAGATTATGGAAATGTAGATTTTTTTTTTTAAGTTTGTACTTTTTGTATAGAGATTCTTTTTTTTTTCTAAAGAGATTTCTAATAAATATACCGTAAAAGAGCGTTTTCTTATTCTTTTTTTTTTTTAAAGATATTTATAGAACTTTTTACTTTTTGTATAGAGATTCTTTTTTTTAAGTTTGTAAAGAGATTTCTAATAAATATAAAGAGATTTTCTTATTCTTTTTTTAAAAGACCTATTATGGAAACGTAGATTTTTTTGTTAAGTTTGTACTTTTGTATAGAGATTCTTTTTTTTTCTAAAGAGATTTCTAATAAATATAAAAGAGCGTTTTCTTATTCTTTTTTTTCTAAAGACCTATATTAAAAGAGATTTTTTTTTTAGTTTGTACTTTTATAGAGAGATTTTTTTTTTTTTTTCTAAAATTTCTTATTCTTATACCGACCTAAAAAGCGTTTTTTTGTATTATTCTTTTTTTTCTAAAGACCTATATAATAAAATAAAAAGAGCCCCCCCTTTTTCTTTCTAAAGACCTATATTAAAAACGAAAGAGGACCGTCGCCCGATTCTTACCTATAAAAAAATCCCGGGCGGGGCCGGTGATTAATGGCTTTTAACTCGACCGTCGGAAGCGCTCCAGCCGCCGGTAGAGAGCCGGGCGGGGGGGCCGTTTAAAAAATAGCTCGGGCGCTTCTTCTATTGATCTCCGGATGGCGCGCGCTCGCCGAGGCGCGCTCTACTAAGGCCGGGCGTTTTTGATGAGTCGTTTAAAATAGCTCCGGCGCGCTTCTTCTATCGATCTCTGGATGGAGCTCGCGCCCGAGGCGCGCGCCTCTAAGAGGCTGGATCGGCCGGGCGTTTTTGATGTAAAATAGCTCGAGCGGCTTCCTTTTCTATTGATCTCTCTCTCGATGGGCCGCCCGCGACAGCTGCGCCGGGGAGACCGTGATTAACGACTTCTGCCTTATAACTCTGGCGCGTATTTGACGAGATCGTTCTATAATATTTAACGAGATCGACCGTTTACTTTCGGCGATTACGAGGCGTTAGACGGTAATTTAGTCGAGTATTATTTTTTTTTGAAACGAAGATTAACTTCTGGCGTTTTAGTTCTCGATTCGTATATCGAGTAAATAATATTAAACGCGTCCGTGCGATTATATATATAATTTGAGAGGGGGGTCGATCTATACTAGATAATATACGAGCGACGTATCGCTCTAAATGAGATTACCGTCTCTAACGGCTCGAGAGGGGGGGGGATGTATTGCCTCTAGAGAGAGAGAGGGGTTTTTGGACCTCTACGGCTCTAGAAACCGTACTAGATAAGGTCGACCGTTAAAGATCGCGGTCGTCTCGTTAAAATCTCTCTCTAACGAGATTACCGTCTCTAACGGCTCGAGAGGGGGGAATGTTAATATTGCCTCTCTAAAGAGAGGGCGTTGTTTTTTTTTTTTTTTTGTTTGACTCTACGGCTCTAGAAACCGTACTAGATAATATACGCTCGACCATTTCGTTAAAGATCGTTGTCGTCTCGTTAAACTCTCTAACGAGATTACCGAAGTACATCTCTAACGGCTCGGCGGGGGAGTTGGGATACGGGATCATGGCCGCGTCTAAAACCGCTAAGGCGGTCAACGTTTTATTAAGCGCTATTTCGTAGCGCCCCCGGATGCTAGCTAACGCGCTTAGGAGAATCTCTCTATGAGGGTCTCGGATCGGTGCGGAGCGGCCGACGGTCATGGTTAGTGTGTGACGGCGGTCTCTGGCTAGGTCGAAAGGGGCGAGACGAGCTGAGCAGTCTAATCCTGGCGCTGGCGCCAGTCTTTTTAGCTTTATTCTCTCGGATATTACGACTCGTAGGGATTATCGCGCCGTAATTCGTTTTTTTTTCCTCCTCGGCGGCTATTCGTACGTTTTTTTTTTTAACCCCGTTGACGGCGAAGCGCTAGATCCGGTGGACCCGCCAGCGGTCGTTTTTTCTAATCCCCCGGACCCCGCCGGTCGTCGTAATCCCCGGACCCCGCCAACGGCCGCGTCTCGTCTAACCCCGCGGTCGACTGCGTCTAACCCCTGGACGCCACTCGTCTAATCCCCCCCGACCCGTCAGCGGCCGTCTCGTCTAACCCCCCGACCCGCCAGCGGTCGCCGTTAACCCCGGACGCCGTCCAGCGGTCCGCGTTTCTAACCCCGGACCCGTCCGCCAGCGGTCGCCGCGACCCTAACCCCTGACCCCGCCAGTCGGCGGGCCTAACCCCCGGACCCGCCGGCGGTCGGCCAGTCCCCGGACCCCGCCAACGGTCGCTTTTTTAACCCCCGGACGCCGTCAACGGCCTACTGCCTAACCCCGGACCCCGCCAGCGGTCGTGGCGGAATGACCCCGGACCCCGCCGTTGGTCGTTTCTCTGTAAGATTTTGATCTCCGCCCCCCAAGCGGAGGGCACTAAACCGCGGGGAGGGATAGTTTAGCTCGGGCTCCCGTCAAACGCGGCGTCCCGCTAGGCGGAGGGAGGACTTCTTCCTCGTGAATCGTGTAGACAACACGGCGGGATCGCGCTTCTTACCTCTAAGTTTACTACGCCGGGATGGGATCGATGACTTTTAAAATTATCGCTGACAACCCTTCCCCCCTTTTAATCTCACGTTACTAAAACGCTCGATGCTAGCGATGACTTTTAAACCAGTCCCCCGCTGACCATTCCCCCCCCCCGATCGCGTAACCCTTTACTAAAACGCTAGCGATGACTTTTAAACGTAAACTATTGGAACTATCGTCCATCGTCGAACCGAGTCCGGGCCGCCTTAATGACGTTTACCGCCCGCCGCCGCCAGCCAGCTGCTCACCTGTCCACGGCCGGCGTGATTAATGAGTTTTGTCCTTATAAGTTTTTTCGTTAATGAGGTTTGCCTTATAATCCCTAATTGCTGTCTGGAATATTCTTTTTTTGATGTATGCATTTGGTCATCATATAAATATACACGACTATTTACTGCATGCATTTGGCCATGAACAGAGCAAAAACGACAGACAATGCAGCAAGGGGCATTATGTTCACTGTTCTGCGGTTTTTGGAACTGCAATCAATGGCCTTTATTCGTCTAGTAACAAACTGTTACAAACTTCTTTATTATTCACCAATCGCTTGAATGGTAGCCTTGCTGCTTTATTAAAGAACATGTCACTATTCGTTTTACGAACTTGTAAAAAATTCCCATGTCTATTAAGAAATGATAATAAATTTTTCATTTTGTTGAAGCATCAACTCATTTGGTATCAGGCTTTCAGTATCGAGCAAAACTTTAAATTAGATGTGCATAAAAAAAAGTAGCTGCCATCCCCTGATCTGCCTAGAGGGACTGCACCTTCTAATTTCAACTCGTCCAGTAACAAAACAAGTGTACGTTTTTGGAAATCTTTTTTTTAAACTATCAGTCAAGTTGTTATGGATACAGGGATGAAATATGAGTAGTTGACGTTTTTTTCGATGTAAAATAGCTCGAGCGGCTTCTTTTCTATTGATCTCTTCGATGGGGCCGCCCGCGACAGCGCGCCGGGAGACCGTGATTAACGACTTCTGCCTTATAACTCTGGCGCCATTTGACGAGATCGCTCTATAATATTTAACGAGATCGACTGTTTACTTTCGGGCGACACGAGGCGTTAGACGGTAATTTAGTCGAGTATTATTTTTTTTTGAAATGAAGATTAACTTCTGGCGCTTTTAGTTCTCGATTGTATATCGAGTAAATAATATTAAACGCCCTGCACGATTATATAATTTGAGCGAAAAGGGGGGGTCGATCTATACTAGATAATATACGAGCGACGTATCGCTCTAAACGAGATTACCGTCTCTAACGGCTCGAGAGGGGGATGTATTGCCTAAGAGAGAGAGGCGTTGGGGGGTTTTGGACCTCTACGGCTCTAGAAACCGTACTAGATAAGGTCGACCGTTAAAGATCGCGGTCGTCTCGTTAAACTCTCTCTCTAACGAGATTACCGTCTCTAACGGCTCGAGAGGGGGAAATGTTAATATTGCCTCTCTAAAGAGAGAGGCGTTGTTTGTTTTTTTTTGTTTTTTTGTCGACCTCTACGGCTCTAGAAACCGTACTAGATAATATACGCTCGACCATTCGTTAAAGATCGTCGTCGTCTCGTTAAACTCTCTAACGAGATTACCGAAGTACATCTCTAACGGTTCGAGCGGGAGTTGGGATACGGGATCATGGTCGCTAAGTTTTAAACCGCTAAGGCGGTCAACGCTTTATTAAGCGCTATTTCGTAGCGCCCGATACTAGCTAACGCGCTTAGGGAGAATCTCTCTATGAGGGTCTCGGATCGGTGCGGAGCGGTCGACGGTCATGGTTAGTGTGTGACGGCGGTCTCTGGCTAGGTCGAAAAGCGGTGGCGAGACGAGCTGAGCAGTCTAATCCCGGCGCGGGCGCCAGTCTTTTTAGCTTTATTCTCTCGGATATTACGACTGTAGGGATTATCGCGCCCCAACTGCACCCCCCTCCTCAGCGGCTATTCGCACGTTTTTGTTTTTTAACCCCGATCCGTGGACCCCGCGGGTCGCTAGAACCCCGCCGGCGGTCGCCTGCCTAACCCCCGACCCCGGCCGGGCGGCACCAGCGGCCTAACCTAACCTGACCTACGGACGCCCCCGGACGGTCGCCTACTCTTCTAATCCCCTGTACCCCGTCAACGGCCGACTCGCCTAACCCCCGACGCCGTCAGCGGCCGACTCGTCCCGCCAACCCCTAACCCCGGACGCCGTCAGCGGCCTACTCGTCTAACCCCCGGACGCCGTCAGCGGCCTACTCTTCTAATCCCCGGACGCCGCCAACGGCCGACTCGTCTAACCCCCGGACGCCGTCAGCGGCCTACTCGTCTAACCCCCGGACGCCGTCAGCGGCCGACTGCCTAACCCCGGACCCCGCCCCGCGGTCGGCCTCGCGCCCTAACCCCCGGACCCCGTCGGCGGTCGTCTCGCCTAACCCCCGGACCCCGCCAACGGCCTACTCGTCTAACCCCCGGACCCCGCCAACGGTCGTCGCGCCTAATCCCCGGACCCCGTCGGCGGTCGTTTCTCTGTAAGATTTCGTACTCCGCCACCCCACGCCCCGTTGAAGCGGGGGAGGCGCGGATAGTTTAGCTCGGGCTCCCGTCATGAGCGGCGTCCCGCTAGAGCGGCGGGGAGGACTTCTTCCTCGTGAATCGTGTAGACCGTACGGGATCGCGCTTCTTACCTCTAAGTTTACTACGCTCCCCGGGATCGATGACTTTTAAAATTATCGCTGACAACCCTTCCCCCTACGATCTACGTACGTTTACTAAACGCTCGACGCTAGCGATGACTTTTAAACCAGTCCCCGCTGACCATTCCCCCCCACGATCTACGTAAGTTTACTAAAACGCTCGATGACTTTTAAACGCCGCTATCGGGTCGCGAGCGCTATCGTCCAGCTAGAACTGAGTCGAGCGGCGCCACCGCCGCCGCCGCCCCGCCGCCCCGCCGCCGCCGCCAGCCAGCTGCTCACCTGTCCACGGCCGGCGTGATTAATGAGATTATCCTATAAGTTTTCTCGCTAATGAGGTTTGCCTTATAATCCGTAATTGCTGTCTGGAATGTTAATGACTTTTACCTTATAACCCGTTAATGGGATTCACCTTATACTCAAACCATACTACTTTTGTAATAAAAAATCTAGCATTTTATCAGCAATTAAAAAGTATATCAGCAAA
Source organism: Streblospio benedicti (assembly GCA_019095985.1). NCBI lineage: Eukaryota > Metazoa > Annelida > Polychaeta > Spionida > Spionidae > Streblospio > Streblospio benedicti. The sequence continues at coordinate 12,999,833 of CM032668.1, forward strand.
ATCACAAAAAGTGACATCCAGAAGAAGGCTGTTGAGTTGTGGAAGAATGTGAGAAGTGGTGAGAAAGAAAAAGGGGGGGGTCATGAAGTTGACGAAAGTTGACGAGGGGGGTGTCAGAAAATGCCAAAATGTGGTTGACGTCAATTGTGAACGCATCAGTTTTTGTGTTCATTTTATCATTCTTTTATAATTTGATGTAATTTATATCTTTGGTCATCATATAAATACACGACTATATTACCGATTAAGAAATCAAATAGATAAATGTATAAAAATATAAGCGTAGAAAAGATGAAATCTTTTTTTTTTTTCAGTATGCATTTGGCCATGAGTTTCAGCTGCTAGAGCAGAACAAAACGACAGACAATGAGTAAGGGGCATTATGTCTCACTGTTCTGGTGGTTACACCAGGGCAATCAGTGGCCTTATTCAGCGTCTAGTAACAAACTGTTACAAACTTGCGCATTATTCACCAATCGCTTGGAATGGTAGCCTTTGCTGCTTTATTAAAGAACATCACTATTCGTTTTTACGAACTTATGAAAATTCCCATGTCTATTAAGAAATGATAAGTAAATTTTTCATTTTGTTGAAGCATCAACTTCATTTGGTATCAGGGTTTTCAGTATCGGAGCAAAACTTCTAAATTAGATGTGCATAAAAAAAGTAGCTGCACGTGTCCGCCATCCCCTGGATCTGCCTAGAGGGACTGCACCTTCTAATTTCAACTTCCGTCCAGTAACAATTTAAAACAAGTGTACGTGTTTTGGGGAAATCTTTTAAACTATCAGTCAAGTTATTATGGATACAGGGATGAAATATGAGTAGTTGACGTTTTTTTCTGTTATTGATCTTGGATACACGAATCTCAATCACAGAGCTCATACATGAACAATGTGTTAGCTACAGACAGTTTACAATACGAAGGTCTGGATGGGGTGATGTGATGTTGGTCTGTACATGGTGATTGTACCAGGATACTACAGGATGTGATACTAATGACTATCTGGGTGGATGGATGTAGGGTGCACAGCGTCGTTATGTCACCCCTGGTCTTGTTTTGTGGCATTGTAGCTGTAAAGTAAAATGTTCAAACATAATTTGGGAAATCATAAATTTTGACCAAGTGACACAATGAAAATGCCGGCCCACACCAAGCTTCTAGTGACCCAGGGTCTTGGAGTTGTGCTTAATGTACAGTCCTGCGAGGGTGTGGGATTAGCTTTGAGATTAGTGCGAGAAGCAAAGTATTAAGTCGTAACCCCATGGTCAGACTGCGAATTAGGATAAAAGGTCAGCAGCTGTATCTTTCTTGGTCCTGGCAGTTGGAGTTTGCTGCTAGTATGTTATAAGTTGATGTGAAATATGATTGGTGTAAATGCTGAGTGTGCTAATGGGAAATAAAACTGCAAAATCTGTTTAATGAAACACACATTACAATATGTCTCTCTGCAACAAGTGAAACACATGGAATCAATTACAATGCCTATTACTTCATTTATCATAATTAGAAGTAGGTAACATTTCTTAAAGACTACACCAATAAATGCTATATAACAAATATGCATGGTTCACAACATTGAAGCTTGCCATTTCATATCCACAAAGATAACATTAATGCTTATGTTTTAGTTATTCTGCATGATTTTGTTGTGTGTGGTTCCTCATGTGGGTTTTTAAACTGATCCTTGTAGAGAACAATTTCTCACACACTGGACACCGGTGGTGTTTCTCCCCCTGGTGTATTTTCTGGTGCTCCCTTAAGCTGACCATGTCACTTAACTTCTCACCACATACATGGCACACTATAGGTATCTCACCAGGATGGGTTCTCATGTGACGTGTCAATGTTCTACTTGCTCTGAAGAACTGTCCACATTTAACACACTGATAAGGTTTCTCACCTGTGTGGATTCTCATGTGTTCAGTCAAGCTGCTTTTGACACTAAAACACATCTCACACTCAGTGCATTGATAAGGTCTCTCACCGGTGTGCACTATCATGTGTCTAGTCAAGTTGCTTTTGACACTAAAACACATCTCACACTCAGTGCATTGATAAGGTTTCTCACCGGTATGGATTCTCATGTGCGTAATTAAACTGCTACTTTGACTAGAACCCTTCCCACACACACTGCACTGATGAGGTTTCTCGCCTGATTGAATTCTCATACTCATAGTCTATGTATTTTCAGATCTTTTCTCTTGAAACATTTATCTCACAATGAACATTTATGACCCTCTGGCAAGTTCTGCGGCGTTTTCCGACTGTAGTCAGTGTAGATTATTATCCGTCTAAAGTCAGACAATCACGATTGCCACGAATGCAGGTAGATCTATTGCATACAGATGGAGTGATTTCCTTCATAAATTAGCAAGAAATAAGTCTATTAATTGTGTGGTGGTCAAGATCAGTTTACCTGACCACGTGCTGAAGTTTCCTTGGATAGATCAATATGGCAAGGTACCGTAGCGATTATATTATGAAGATGCAGCATAGACAGATGAAAATCCGTTCTCAGATGATTGCTGGAACAGCCAACATACTGCAGAGTCCCGATAGCAAACGCTTGACGTTCCACGTGAACCACAGTGCCGACACTGATAACCGTAATGTACATTACGATCATTCAAGATGGCGGAAGGTAGGTTTCATCACTTTGAATTTTCCACAATATTGAAGTTTCTATTAAGTGTTTAACAGTAATTATGGGGTAGTGCAGCGCATTATCACAATGGGAACCTTAGAAATCATTGTGAGCATGCAATGGTGTTTAGTTTTGATGATATTTGACAACATAATATCAGTGATAATGATATGCGTAATGATTCTTTATCGATAACCGTAATGACGATCAGATTTGTTTTAAAGATACCCACAATAATTATACTTGAGATTCGATATAATGCTAGTAGTGTTTAAATTAATACATATTTTAAGGATCTAAACTGCCTGCATACATTTATACGGGCCGGCAGGCACGGCCTTTAATGTAGAGTTCACTCCCGCAAAGTCCCGGAAATATTTTCAGAAAAGAGTGTTATTATTTCATGATGCCACGTCCACTTCCACCAAAGTAACTATAAGAGAATGTGGCTCACGGACTAGTCCCTTTTGTATGTAGTCTCGATCAACCAGACTCTATAATGGCGGCGCTCATTTCATGCAATAGAGAGTCTGGTTGAACGAGGCTATTTTGTATGTGACGTGTGATTGACAGCTTGATGTTGACAACAGACTGCTAATTCGATTCTTTCCTTCCCGATAACGTCAATTGGGTTCCATATCTAGGTGTTATAAATGATCCCATGATATTTTGATTACAATCTATTTTATTCGACACATTGTATACGTACTAACAATACATGTATATACTAAAATGCCCAAAATTCAGATCGCCAATAAAATATCTAGCTTGTTTACAATAATGTTAATGGCGGCATACTTCCGAGAATACAGAGCGACTAGCGTAAAACGTGCAGCGTTCAAGTAGGCCACAGTGCGTTCAACGTGTTCCTTAAAACGTCGACCCTCCAAACAATAACGTGCCCCGCATTTCTCTGAACGTCTTACATAAACTGGCCGCCATCTCGGGTTACAAACCAAATGTGTCAACTGGACCAGGCTCTGTATGCAATACAGAGTCAGCTTAAACGATCAGGCTATGAATCGACGTAAACATCGCCGCTTTCTTTTCCATTGCATTGGAGTTCAAATTCACTCCCACGCAGTTCAGACTAACTTCTTAAAACCAGCAACATTGTATTTGCACGTTTCATAGGCGTGTTCTAAATTTAGAATATCCAGGGTCGCCAAACCCACAAACAACTGTGATTACCGATGATAGTCACTCTTATGTACAAAATAATCGACAGCCATAAGAGAATGATAACAGTATATGTTGCATTAAAGTTTATCTGGAAATATTATTTGAATATTTAATCAATATGCGCTCACCATGTCAGGTTTTTTAAGTTTACATTTTTATGACAATGTCTAAATATATTAAACAAATGAGAGAAATAATGCTCAGCAACCTGCTGGCCCGTGCTATGACTTGTCATTATTATATTATCTAATTTTGTTTTGTTATATATATAATAAGCACTTAAAGCTTACCTTCAATACTTTTTTTTCAGATATTACATTACATTGCTATTACTGTAAGTTTAAAACACTACATTCTACTATCTAACCATTATACTCACCACCATTCAGAAGAAAAATTTTCACGTCGACAAAGATTTTTAAATGAAACAGACGGACAATTGTTTTAAGGTCAGTGCATTTTGGTATAGATGTAGCAATAGTAAAGGAACGGTTGGCAGCAGGAGACAAACGCTACATGGACATTTAGAAAAAGATGCTGACATACAAGAGATGTGCGAAGCTTTGATGAGAATAATGATTGAAAGGCTTATGTTGAAAGTCACACAGACAAGACGAAGTGTATGCCAATGAAAGTGAGACAGCAAGAGATGAATATCTTGTGGCTGTTGTTGAAGACGCAATCCGAAAGCAGAAGAAAGCATTTCAAAAGCTGAAGAGGAAAATGAATTAAGTGAGTATGAAAGAGCTTTAAGAGTGATAGAAGAGACGGTAAGAGGGAAAGATTTTCAAAGCGTACTAAATCATATGATAATCTGGTATGCTTAGCCCTCAAAATATTGGTGTTCATTTGTTCCTAGACATTGGAAATTTTCTTTCATCAGAGTCTCTTTCCAGCGTGCGATAAGACAACAATGAACTTAAATTTGGCCTCTTGTATATGAATTATTTCATGGAAAGGGAATACGCTTCTTCCGAGCCTCTATGGCATCGGATCCGCCAGGAGAAAGTAACATCGAGCAATGAAAATTTCTATTTCACATTCATTCATTTTCCCCAATCTTATAAAACAATTGATCACACATAGCATCTGATTATATTTGCTATTTCATCAAATTTGAGGTCAATTAGGCGTTAAATATTTAATAAATTTAGTGGTAATCATTAATTGCGTGTATTGGTTTGGTTTTGACTAAATGAATCATTTAAAATGTTGTCTATTTAGCCTTGATTGTATGAAGCAATCTGACATTCACCAGCATCTCAAGAGTTTCACATCAATATGCTAGCGTTTAAGCTAGCTTTAGTGTCCATTTTATAGGTGTGTCGAAAACAACTGACAGCAAAATAAATTTTGCCGTTCCATCTGAAAAAGCCTGTGCTAAGCATTCAGCAAAATACACAGTGGATGCAGAAGCACATGGAATTCTTCAAAATACCTTGTCAGCATTTTCAAATTCACATCCTGGTGCTGACTGTAAAATCTCACTCGATGGCAGGAAGATTGCTTACGGCTATGGCTCAAATCTAGGAGATGAAAACCTTTGTGGTCATAGTCACCAACTCTTGAAGAAAGAAAAACAAACAAAAAAGACACACAATTAAAACAATAAGGAGGAGAAGCTGATAGAAGAACTTTCTTCCCATATAACTGTTACATCAGTAAATCATGCAAATATCGCAGCCCTCCCTGAAAGACACACTTAAGACATGCGTTGCATCATCATCGCAATACTAATGATGTAAAACAACTAAGAGAGATAGTGAGCAAGAAGAAAAGAGCATTGAAAGTGAGACAGCTGATTCTTCGAAAGGTACAAGGAGTCGAAGTACCTTGGAAAGTTTTATTATTCATGTACACAATGCAAATATAATCATTTTGGGTATTGATTTTTGCCATTTCGTTCATCAATGTTTCTCCTTGCTGGTTCATTACGTTCATCAAGCTTTTTTGTTAAAATGAGCATTTTGGCTTTTTGATCCAATAGAAATTCGACCATAGTATGGTATATCTTTTATCTATCAATATATCAACAGGATTGTATTAGATATCCGTTTAAAAATTACAAAAAGAACGATTGATAATGCAACATTAAACACTGCACAAAATGTCCACAACGTCATCAAGATGACCGTAATGTACATTACTGTTATCAGTGTCGGCACTTTGCTGAATGTTGCAACCTCCAAGCAGATATCATAACGTCCTCTTTCAGCGAGACAGACGAAAACCAGAAGTGGAGATGTCAACGATTAGGAAATGTCTATAGATGTTTGGTAGATCTATAAATCCGAACAGTTTTGTTTACATTTTAATTTCCAACACACACAAAATAGCTTCCAGCTAGTATAGATAAAAACACTGAAAAATCGTCATAATTCATCTACAAATGGACATTTGATTAGTTGGACAATGGAGGTAAATACAGGAGAAGTGAAAATACAAATCTCTCTTTTGTTTTAATAATGACCCCAGAGCTGACCAATATTTTAAAACTGCTTATATGTCAATAGGTGCACATAGAAATATTAGCACAGCACTTAAATTGATTGGTAGTATAAAGTGAGATGTAACAGATGTTGGAAGTAATGGCGAGACACTAAACAGTACATGATTTGTTTCCTTATTTATTCTTGTTTACAATAAACATCAGATCTGCCATTATGACGTCTAAGTAAACCCTCGATCAGCCTCGGTGAATTTTCCACCGTCTACAGACCAGACCAGAAAACCTGCAACAGAACAGACATTAATAACTGTCCAGAGATATTGCAGTGCTATCCAGCGTCTAGTGGTGGGTTGTTTTACGAATACTTATTTAACCATATTATTATGAAAGGGGGGGTGCACTTAGCAATTTCATGAAAACCCTTACAAAAAATGAAGTATTTTGGTGGGAAAGGGTTGTGTGTGCCTCGGTGCACCCCCCCCTTGGATCTGCCTACGAGTCACACCTGGTCACCGGCTGCACATTGCGCTATGGCATGCATGCTGCTAGAGAACATGTCGTCCGCGCCTCCGTAGTTATGCATCCTTGCCAGTGGTACAGGACCGCTGCTTGTTTTGTGCCTCAAATTAGCGGTAAAAGCCTCGGGCTCAGCAGATGTCATCTTAAAGAGTGTAAACATGAACAGAGATTGGGCATGTGTGTCTGTTGCTCGAGGGATCCCATCCACCAGAGGTACCACTGGGCTTGAAATCGGAGAAAACATGGTGAAACCTGACTGTGTCACCTGCGTTGTACTCTTCAATTTGGCTCGCAGAAACAGAGAAGCCAACGTGTCCAGAATCTCGATCATTCAGAGCTGAGATGTGCTGGCTAGCAGTCGTTACATTCGTCTGAAGGTCAACAAGATCCATTTCAATGTGAGAAACAACGTTTATAAGCTCAGCCATCTTGGATTTCGTGGCTTCATTCTCTCTCTGGGCTTCAGCATTCTCTCTTCGAATATCAGAAATCTCTTTTCGGGCCTCTGCAATCTCTATCCCGATAGCAACATTCTGTCTTTGGATATCGGCATCCGCTTCTTGTAGCTCTGAGATCTTGGATTTTATGGCCGTATCCTCTCTTCGGTCCTTTACATTTGCTTCTTGTAACTCTGATATCTTGGATTTCATGACTTTATTCTCTCTGCACTTCTGCATTTGCTTCTTGTAGATCTCGGATCACCCTGACTGCGTCTCTGAGAGACATTCGCTCATCACGGTCAGCCAGAGTGGCGGACCAACAAAGCAGAGGCCAGAGACAGAAGAGAAGCATCGTGACACGCATCATTCAGCAGAGTTGTAGAGGATGTTCTTCTCCAAGATGTGGACTTTTTGTTCAATCTTTACTGTAATAAAAACGTTGAATGCACGTGTTTATTAAACATGTTTAAAGTATGTGCAGATGATTTACTGTAGCTTTTTTTAATCATGTCATATGAGGAAACACTAACACAATAAGCACGATCTGACATTTTAACGTTTTGATTTTGTCTTCACAATTTGCCAAGTTTTGATAATATTGGAATATAATGATCTATGTAATCAGATCTATTGTCATGACTGTTACTCAGTGACTGTATACCTTGGTCAAAATAAGCTCATATTTTAAACTAAACTCTTTTTACGTGTCGCTCCCAGACAGGTGCATTTGTACTAAGTTTTATCTCAGGATTACAAGAGCGTTAACGTCATCATATCACCTCCTCAACCTTAAACTACTTTTTATTTCATTAAAACATCTTTTACGGTTTCAAAATAGCCCTAGATTGACTTTTAAAAAACATTTTACTGTCTCAAATTGAAAAGTCGTATTTTGTTTCACATATGCCAGAAGAAAAATCACGTTACAGTGATGGATCGAGGGTTTGGAGGGCTTGGCTTGAGAGGATGGAAAGGCTTGAGATATTGTGGGGGGGGGCTGTGAGTATATAGCGGGGAGTAGGCTGGGGAGATGGCAATGGCTTGTGAGAGTATCATGACTATTAGAATTATCATAATAACGTAGCATCTAACAATTTTCAAAATATTCACAACGTCATCAGTATGGACGTAATGTATATTAGGATCATTTACAGTTAATAGTGCTGGCACAGTACCATAGTCATTTGTGTAGACGTTTGGCGTACGTATATTTACGTAATACGCCATCTTGGAAAGTCTCTTGAATATGATTTCTGAGAAGTTGCAAGGTACATGATAGTGCAAGACAGTACACCAAAATACTTGTTTTCAAACGAAAACATTATCGAATGAGTGGATAACGTATAAGGGCTGTTAACTGTTGATAGAACAAGGAACTTTCATGTTTTTACAATCAATACTTGGCATTTTAGTTGGAGCTCTAGTCATTTTTATAAGGTAAGTTCCATGGCAGTTCTAAACACTTGTACTAGTCACGAACAAGGACTGATAATTAGTTTTAAATAATTAATATGTTTCTGGCCCTCAGGCTCAGGCTCAGTAAATATAACTCATATATTTACTGTGAGGGCCAGAAACATATTATTTAAATTTAATTAATTAAATTATCAGTCCTTGTTCGTGACTAGTACCAGTGGTTCCAAATAACCAACATAATCGTAGAGTATGAAATGTTTTGAATATAAATATTAGATCTAGAGGTATGCTCACGTTGTGGGCAGTTTTCTGAAACGTCCCACTTACTGTCTATGTATTTTCCTCCATAAATAATGAATAGAGGAAGTGTTCACGGTATGGGCACATCCCGGTCAGTCATCCATCGTAGGGTTGATTTTTACGTGCTACATTTGTATACATTATTTATTTAGTTCATCTATACACAACACAAAACAAACTTTACTGTTGACAGTTTCGGCAACTTCTGTCACCATTTTCAAAACGTCTCTGCGTATGTCCAGGTCACTCAGCACGACTTCCGATGCCGAAAATCGGGTCATACACGTGAGAGAGTTGAAAGGCCCCTCGTCTCGGTTCATGACCTGCTTCTGACCTCGTATCTTTATCGCCTCCCTGATGGTTCTTGTCCTCCAATCCCCCCCCTATCCAGTACACTCACTTCCTCCCAGTCTATCTGATGATTGTTTTGTTTCACATGGTCTGTGATCGCACTCTTGTTGATCTGGGTAAGAGATTCTTTCCTCGCTGCTCTGGTGAAAGACCCCCCCCACTGTTCTGCTCCACATCCTTCATGTGTTCTTTTAGACAGGTGCCCAGTTTTCTGCCAGTTTCCGCAACATACACACTCTTGCAAGACTTACAGGGAATTTTGTACACCACTTCACATTTATCTAGCTTATCCTGTTTGTCCTTAGGGTGAACGAGAATGTTCCTGATGGTCTGTACAGGCTTCACCGCTGTAGACACTCGGTGCTTATTAAGGATACGTGAAATACCCTCTGCTACCCCTTTCACGTAAGGTAGGATGACTAAACCTTTGGAGCCTGCTGAGTCCTTATTCTTTTTTTTCTTCTCTTGTCCTTTCCTCCTTCCTTCTTCTTTTCTATCTGTGCTTTCACTTTTTCAAATGACCATCTTGGGTAACCACATTTAGCTAGAGCCCCTACTATGTGTTCTTCTTTCTGTCTATCCTCTGTCTCTGTCACTATGTCATTGCACCTTTCGAGTAGGGTCCGGATCACACCTAGCTTGTGTTGCAATGTGTGGTGAGACGAGAAATGTAGGTACTGGTCTGTGTGGGTCTTTTTCCTATATACAAGTAGCTTCACAGTATTGTCTGCTTTCCTCACTATCAAAGTGTCTAGGAACGGAATGGTGCCATCTTTCTCCTCTTCATGGGTGAATTTGATGCTTCCTGTGGTATCTACTGTATTGAGATGGTCAGTCAAGTTCTGTGTTTCCCCTTCTTTGATCTTTTCCAATACATCGTCCACATACCTTTTCCACACCTGCGGTGTGCATTTTCGGCATCGGAAGTCGTGCTGAGTGACCTGGACATGCGCAGAGACGTTTTGAAAATGGTGACAGAAGTTGCCGAAACTGTCAACAGTAAAGTTTGTTTTGTGTTGTGTATAGATGAACTAAATAAATAATGTATATATGTGTATTCCAACACGATGAACTCGTTCAAGGATACATTTGTATATCTCCACACCACGGGAACGCACACGTTTGACATAATCATAGGCAGATCCCGGGGGTCGCGGGGCCCCCCTTTTCCCTCCAAAATACTTCATTTTCGTAAGTTTTTTTTATGAAATCCCTAAGTGCTCCCCCCCCCCTTTCCTTAAGTGCCCCCCCTTTTCCCCAAAAAGCCTGGATCTGCCTATGATAATAACAGAACGTAGTCAGAGGCAGCAAGCTAGAGATTAATTGACTATATGTTTACTTAATCAAATGATAAGTATGCACACTGTACCTCGTGACCTGCCCATAACGTGAGCAATATTTCGTACGTCGAATATTTGATATTTTAACAGATGATTAAAGTATTATAAAGTATAGTTCATGTCCTATCTTTCATCAATAATTCAGTACTAAATTCGTCCAAAAATAATTATATATTTTTTAATGTTTTGATGATCGTTTCCACCTGTACACGTCCGACCTACGAAATATTGCTCGCGTTATGGGCAATTCACGAGATTCTGTTGTGAACTACTGTAAAATGTAGTTACATAAGATTCTGTTTGTACGTAAGTTTTTAAAATTCTATACAATCGCAACTTATTCCCATTTTCAAATTTATTGCAATGCCAGAGATTGTTCAACCATTTTCCTGTCCTAAAGTATGGACCTTGTCTGTGACATTTTTTACTTCTTTTTTTTATAGAACATTTAGTAATATTTCATCATATTTACAATCCATGTTATATTTTTCAATGAGGTTTATACATTTATAATCGAATGACCTTTTAACCTTCATCAGAACATTAACCACAACACCTTAATCTTTAAAATTAAATAAAAATATGCAAAACTTTTATGTAGGTACATAGAAACTCGACAGTATCCAACATCACAAGAGTTTAAAAAGATTGATGAATTTCTAAATGATGAGAAACAATATAGGAGAAGAATCCGTCCAGGATCACATACAGGTAAGTATTTTAATGAACATTTTCTCCACATTAAGCGAAGTTCAAAATAATAAAATAATAATAAAAAAATAATAAAATAAAATAATAAAATAAATTATATCAAAATTCAATATACTTTGATTATTTGTTGGACACAATAACGCTGTCAAAGCTCTAATAAAGCTAATACTAAAATATGTGCTTACCTTCCGCCATTTTGGTTTAGTTGGGTTGTGAGGAGGGTGGCGACCACCACCCTCCTCGCTTCGGCACAGTGGTTCAAGCCAGTGTATAAAACACTAGCATAATTTATTGACAAATGGACCCATGGCTAATTGATTTCAGTAACAAGTGATATGAACAGATTTGCCCTGGCTAAACTTATTATGCTAATAAAAAGAGAAACAATGTGGCTGTGGCCCAATGGCAATGCCCAGAAATATCTATGTGTAAAAAGAAAATAACAATACATATTATTCAACTTGTTTTCAGAGCCTCTAATAATTTTTATTCAAGTTTCGCTGCTTAACATGTATAGAATAGATGAAAAAACAGATGTGAGTACTTTTTTGTATTTATGGATTAAGATTATTGGTATGAGACTTTTTTCAACACTTTACACTTAGTACTTGAATGTACTCCATACTGGAGGCTTCCATACTATGATAGAAACAATATTATTATTTCGAAATTATTTGTGGTAATAAAAATAGAAGAGAAACTTGTCAAAGATTAAACACCATATAAAGTAAAAATCTTGTATATTTCAGTCATTTATGTTGGATTTTATTGTGCAAGAAAGGTGGAAGGATATACGATTACTGAAATTAAACATTTCGGGAAAAATTACATTACCCCATTTCTATGTCGAAAAGGTTGGTTATTAAGAATGAAACAAATTAAACAATTTTTGTTATTTCAATGCATTATTTAGGATAACTCTCGTTTGATGCACCACTGTAACTCAAGTTACCACGATACGCCTGTGAGAAGAATAGAATGAAAAAAAAATTGATTTAAAGATAAAAAAAATTTCAACACCAAACCCTGGCATGTAGGGATGATGAGTTGAGCGGCATCAGTTTTAGTTCTGTCTTCTGGTCACTGCTGTATGAATATTCCAAAGTTATAAAAATGTTTCATTAACGTTTTCGGTGCTTAAACACCCTCCTCAGATATAATGACTAACAGATTTTTAAACATAAATATTGATTCAAATGATATATCATTTTAATCGATGTTTATTATAGCTTTGGAATATTCATACAGCAGTGATGTGAATATGTTTAATATGAAAAAAGACCATTGTAATAGTTTCTAAATTGATAACTTTTTTATATTGAATTTGAAATCACGGAAATTAACTCTTCCTGTAGATTTGGGTTCCTGGTAATCATATTTCCAATGAAAAATATGGCTATTTACACATGATAACTGAACCAAATATTGGAGTGGACTTTGAGGGTGGAAACGTATCAATTAAATTTAGGTAGGAGTCATCATTTCAATAATTTTTATCATGTTCAACAAATGTTTTAGTTCTAATTGATGATCTTGTGTTTCGAAAGAGATTTTCATTAGAGTTTAATACATGACTGCTTTCAAAAGGCTTCATTTTATGGTAATTAATTTAATGCGTGGAATTGGCAATAAATAAAGTCTTATAAACTATGGTAACTTATTGAATTGGCTTATGATTTGCGGTGTTAACTACATAATTGCGTAACTTCAGTAGCTGATGCGAAAGCCTTGTGTTTCGTTCGTTTGTATGTCAGTATGTATGTATCTATGACTGTGGATAAGCAAGAGCGTTAACCGATGGAAGGATTTTGTTCAAACTTTTACACAACTATGAGATATGAGGCAACATCGAAGTGATTTGATTTTGAGAACGTTGTCAATTAAAGTGTGGTTCCTACATGGCTATTTATGGTCCAATTTCAATGATCTAACTAGTATTGAATGCACAATCATGGATCAATAATTCACTAGTAGCAAAAAAGTATACTTGGCACTGTTTGCTATTTGCTGCTGAGCAAATCAATATTTAGTATGTGATATAGAGGTTAGAACACAAAAATAGCCTTTCCATTATTCTATTAACACATGCCTTGCTCCTAGTACCCTTTCAAATATTCTGGATGTGTAGGAAAAATATTAGTAGCTCAGTGTCATTTCTTTATATTCTACTATGAATTCATGAACTTTGGCCAGGGAATTATTATGTAAACAAGCCAAACACGTGGTCACCCGTTGTTTTGCTATGACTAGTTCAACTTTCACCTGCCGAATCACCACCATTAACATAATATTTTTATGCCCAGAACATAGCTCCAAATAATTTCCGTTTGTGAATAAAACATCAGTAGAAATACTCAACTTCCTTGTGCAATTATTAAAATATGTGATACATGGCACCTACATAACAAAGACCACCTCATAATTCAGTACTGTATGTGTGACGTCATGCTATAAAAGTAGCCTCATCACTGGATTACCAAATTCATACCTAGACAGTGGCACTTGTGGATATTGCATTGTATTGATCACTGCTGTAAATTCATTCTGGTGTTTTTTTTTCAAATTCATAAAGTTCTTAATTGTAAAGTATACATCGTTTCAGCATATATCTTAAAAGCACACAAGTCAACGTTGTTCTAGTGACGCTGTGTTCTTTGAATACTTTTGATCTAGTTTTCTATTGTTACCATAGGTACACGATGCGATTACAGTGTGTATATAATATGACAAGATTTCCTTTTGAAACTCAACACTGCGAGATTTATTTTGAAAGTTGTAAGTAAATACATAGTTCTGGAAATTGCAGTTTAAGGCCCTTAAGGTAAAAATAAAATATGAATTAAACAATTATATGAATATTTATATTGAATAAAAACAGCATGTCTTACAAAAATGTCATTAGATATTAGAAAGTTTCATTAAAAATGGAAAAAAATGACGATGGTGAAGTGAGAGAGCTAGGGTATATTTGTCACAAGATCCATGACCTGGGTGATATGATTTGAATGGGCCTGGACACTCTTACCAAGATTACTAGTAACACAGAAAATTTAAAACAATTTTTTATGGAACGTATTGTGACATGGAACTACATTGTATGTACAGCCTTAATAACATTAAGTCTTATTCTACCAGATCGGAAGCAACTCCGACTTTTTCACGGCAAAATTGCCCTCTCCATCAATCATTCTATCATTCTGTGCAAAAATCACTGCCAATAACCCACGCTGATTGGTCAATCTCCGTGCTCAATTTTGCGATGGCAAACACGCTCCCCAAAAAAACCACGGCATTAGTCTAAACTCCTCACAATATCAATACAGTTTAGACTAACGCCTCCGCACGCTCAAAACTGTAGGAATTGACGTCTCTGCGCGCTCAAAACAAACGAAATTGACTTGAATGTTGAATGTTATAATATGATTTATTTTAGAATAAAATGGATTTTAGTCAAGATAGAATGGTGGTTGACCACTCGATTGTCGTGTCAATCGCAAAATTGAGCATGCTGACGTCTGATTTACCCTCACTTTGTTCGGGTAAATCAGACATCAGCACTTCGTTCGGGTAAATCAGACGTCAGCATGCTCAATTTTGCGATTGACACTCCAATATCGTGGTCAATTCCTACAACTTTTCATACTGAAGGACTGCCCATACTCACGTGATACTCCTGTATGTCAAACTAAAGCAAATAAACTGTACATATCGATGTAAATTGTGCGAGTGTGTGGCAAATCAGGGGCGCAGCTAGACCTTTAAAACCGCTGGGACGAACTCTTAGCTTTGAGGTGGTTGTATGTATGTCAAAATAACGAATATTAATTCAATTATCATATCAAACAGATACATTGCATTATTGAGAGACTGTGCTCTATGATAATGTGCTTTCACATAAATAACAAATACAAATAACATATTAATTGGTATGCATGTTCCAATGTAATCTAAAATAGACTGTAATACAAAAATTCTTTGCCAAAAAGACGGTAGGGCGAAGTGGAAAAACGATGGGGGATTTGAGGCAGAAGGAGAAACGGTGGGCGACCGCCTCAGTTGCCTCAT
>CM032668.1:13015353-13043866 GCA_019095985.1 Streblospio benedicti
TTAGCCATATTCACGTGCCTGCTACACTCGCATGCTTCTCTGCATGGTCACCTTGCAAAATTCGCGCCTTGGCTCCGTGGCGCAATCGATAGCGTCGGACTTCTAGTTAGTTGGAAGGTATTCGGAGGCTGTCGCTGGCCTCCCACCGGAGTCGGTGAATTCTTTGAAAAATGTATGACTGGGCACGTGACCCTACTAATCCAGTTGATAAGAATAAGAATAATCTACCTGTGCGCATCTTACTCTGATTACATTCAAAACATACGTCGGTTATGCTTCACCACACAACATAGCCATATTACAGAATGCTTCCAATGGAATACATGCAAATATCATACATGGTGCAGAGGGCGGATGGGTTGTGTGTTTGTTTGTGTGTGTGTGTGGGGGGATTGCAAGTATACACTTAAGTTAGTACACTAGACATAATTATGTCATGTACTGCTGTCAGTGACAAAACAATACACATTTGACTCCCAAACATCTACTTTCTATTTACTTCCCTTATAAGGATTAGTAGACGGCTAATCCCTGCTTCATCTGGATATGGCCTCTGATAATCTGCACTGCTGGCTCCTACGTTGATGACTGTTTCTTGTAAAAGCGTTAAAAGCACACCTTCATTTGCTTCTGGGCATGTGTATTCATGTCACCTAGCTTTGATGCTGAATGGGGGATAACAGACAATACACCCTGTAGTAGTAGACACTCCCACAATTGTCCCCAAACCATAAGGTATTAAATTATGTTTTAAAATATACGTAAATACAGTGCAATCCATGTCATTCGGAAAAATGCCCCCTTTGAAGACTTTGACCAGGCATCGGTGGTTCAGTGGTAGAATGCTCGCCTGCCACGCGGGCGGCCCGGGTTCGATTCCCGGCCGATGCAGTTTTGTACTGTGTGAATAGCATCTTGACTAGTTGAAGGTATTCAATGAATTCTTTGCCAGAAAACAGAAACATGTAAAAGTGACACACAGTCACTGGGCACGTGACCCTACTAATCTAGATGATAAAAATAAGAATAATCTACTCGTGCGCATCTTACTCTGAGTACAGTCAAAACATACGTCAGTTATGCTTCACCACACAACATAGCCATTTTACAGAATGGTTCCAATGGAATACATGGTGCTGAGGGGGGTGGGGGGTTGTTAGGGAGGGGGGGGGGGTGCTAGTATACACTTAATTTAGTGCACTAGACATAATTATGACAGAACAATACACATTTGACTTCCAAACATCTACTTTCTATTTACTTCCCTTATAAGGATCAGTAGACGCTAATCCCTGTTTCATTTTGACCTGGCCTTTGATAATCTGCACTGCTGGCTGCTATGGTGAAGACTGTTTCTTGTAAAAGCGTTAAGCACACCTGCATATGCTTCTGGCCATGTGTATTCATGTGACCCAGCTTTGATGCTGCATGGGGGATAACAGACAATACACCCTGTAGTAGACACCCCCACAATTGCCCCCAAACCATAAGGTATTAAATTATATTTTAAAATATACGTAAATACAGTGCAATCCATGTAATTCGGAAAAATGCCCCCTTTGAAAACGTTGTCCAGGCATCGGTGATTTTACAGATTAAGCATGACATGGTCTTTCAATTCTATTGCAGTATCAGCAATGCAATGTTTCTCAGCCGCCTTCTTTAACAGCCTTCTGTCTTCCATTCTTTTTGTCTTTGCACTCCTTCTGCCTCAGCTTGATCATTTTATTCTCTGTAACACTAAAATGCATTGCATTGAACTTTTGTTTGATTATACCAAATACATATTTCACATTATTGGCATGCTGCTCAGCAGAGAATTACTCTGAAATACTCGCCAGCTCGCAAATTCGAGTGCTTTATCCATTTGGCGACTGGGGTTCAATGTGCAACTGCCACTTTGGAGATTGTCCTTTTTATCAACCAATGACTATATATTCATTGGGTCATCGTATTGGCTAGGAGTCCGATACAGGGACCCGATATGGAAAAGCTTTATCGGGTCTAGACCCGATACAGCTTTTTGACCGGACTACTTTTGTCCTATTTCACAGACATTCATTTCTTCTTGGAGGGGTACTTGGTATTGGCCAATTGGTCACTGCTCATTGTTATGTTTTCCCCAACACAATACAAAAAAAATGATAGCAGCAATAATAAATATAAGAATACAAATGTTAAAAAAGACTCTATGCTTTTATTACAACACTACGTCAACTAGATCAAAAGTGTTCAAAGAACACTGCGTCGCTAGAACAACGTTGGCTTACGGGCAATTAAGATATATATTGAAATGATGTATACTTTATAATCAAGAAATGAATTCGAGGAGAAAACATCAGAATGAATAAGAATCAATATATCCAGGGAAAAGATATTTGTGTTGCCATACAATAGTACTATTTGAATAACAGATACTAATCAATATCAGTTTTAAACCCAATAATCAATATTTGCTGCTTGGTTGAAATATGGATTTTTCTTGTTGGCTTAATTGCATTGAATATCAATAAGAATGTCATGAATGTGCTTCTAGAAAGCACAGTTTAATTGGCAGATTGCCCAAAATCAAATCACTTCGGTGTCGCCTCATACCTCATAGTTGTGTAAAGTTTGAACGAAATCGGTTCATCGGTACGCCCGCTAGCTTGTCCGGAGACATACATACATACATACATACATACATACATACATACATACATACATACATACATACATACATACATACATACATACATACATACATACATACATACATACATACATACATACATACCATACATACATACATACATACATACATACATACATACATACATACATACATACATACATACATACATACATACATACATACATACATACATACATACATACATACATACATACATACATACATACATACATACATACATACATACATACATACATACATACATACATACATACATACATACAAACATAGTAACAAACGAACGAAACACAATTCTTGCTTCAGCAGCTGAGCTGAAGCGACGCAATGACACTTCTATGTGAAAGTATACAATGTACTAACACAATAAACCACGAACTACAAAGGATCACGTAATGCGTGCAAGGGCGTTCAGAGAAATGCGGTGTGCGTTATTGTTTGAACGGTTGACGTTTGAAAGAACACGTCAAGGGCGCTGTGTTTTACGCTGGTCGCTCTGTATTCTAGGAAACCTATTGTAAACACAAGCCAGAACAAGCCAGATATTTCATTGACGGTCTGAATATTTTGGTCATTTTAGTATATACATGTACTGTTAGTATGTATATAATGCGTCTAACAAAATAGATGGTTATAAAAATGCCATGGGATCATTCAAATCACCTGGATATGCAACCCAATTGACGTTATCAGGACGAGAAGATTCGAATCGGCAGTCTGCCTGTAGACTATTAGTGTATTCATGTGCGTTTTGAAACTTGGCTTATTTATGATTATCTGTTCATCAACTGCATTATATATTAGAAACATTGCGTATTTGTGACATTGGTTGATAAATAAAGAACGCAGTAAAGGTTCGTCTGATACGCCCGCAGATTCGTCCGATACACAACAGCCATATGGGGAGGGAACCCGTTCTCTCTATATCACGTTTTGGGCGAGAACCCTTGAAAATTAAGCCACCATACAGCGTGGATTCAACCCCACAGACCCTTTTTTCTTACATTTTGTGAGATGACAGCCCTTGTATCCTTCCAATATTTTGCAGCGTAGCGCGGATAAAATCTTTCCATTCATCAGAGGTGCGTGGCCAAGAGTAAACTGCCATAATTTCCATAGAAATGCACGTATATTGATCATCTTTTCACCAAAATGTGAATAACTGTATATAGTTTTCCCCAAAGTGCGCTTGTGGATTCAATTCTACAGTGAGAACAGTGAGTGTAGAACCAAAATGTAAAGAAACCATTTCCAGTTTACCCATTCCCAATTTCGCCAATGTTTTGAAACCAACCATCACATTTTCCAATGCTTAGAAGAAGCTCTATACAGTTCGCCGGGAATGTTTTTTTTATGCAACAACAACGTCGAAGTAAATGCATCTCAGTAATAAGAAAATAATTAAAAATATCTGACAAATGCTTTTGGTAATGATTTACTTAGTATATTTTTTGATGGATGTCAGGCTAAGACAGTGATATGATAGGGAAAACAATGAATAATCAATATATGTACATATTTTGATGGAAATTCATTTATCCTGGATATAACATATATAAGTATCACAATAGTTTTTAATCACACAGACAGTAAAGGACACAGTGTCTCACTCGAAGGGACCAACCTTTTATGTGTAGAACCTAAATATTTTGAACGTGGCGTGAAGGAGGCCATTAATATCAGGAAATTCAAGCCCTCACTAAATAGAGATGGGGGCAGGTACCAGCTTCCTTCCATCTGGAACAATGTCCTCACCCGAGAGGGGGAGGGGGGCGCGCAACCCGGGAATCTCCCGAGGTCCCAGTGACGACGAATGACGTCAACCACTGTGATCAAGATGGCGGATGCCATTGAAAGCTTAGTGTGTGAACTGTGTGCTATCCTTGATTAAAAACTATTGTGATACTTAAATATATGTACAGTTAACAAGTAAAACCATAAAAAAGGAAAAGCATTATCTAAATACCTCCATTTCATCAAAAATAAAAAAAAAAAAAATTACTTTTCTCAGAAAACGAATGCACCAGAGAGCTTCTAGAGACATCCATTTAGAAAAAAACTGGGGTAGCATGGCCCCAGACCCCCCTAGCTATACTGTCTACGCCACTTGCAACTGCGCTTTTGGCGCTCACTTCCAAGGTACCACCTTTGACGCTCCTCTTTTCAGAAACTTTGAATTGGGCCAGTGTCCAGAGATAGGTAATGCTCTTTGCAGTGTCTTTTGAATATCGGGCCACTAATAACATTAGGCTAGTGCTCCTGTTATTGCTGTCGCCAAACTGGCTAGAGGAGTTTGAAATGAGAGTAATTCCCTGTGATCACAATTCTACTAGTGTCCTTCCATCATTTCAAATGACTTGTTGATGTATATTACCTCCTTTTTGCTTCAAAATCTTTCCACTTTCAACAGCTAAATCTTCATGTTTCCCATTTACCCTAAACTTGATGACATCTATTGATCTAGATAAAGCTTCCATCTCTTCTATAGCTTTATGACTGGGAGGTGGTATCCCTGCGTAAGATGTTTTGGTGTGATATGTTATCCTTGTTCTGTCTGATAGAATAATTAATAATGGGACGGGGGGGGCATGGAAAAATATACAATGTGCCGGGGGGGGCATGAAAGAATACTGACATGGCGATAGGGGGGGGGGGGCATGATAAAAAAATGTCGTGAAAACTATTTCTCTTCTCGCCACCCCGTCCCTCTGTAGTTAATGACCACTCCCTTAGTGAGTCACATAGTCAGCGATCGCATTGACGTTAGATTTCAACCTAAGAGTTGACGAGGCGTGGGGCTACGATAGGTTTAGAGAGATCATTGTGGGGTCATTTGAAAGCTCTCCCGGTGTAACAGATAGGCCTGTCATGACGAAATAGCTTGATCACAATAGTTGAAAGTGTATATTTTAAGTTTTATTCTAGTTGCGCTGTAAATTGGCGAAAACAACGTTTTAAATTATGTTTCACAAGTAATTTGTAACTAGACTTTGATTTGTATTGTGATATTTTACCATATGCATTTTATGTGAAATAAACTGATACAATACAATTTACAGTAATGCAAATAATTATGACAGGTCATCATTTACGGCTCGCTACGATCTAACGTATACTGCCCGTTAGTAGTTTCTAACCACTCTCTCTCTCTTCCCATTAAAGGCCTAACATGGCCTCACTCTCTACAATGAGCGTGCGACAAGAGCAGCGTCACGAAAAGTTTTAGCGTGTGCAATGAAATATTAGACCCACAAACAAGTGAAATATCCAAAACTTGACCGAAACACACACACACACCCTATGTGGAACATTGTTCCACTTTTACAGAGCGTGACAAAATGTACATCATCCTGAAGGGAACGAATACTTATAGTTGGAGGGTGAGGGTGGGACTTAGGGAACGATCATAAATAACGATACCGGGGGGGGGGGTCGTCCAGTTTTTATGGCGCGAAGAAAAAGTTAACCGACCCTCCCCCCATCAACATTTTAAAACGTTGAGTGACCCCCCACCCCACCCCCCACCCTCCACAAAAGAAAAAGTCCTCTATATAGTCATTGCATTGCTAAAAGAAAATATTTGAAAAAGAATATACAGTAGCGTGATAAAAAAAAGTTCAGCGACCTCTACAAAAGGAATCAGAAAAGTTCTATGACCCCCCCCCCCACCTTTTTGGACAACTACCCCCCCCAGTATCATTATATATGTCCGTTCCCTTACACATAGATTGCATACTAAATGTCATCATTACGCTTTATAATGTTTACTAACTCCACGCCTTTTAAGATTCGGAGCTATTGGTGGTGTGCAATTGGTTGTGGGTAAGGGTAGCAATAATTGTAAAGTTTATGGTAGTGTAAAAGCTTGGACGTGTTGGTCAGTGGGTAGACCAATTAATATAAAAGGTAAATAAAGTTGAATAAAGTTAGTTGTGATGCTTTGAAACTTCAAAGTATCGTAACTAACTGTATAGCAGCCAGATAATTATGAGATAAAGGAGAGACTGTTGACTATGGAATTTGTTGACCCACTACAACGGGAAAATCCTTTCTCACCCATGATGTGTTGCTAATTTGCTATAGCATGCTAATTATATGTTACTATTATTTTTGCATCTTTCAGGAAAGAAATCAAGGACAGGAGAACATTTTGGTAAATATCTTACTTCGTATGAAAATGTAACGGATGCAACTGAGTGCCTTCATGAAACTTCACGAACAAGACTTCAAAATTTTCGGCTATGGATACGAGAAGAATAATCATATGTTCACGGACACTACCGCATTTCTCTATTCACAGCACACAGCAAGTAAACTAACTGGAGAAACCTTTGGACAAAGCTTAAGAGCTAAATAGCTGTATACAGTTAAACAAAACAGCAGACATTTGATCAAAGTCACCAGCACTTTCACTGCAGTGTGTGTTGTCAACTTCTCACAAAGTAATCAATAAATCTTTACATCCACCATTAATTGTTTTCATTTGATCATAGCACAGACCTTAGAATCATTGTAAGGTCTGTGATCATAGTCAATCTAATGTGCTAATGATTGGGTGCAAAATAATCACGAGTAAAAAGAACGTGGTTTGCAAAATGACACAGTGGTCCTTAGTAGCTCAGTGGTCAATTAGAGCGCACGACCTGAAAACGTGATTTGCCTGTGTCACAAGTTCGCGCCCCGGTCATGGCAGACAGAGTGTCGCCAAAACCGTTACGTCGTACGTCTGTTACTGGGTCGCTGATCTCTACTGAGCACGTCGCCACAGTACAGTGTTACTACTAGACGGTAGCGACGCCAAGCGGGAGGTTCGGAAGCCTCATTAAAAGGCGTGCCCCGTGTAGAGGACAGTCACCCATCTGCACGTAAAAGAACTTACGTAGTTTGAAAACAGTATCTAGTGTGATCCCTCCACCCCCGAGGCTCAGTTGGCTACCTAGCCTGCCTCTGGAGGTCCATGTACCAACACCACGTGGCCTCTCTCTGATACAATCATCAAAAACTGATGGCTACTGCGGAGTAGTCACACAAATTCACAAATTCACAAAACCCATCTCATGTGTCCAGTTGATTTTTGTTGTATGGTGTAAAGCAGTGGGTCTCATGATTCAATTATTTTAATGCATTTACCTGCTTTTCTTTTAAAAAGAATAGCTCTAAATGCCAAATTTCAAATATAATTCTAATCGATTTCAAACCTTACAGGTTCGTTTTCAAAATTAAACAAGATATGACAAATTAATACATCAACGTTAAGATTACTAATTGGATACAAAATTGGTAACTATCTATGTAAACAATTGTAATTATAACAAATCATTTTCATCCCAGTGAAATACTATTGTTAACATACATTCATTAATTATGTATTCAAAGATCATTCTACTTCTATTAAGTTCTAAATAAACATCTAATTTCAAACATATGTGATAAAAGCGTTTTACATAATGGAGTTACTTATTGAAACTTTTGTAACTGCTGGTTTTGTAATGGTCCAAATTACTATTCATAAAAATGTCTAATTCTTCGAGCAGCATTTTGTCGTCTGCTTTGTTGGTCTGCAACAAAGTTTAACCTCGTCCAAGTTCTTCTTATCATGTTCATCCCACAGCTTATAAGATGACACGAGATCTTCTACAGGAAACTGGGGCAGGTATCTAGTTATGGCCTTAATAGTATCATCAATAGATTCAAACTCTACGGTCTCTCTCCTTCCATCTGCATGATAGGTCCTCAACTTGGTGTTTTTGAAAACCATAACCGCATCCAACTCTTCGCTCAGTATTCTCAATTCTCTAAAACTGTTAAACACGGAGCCGGGGGTGTATGCAAAATCACCAATGCTTTGCCGTATACAGTCTAGACTCTTGGGTGTAAGATCAAAGTGTACGATTTCTGTAAATTCCCTACTCTCGAGCTCTTCTGCTCCATGAGGTCGGAACTTGTCGAAGCGCAGATAGGCGTCCCCTTCCTTCTTCCACTTCACCACTTTGTTGTAGCAGACATATTCAGGAGATTCGTCGCAAAAGTCTAGTGGTATAGCCGGTTGGACGCCCGCCCCGAAACCCACATCGACTAGATACAGGTCACCTGTGTAAAGAAATCAAATACTTCCTATATTATAGTAGTCATTTGATGTAGACAAATGATGGTGAATCTCTTCCGCCCCACCTTTCAGTCAAACTTGCGTTGTCGAAGAATACTGTACATATTTAGATATTTATATTTCTATGTTCAAATCTTCTCATTTACTTCAACTGAAAGTTACATACTTCATTTAGTTATTTACTTTCAAACACTTTACTATCTACTTCAACTTTTTTTCCCAATTACACTATAACTAATGTTTTAAATGATGTATCACTACTACTCTGTATCCCACCTGGTTTCTGTACGTCTCGGGCTATAATCATCATGTGATCGTGGCTGTCTCTCCTCTTCTCGGCTGACCCAGTTATCGGGGTCACGTGGTAGCCAAGTGCCTGGAGCAGCAGGTGGAAGACACAGTTCTTGGTCCAGCACAGACCGCCGTTACCTGGGACAACATGCAGTAGAAATGTTAGTAGTGGCCCGGGCTTCACTGATGAACCCCACAGGAACCCCAGTTATTGAGTGTGCTTTTAAAGTTTTGATTTACAATTTTTTAAAAAGAACCCCACAGTAACCCTAATTATTGAGTGACAGCACAGTGAGAAGTTAGGAGTGGGGGGTCGGTGTGCATAGGCCTCTATCCTTATAGCCCTCTGCTATTTACCATCGTGCTTGGAGCTTGACCATGTGAATTCCGTTCTGGTGTGCCTTGGGTGGTACTGTATAGTAAAATTACAATCGTCATGGTGTACTCTTCATGCAACAGGCCCCAATTGAGTATGACGTTTACAACAGCGACGTCGTTGGTGAAACCCACGCTAAATCCGTCTTAAGCCCTGGACCAAACGGGGATGTGACCATTAAAAAAATGCTTCCGTGGCCGAGTGGATAGGGGATTGGACCCGTGGCCAGAAGGTCGTCGGTTCGATTCACAGCCGGGTCTGGTGGTGGGTGTTGAGCAAACTCATCCCTAAAGCACTTGCACACTGCACCGTGGCACGTACATGTTAATTAGGTACAGGTCATTGGTTTGAAAGAGTGAGTGAGTATTTGTGTGAGTGCTTAGCATTGTGCACTGAATGCGGTGCTGATGCAATCATATGAGAAATGATCAATTGAAGATTAATAAGTCGGTCAATGATCTGGTGTAAATTTTAAAGCCGTTAGAGCAAAACTTGGATCAAGACTATAAACCAACACATTAGCACATTTACATCTACATTAAGAAATCTATGGTTGGTGTGGTCCCGGGAGTGTCAGGGAAGTTGGTTGGCTAACGCGTTCTTATTATGCAATATTACGCAACCAGTGTTTGGTCCCGGATTATTTCGGCATCTAATTCCGTATTAGGTCCAAGATTTGATAGTATGTAGCGTGATGGTCATTAGGGATCGTTCACAAGTGACGTCACCCAGCAGGGGGTGTGGGTAGCAAAAAATGACAAAAGTTGACAGGGTGTGGGGGGCTAGAACTAGAACTTGGGTGATGTCACCTTTTGAAGAAAGAAAAAGTTTTAGCTATTTAACAGTATTTGAACTTACTTTCGGACATGTTAAGTGAGTTGTGATATATCTACTAGTTGAAATCACATTTCCAAGTTTCGTAAATAGATTTGTAAAATTATGTCTAAATAATAGACATAAATATTCAAATGTATTTATATAACGGCACAGTTAAATCAATGTTAAATGTCATCGCGGGGGGCAAAGATGACGTCACTTATCAGGTGGGGGTTGCTGCAAAGATGACGAAAAGTGACAAGGGGGAGGGGGGTAAAAAATGCCAAAAATGAGGTGACGTCCTTTGTAAACGATCCCTTATAGTTCAGTTTTATGTGAAATCTGATTAAATTTTACGTGGTCCCAGATTTGGTCCAGGATTAGTCGCGGATGTAGTCTTGGATTAGGTCCCGGAAGTGATAGTATTTAGATGTGTTTCAGCAAGTGTTAGACTCCGGATTAGGTCCAGCATCATTCCCGTATTTGTCTCGATTACAATCGGGGATACCATTGACAATTTCATTGAACAGATTTGGACTCATGGTATCACCCTGTCGAACATATTTATACATATACATCAAAATATCTAGACAAAGCACCATTGTCTTATTATCAATACTGAATTACGGTAGTTGGGGGGGGGGGGGGGGGGTAGCCTTGATGAAAATCCATTCACCAACATTTTTTTCCTAAATTACCTGTCACCAATACATTTCATTGTCTTTCACCAATCCCCAAGAATTTTAATTGAATAGGTTGCATCACATTTTCATCACGTTTCACACTCTTCAATACAGGCAATTCACAATTCACGCTCAAAATTTAGGGCAAATCAAAAATCACATTTTTGCGAAAAGACCCCCTCGGTAAGTGGGTTATGAAACATACACACATATGTACGTAATAAAGATAAGTATTAACAGCTATGTTATAGAAATAATATTTTCATAATCTGTAGGAACACATGGCCGCTAATAAATCTGTCCTCATACTGTATATAGCAGGCCAAGCACATGGTTCCATTCACGGTAGGTTTTAGCTCAATGCTTTTTATATACATTGCAATTGCCTCCTTTAAGTGCATTGCGGGCAGCATATCATTACGATTATCGTAAAATGGCGTTACATCGCAAATGATATGAGATGTTACAAAGTTGGGGAACTTGGGACCTTTCTGTACTAATCATCAAGCGTGTGCATGGCGCTTGATAGGTTACTGTGCCCTGTGCTACTTCTTTGTCAATATTAATCAGTGATACAAGATTTACTGTGCATGATGCTCAATCTACGGTGGCATTTGTCAATACCACGACACACACACACACACACGTAGACACGCACGCACACACACACGCGCGCGCGCGCGCAAGCACGCACACACACATACACACCGCGGCGGTAGTAACGGTGTCTCCAGGCGATCAAATCGAGCTAATTTGCATATTTATGTTTGTAAACGAGTGTTTGCATTCATTCATTCATATATCATAACCACTATAGGTCAAGGTCATCAAATAATCAACCATTCCAGGTCATCAAATAATATTGTTAAAAGCTATATATTGCTTTCAATTGTTAGGTAAGTACTAAGTACATAGAGCGAAGTGATGTTGGGTGACATTAAAGTGTCTTGCGACGGGTTTATAGGAAGTGGGTTTTAGAAAAAAAATAGGGGTGTGTGTGTGGGGGGGGGGGGGAGCCCAAAAAAGTAGAGATGTGGGATTTTTATCTTTAGATTTACCTACCATTTAAAACCTCTTCTATGTTCTCTTGTACTGTCGGGGCACACCTTTTTTCAGGCTGCACTGCAGTAAAGCAAATGTTCTGAAATGGAATGTGGTGATCAAATGCCTTCATCAATCGCTGTAAAAACTCCAGTTTGTTCGTATTCAATAGTTCTTGATCTGCAGTACTCAACTTTAACGTTTCACTCAGTAATTTTTGCACTTGAGACCTATCCATTTTAGTACATGTATTGCACAACACAAGTTGTCGAATATTAGCTGTTATCTATTGACGATAAAGTCAACTACTTCATTTGATATGATTGAAACAGGCTGTGTACTTTGCCATTCAGTATGTTGCCTATATTTGCATGTTTGAAATGAATGACAATCGCCTTGCTTACAATCTCATGAATCAGATGACATTTTGTGTTTCATCTTAAAAGATTTATCAGCAGTGCAATTTACATTATGTGATTGCGTTATGATTCTTTATTTCAGTAACACCAGGACAGTCATTTCATAAATCTAAGTAGTCGTGAAATTGGTGGGGACATTTTTCTAATGATCTCTATCTATATCCAGTATATAGTAATTAATGCGTTCCGCCAATAGCTTTATTAACTTGCTAAATTATTGGAAATAGATTGAAACATTTATATTTTGTATATGCTGCACAAAAGTATGAAGTTTTTAATTACTCGAGTCATGTTTATAAATATTGTTTGGTATGTTTTCGGGTTTATTTCTCTGGTAAATGTTAAACTACTGACATGATTGAGGCTTAACCAGTCATGCATCTATGTATAATATTGATCCGCCGACGGGCACTTAATAATTTATATAAGAACGTGGCTAGGGAGCCGGCGTCGGCTCCCTAGCACACCCACTGTGGGTAGGCTAGGGAGCCGACATTTTTCGGAAGTTTGCAGGAAGTGTCAGTTGTAAAAACGGTGGATTTTTTAGTGCAAGCAATTTTATACTCATGTCACTATGTCTAACAATGAATAGATTTGTCAGCTATATAAGGCTGGCAAGCTTTTTCATTTTCACATTCAACATGGATTGCTTCAAAGTAGGAAAGATCTTTTCTAGTTTTGCTGCACTACAAAAAAAAAGATTTGTAAATTGGAAAAAAAAGTTTTATTAAGGGTACCGTAATTATGTTCTTTGTTTGTCAATGTTTGACAATTTTTTTTCTGAAATGTTTTCCATACGGTCGGAAAAAAAGAAAAAAAATGTCATTGTCTCTAACGGTCTGTTTGTATACAAAATAAAAAAACATGGCAGTTTTAAAAAATAAAAGATATAATTAGATGAGGCATGGGAGATGAATAATTTAAGTTTTCCAAAGAAAATATGACAACTTCGACAACGCCATGGCAGGTGCCTTACCAGATGCAAAAAATTAACTACTATTATAGATATTTTCGTTGGCTCCCTAGCCAACCCACTGTGGGTGGGCTAGGGAGCCGATGTCGATGTATTGCATATATATGTATTTACTTTAGAATTTCACCTTTCCTATTTTGATATTTTTTCTAATATATTGGTGGGCCCATACATGTAAATGAATTTGGGTATTTGGATGGTTGTAATGGTATACATGATGTATGAAAAAGTACAAAGAACTTTTCATCTTGTATTGTCCCCTATATTCATGTGTTTTCTGTGACATAAACAATACCAAAATAGTACGATTCATGATTGAGTACATGTGACAAATTAATTATGACCAGAAATTAACAGAAACTGCAAAACTTCTAGCAGAGTGTGTGTTATAGACTATAGACTATAATTAGTTGTCAGTCTTCTGAAGCCAGATGTCAACGTCCACTAAACGTTAATGATGCCATTTGACCAGCAATTATGACAGTAATTAATCTTTCTATGGGACTACCATTTACTGTGGTCAAGGTATAAGGGGGTGGCGGAGGTTTGGAAAAAAATATAATCATTATGGCTTGATTTTGGTGCCCAGTTCCACTTAAAAATTACTAATAGCTAACATAACTTCATCGTAAGTGCACTTCATTTTTTCAAAATAAATATATTTTTTTATATATTACTTCCTCCTAGCTTTTTTGAGCACTGAGCTAAAAATGGTAAAAATGATAAATGGTAGTAGCCTAGCTTTTTTGAGCACTGAGCTAAAAATGGTAAAATGATAAATGGTAGTAGCCCCAAGCCCCATTTGGTGTGCTCTTTCCAACCTCGAAAATTCGAGCTACGAGGTCGTACGTACCACTCGTGTCTGTTCGCCTGCTCGGTAGTAAAAGTACTGTACTTACTTACTTGCTATACTACGAACAGAATATGGATTTCTGTAAAAAGTCATGTATAATACTCTTATTAATGATGAACACATGTGTAAATGTACTCCTGATGTACTAGGTCCTTGTACATATAAATTGTGTTTACAGCTGTTGTCATGTCTAGATTTATATAAAACTTTTCTAATCTCCGACACTTTGATTTCCCAATGTCAAGGTCGCCAGGTCGGTGCTCACAAAATGTTACGCCTTTCCGACTGGTACGTATGACTGGAAAGGTGCGTTCGGGTGGATTTCCCATATGGGAAGCTCGTATTTTCGGGGTCGGAAGGAGCACACGAACGCAGCATAATTCACCTATTCTAGATAATAATCTGAGTGAGAAACTTGGGCTCAGTGCCAAATTGTACACTGATGTGGTCAAGGGCAGTAAATCAACAGAACCTCGTCTCCTCACAAATATTAATTGATTCATGATTTCAGAAAAGATTGTTTGAGGTTCGAATTTCGTTCAGCCAACTAGGTCTCTCCACTCATGATGTATCTAATCTCAAGCAAACAATAAATATAACCTTCTTAAAATTCAAATTTATTAAATTGGCTTCCCTCAAATATTAGTACATTGACACAAATTCTTGAATTCTACACATCAAATCCACAGTCATTTTCACATTCATCTACACCAATTACATTTCAAAGGCGATATGAAAAATTATACGTTAACTGAAACATGAACAGTAAGAAAATTATATGTTAATTCACTGAAACATGAAAGGTAAGTAAAGCTGTGTCTACAGGTACAGTTACTATTATCATGCTCCAACCAAATGAATTTTGTCACAATCTGCATTGGAGATATTTTCAGTTTCAAAACATACATATTTTGGATAATTATTCGTTTATATTATACACCACCTTTGAAATAAACATAGAAGTGACACTGAGTATGAATATTTGAAGCACAAAAATATAATTAAGGAAATAAAAACAAAAATTTCGTACACCATCCTGTTCCGAAATTTATAGCAAATAAATGATTTTTTTTGCTTTGCGCATACAACCAACACTTTCTTTGGTGTGTGTTGTTACTTTTTGTAGGTTTTTTTTTTGACGCCATCACATTGGCTTCCATGAGAATTGTAGTCAAAAAGACCAAAGTGAAAATAATGGAATACATAAAAAAAGCTGGTGTGATAAAATTGGACATGGAATATATTTTTAACTTTAAATGGCACTTGTGATAAGGATACAGTATCTTAAAATTACAAATAATTACTTTCTAATCACTCGCTTTGTAATGACGTAGTCGTAGCATCATTTTCTCTAGATAAGCATTGCTTCAGTTTCAGCATATTTGAAATAACTCAATTAATTTGCACAAACTTTAATTATAAATCATTGAACACTAATTTAAGATAAAAAAATGTTCATAATCATAATATACATGTTCACAACCAACACAGCCACTATACAGAATACTCAATTGACTTTCCTTATCTGTTGTAACAACATACTTTCACTAATACGTTACTCATACAAAGTGAACATTTTTTCTTAAATATTATCAATTTTTCAATAGCAGTAAAGTATAGGAAATTGAATTTTAAGATGGAAATTGATGGGGTTTGTCTTTATTTTGAAATGCAGTTAAAATCAAATTTCCCTGGTACAAATAGCTAGTTTTGTGGATCTAGATCTCTTCAAAAATTCACTTTAGTAGAAACCTGTTTTTTTTCTGATTCCCCAGTAAATTTTTATCTCTTCCACATAATGCAAACACATTGCTCAGTAAATTAATAGATACAGAGTAACATAACCAGTTTTCGGCCCCTTAAGGACCGAATAATGAAATTACATTATAGAAGCCAAATTCATATAAAGTTATACACCAAACAGTAGATCAAATAATGAAAATGTACTTATTGGCAAAAATCGTTTTACACCATTTCAGATTCAGCCTTCCATGTTTCAATAGTGTGCCCCTCTACATTTTGGAATTAGGACCCTTCACAATAAGTCATACTATACTGATACAAGGGACAATACAAGCACTATTAACATCTGCTTGGTTATTATAAAATAAATCATGTTTTCATACTACTAATTCTGGTTACGTTACACTACATTTATCCTACTTGATATTTTACAAATCAAAGTAATACAATTTTATAAATTGAAAATCTAAAATCATAAAATGTAACATCTCCTCTGAGCACATATATACAAGTAGCATTTATTGGCCAAGCTGTCTTGTCATCATTAAAAATTAACATATCATTCTTATACACTAAAACCATCGGTCATTCCAATTTTGACTGTAGAGCTATTTAGTCATTCAAAATCTACATTGCCATTCTGCTTTGACTTGCAGATGGCAAGACGCTTTTTACACAACACTTCGTATGCTCCCATAAATACTTATTAGGCTAGTCTAATTCAGTTTTATCAATTTCCTAACACAGGTATTCAGTGATTTACTTCTTTTACACTTTTTTACTCTTTCCTATTACTGATATACGCTTTACTCTAAATATCTATCAATACCACAGTGAAATTACCCTTAAAATACATGAAATTGCAGTTTAGATTTAGGGGGTGTGCACAGCTTTCTGACATTGAGATCTTTTCAATTTACTCAGTATTATCTGCCATTCCCTGTGTATATTTCTGACTTCAATTTCCAGTCAGACTTTGTAACATTACCGACATTCACAAATACGTTTTGATTTCTTTTAAAATGAAGCACACAGACCGGATGATTAAGATTTTCACCCTCAAAAGTCAGTCCAAAACATATAATGGCAAATTGCAAAAATATTAAAACACTATTCTTCTATCACATCCAACTAATCATAAACCTCATCACAAAGGAAATCGTTTTAAACATCATCACTTTCAAATGCACAAATCTATCGAACCTGAAGACTCGCAACACTGCTTTCAGTCATCTTTACGAACAAGCACTCGTCGAACACAACTCGTGCTACCTCTAGCTCGAGACGGCGCCGCTTATATGAACAGTGGGTGCACCTGGCGCATGGTGAGGCGCTTTCGGCAGGTGGGGCACTTGTGCTGGGTGCTGATTGCCGCCTGGATGCACTCCTCACAGAACACGTGGCCACACGTGGTCGACATGATGCGCTGGTTCATGCGCTTGATCTGAAATCATCGCAAGCAGTAAAATTCAATTTTCTGTTGATTAGATACATAGCATACGGTTTCATTCTTTTGGTTTCTGATTTATTGCTAACATGTCCCAAACATAAACTACCAAAAGAAAATTATTTTAT
The DNA here is from genome assembly GCA_019095985.1 of Streblospio benedicti. NCBI lineage: Eukaryota > Metazoa > Annelida > Polychaeta > Spionida > Spionidae > Streblospio > Streblospio benedicti. The sequence continues at coordinate 13,032,922 of CM032668.1, forward strand.
TTGATTTAAATTTCGAGTACATAAAATTTTTTGGGTCTTTGATAAGGAGCATATGTACTCAAAATTTAAATCAAATAAAATAACTTTCTTTTGATGGTTTATGTTTGGGACATGTTAGCAATGAATCAGAAACAAAAAGAACGCAAGCAGTAAGTTACTGTAAAACTAGAATATTTCGTGGCTATCAAATTTTGCGATTTTCATCTATAAATCATTTTGTGGCTATTTAATTTTGCGATTTTCGTCCATCCTGGATCTACTTTAGATAGGCTTTTAACGTTTGCTGACAATTTAAGTTTGCGTTTTTGCACCTACTCAAAGATTCTCAAATTAAATTATGCCCAAACATTTTTTAGTTTTACAGTAACCCCCCATTTTACAACTTCTTTGCATTCCTCAAAAAAGACGTCTATTTTTCAGGGCAGAGGTTTTCACAGGGGAGTACATATTTTTGTATGTGATGTTAGATGGGGTACGCATTAACGACGCTATGAACTGTCGAGCATTCCCAACTAGATAAGACAGCTAGATAGCAAAACAGAAATTTACGAGAATTAATTTTGCAAATAAATTAGTATTAGCCGAATAAGACACACTAGAACTAACAAATATCTGCTTTCACAGTATGTTAAGAATACTCATTCAATTTGTTCATATGAACTATGACAAGGTGACCCGGGTTATGTTGTCAAATTTGTCACTTTTTTAATTTCTTTTTTTTTCTTGGTTTTACGTTAACATGCCTCATAGTGAATTTGAAAAAAATTCAGACAAAAGTACTTGATAATGCGATGTCTAATAGATTAATCTATTATATAGTTTTTTTTTTAAAGGATTATAACCATTGATGAGGAACACTACCTGCAACTCATAGTATAATGTCTAATAATCATGTTTTTGGATACTTAGATGCCTCATGTGACAGCCACTAACACAACTACATACACTTTATGACATAAATCAATAATATTCAGTACATTTCTAAGAAGTTGGTTTGGATGCTCCGGTGCCCCGGGGTTTGATGCTGACCCAGGTCAACGCATTATGACTCATATACACTTTTGACACAATATTTAGGAATTCCCATTTTAATACAATGACCACTAACTATCCCTTAGCAAGTTGTTATTCTAATAGAAATTTCAGACTACAAACCGTCACACACTTTGGATGCTTTTAATCTACATACTAATGAAAATTGAATTAACATTATTTTAACATAAGGCTCCATAAAATTAATAAAATGTTTCTCTCCCTGCCTTTTTCCTTCACATAGGAGAGAGGTCAATTTTATTCTTTATTTTTTATTTCTTATTTTGCTGATTTTTCTGTCCTTATATTATTAAAAAAATGAGGAGGGGTTGACTTTTTATTTTTCTTCCGCGCAAAATCTTTCATTTTTCAAGTTGAATATTTGGCCATGAAAGAACTACATGTGTTACAATTGTATGTGAACAATGTCTTTCTATTATCAAATCATAAAACATCACTTATAAAACAACAAGTATATCAAATGAAGTATAATATCTAGCTTGCATAGCAAACAAATGACAGGCCTCTGACACGGGGCCGTTTTGTTTGCAGCCAGGCGGGAGGGCCGTTTATTTTTTATCACTGGGGAGGTAATAAAAATGTTCAGGAGACTGCACTATACACAGCCGGGAGGGGACGAGAAACATTTTATTATTTTTATGGGGCCTAATCTGAACTATCATTATTTTTAACACACCTGAACTATCATTATTTTTCACACACTTGGACTAGGCAAAATGAAAATTGACAAGAGCAGCAAGGATGAAAAAATGAAAGCCACAAAAATATGTTTACTTTTTTGTATGATTCAAAGCAGATGGGGCAAGTGAGAGGCGCGGCTGGTGACAAGAAAGACGCGTCACCTGCGGACGGTCCCGCTTCAGCACCCGCACTGAAACACACAACAATAACTGCTGGTAGGAACACGTTGATCATGAAATATCACAATGGTAATGATCAAATGGTTGAGAAAATACCTAAGAAACAACAACTGCTGGCCCAGGGTCAGGATTAGCCACTCGTCCGCTCGTATCGACGAGTAAAAACGTGTGGAGGACGAGTAGAATGTTTAAACAACTCGTCCTTTTGACGAGTAGCAATTCTGGTCAATTTGGCATACAAATATAAAGCTTTGTTGTGCAAGGAGAACAAGTACATTTTTTTGCAGGACGAGTAGATATTTGAGGGTAACTCGTCCTGTTGACGAGTAACACTTTTCCACCTAATCCTGACCTAGAATGCTTAACTGGATGAAACGCCTTACAGAGATTCATCAAACATCAAGACCAAACTTGTCAATTTCTCTTACACGCGTGGTGTGTTGTTCAGATTGAAAGGGCAGGGTGGCAGGTCACTGTCTGTGAGGTCTTCTATATCGGAGTCGTCCTGGGCTGCCGAGTCGCCTGCATCAGCATTGCATAGAGCACGACCCCGGGCACGCCTCGGCGGAGGGGAGGCGTCTACAACAGTTACAATTTACACCAGGTCATTGGCCCACTTATTGATCTTCAATTGATTATTTTGACTCATACGCTTGCATTAGCAGCAGCTGGCATTCAGCGCACAATGCTAATCACTCACACGATCACTCACTCACTCTTTTCAACCCAATGACCTGTACCTAGTTGACGTGTAGGTGCCACGGAGCAGGAGTCCAACTCCCTATCCACTCGGCCACGGAAGCATACAACAGTGCTATGAAGGATAAAAATATCAACTCTTCTCTCATGTTCAATCATAAGAGTTTTTTTTAGTATGGCCACTACAATAAAAACGAAGCCAACGTTTTACTTTTACTATTTATCTGTGTCAAATCCTGTCTTTCTGTTGCTGTACAAAATACTTCCTGTTCACACGATTGCTCACTTTTAAAAGTATCTTATTCAGGGCTTAACGCTAGCTAGTGCCCTGGTGTCCTGGGCACATAAAATCTGAGTCAGGGCACGTCAAATCTCAGGCTTCTGTGCCCTGGTGGGCACACCATAAAGAAAACAACTTATTACATTTCATTCAAACCCAACATATCCACAATGTTATTTGATATGATAATTAAGACTTATGATTGATATGACTTAGCGTTAAGTATTAAATAAAAGCAAAAAAAAACATTTGTCTTTATTTTTTATTTTACCGCCTAGGGTTTGGCTAAAAAAATTCAGTGCACATAAAAATTAGATCAGGCTACATGGAAAAAAAAGTTAGCGTTAAGCCCTGGTTATACTCAGAAAATATACGGGTGAAAAGGTATGATATATAATTTGTTCACAAATTATTTTCAGAGTAACAAGTTTGCAAATTTCAAAGTAATGCTAGTAGTATGAAACCTTTCGTATTAATGTTTCAATCCAAAAATGGGACCTACCTGATTGTGAACTGCCAATCTGAAATTACAAATACGAGACATGAAAACAAAGCAATACTTCATAAACAGAACTTAACTTTTTAACACAAGCACAGGGGTGTTGATTAGGCACTCGCCACTCGCTAGTGTAAATTTCCGTTGGCTAATGTAAATTCAAAGTCACTCGCCACAGTGGGCAAGTATGATTACTTGATTCCAATACTTCAATAACTAAGGATGGCTAGTTTGGATTGAACATGGCGAGTGTAAATTGAGAGTCACACGCCACAGAAGGCGAGTGTTCTTCTGAACGAGTCACATTCCCTGAAGCAGCAGAGAAACTCAAAACTAAGTTCAGAGAATCTTATAATATTCAGCCATGGCTGAGCATAATAAAACCTTTTCATAATATTAAACATTATTCTATATCACATTTTTCTACAACACTGAGACTCACAGCAGTTTTAATCCTCAGCATCATTCTAATGCATGCCAAATACCTCTTTACTTTAGTTTGCCATATAAGACCATCCAAGCGCCCAGGGCCGTTAAATTGAAATTTTCTCAAACTGGGGGATGGGCTGTTATACGAGATCGAGTGTAGTTACTACATAATGCTTAGCGACATTTAAGAAAAAGAGGGGGTGGGGGGGCTGTTACCAGAAGGTGGGCACTTGGATGGTCGTATACGGTAGACAAAAACATATGTTGCAATGAAATAGCGAGACTGACCACTATGGGGTCTGCGTGGTTGGGGGCAACTGGTGTGGTCAGGTCCACCACGTCTGCTTCACACGTCAGGTCGATGGTCGGTGTACCTGACAACACACACGCTCAACTCAGTAAACAAGTCAACACAATGGAACAATATGTGAAACAACACCTGCAAAGTTGATTTCTGCTGACACATTCCACTAACTTTAGCAAAAGATAACTTTTCTTTACGCATCCTATGAAACTTGCTAAATATCAAGACTACGTTTTCAAGAACTGCTATTGCTTGCTCCTGCCATAGTTTCAACTTTGTAAAAACAAAACTCATTAAATTGTATAACAAACTTTAACAAGTCATGATTTTCTCTCTGATTATTATAATATGGACAATTGGTAGAAGCGTTCTCGCCAATTATTCGGACAAAAAGCACATAAAAATCAAAAAACATCCAAATTTCTCATTGAAATATGAAGAAAAGTAATTGTATATAGCGACAAGCTTCGTTTATTGATGTTACAGTAGAAAGAAACCCAATGAAAACATCAAAGCTAATAAAATACAACTTTATTCGCATACTGTTGCTTACTTTTGTACTTACGATATACGCGCCAATTGCCGGACACTTTCATTATCATGCAAGTGCGTTTTTAAAGCTGTGGGTTGTTCACAAAATTATAGCATACAGCTATGTTATGTTATGCCTTGTTAGCTTTAAATTTTAAAACGTCCTTCACCTTCCGTTGTTTCGAGATTGCTTTTGTTATGTTCTATCGACGTCCGAATAATTACCGCCCGTCCGGCAATTGGCGCTCGCATCTAGTAGTTTTTCGTACCCATGACCTCCCCCACGATCTCCACATCGCCCGGCTCACTGTTTCTGTGCCAGCGTCTTGGGCTGCGGTCTCCATCACCTCGTCTGCTTGACCTCCAACTTGATCTTTGACTTCTGCTATGAGGCATTCTTCTTGAAGAGCGCTGTCAAAGATTTTAAGAACTTATTCAACTTAGTTGCTTACGCTAATTTACAGCCGTATTCGAAAAACCGAACGAGCAAAGCACCATTTCAAATGGACTACGTATAGAAAAGCCCCACAATGTAATGGGGAAAATTATCGCATAAATCTCATCGAATGAAACGAGATTTGATTTGATAGCCTACTAGGTTAATTCACATGTTGAATGTTACCAGGCCATCTGGGCTGGCTAGTATAAAGAAGCTTACTCAGGGCTCTATGTTAACTCTGGCAAGAGGTTGCCCAGAGGACAACCAGCATCCAATTTTTGGTTGTCCTAACTTACCATGAGGTTGTCCTTATTTTTGCGCTCAGTTTTATGCTAGATTATATAGCTTATTTTATATTATATCAATCATAATGTTAAGAAAAAACAAACAAAACTAGATCAGCAAACGTTCAAGGAACGTATGAATTTTCCACAAGGGTGTGAATGACTTGCCATGAACAAACAGCGTGAGCATAACACGTCTAATAACTGTCAACCAATCTAAAATAATTCCCATGATACATTTTTTTTCAATTAAAAAAATATATATATATATCTTTTTAATTTTATCAAAGTGTAGCTATTGGTTGTTCACATATGTTTCGGCATACAAGAAAAATGGAGTTTACTCATTTCTGAATCCTACCACAGTAATAATGTATACCGGTAGTTATCCAGAATCTATGTTTTTTCAACCTGTATATAGGTGTGCAACATGAATCTTTGACCATTATGATACCTTTGTTATTTTTAGGTTTATCTTTACTATGGGAATTTTCCTTATAAAGAATACTGCACACCGTGTTGCCGTGACGTACATAGAAGACATACAAGCGGGTCTCGTGTACTGAATGTTGGATATGTAAAGCAAAAACGCAATATAATATACCAAAATATATGTGAGCAACCAGTAGCTCTAGATGTCAGAAAAAATTCGTCACATTTTCAAAAAAATTTGGTGGGAAATCCCAAAAAACCCTACTTGCGAGAGGGGGGTGTACCATTTCACGTTTTGGCTGTCAAAAGCTCCGTCGTACAAGTCATTCGTTTGGGGTATAACGGCGTTACCATCATGTTTAAAAGTAGATAACTATATGTAAAACCGCATAAGGAATCATCATGCACAATTTATTTTAGTGCTACGTTTTTATTTTAAGAGAATATAAAGAAGTTTCATTTTGAGAGCATATCAATCTGCACTCACTGCGGCCATTTTTATGGGCATAGAAGTAAATGAACAAGAGGACCATAAGGGTCCTAATAGCGCTCACCTGCATGTAAATGTAAATGTGGTTATTTACAGTCGCAATTCACTGTGCAATTCACTGTTATCTTGCTCTAGCGACTACATATTTACACCAGGTCATTGGCATCCTTGTCACACTATATCTTTTTCAACTCCCCGGGGAGCATACAGCACATCGCAACCATAGCGCAGACGTGCTATGTTCACTCGCCTGACCTGTACCTATACCACGGAGCAGTGTGCAACCTGTTAGAGGTAAGTTTGCTCAACACCCATCATCAGACCCGACCCTCGGCCACGGAAGCACAACATATGCATATGCATGTGTAAATTTGGCTTCAAAATTAAGTGAGAGGTGCCCTGGTGAATGATGAAACAGGTTCAGGAAGCACATTTAGTGTTAAAAATATAAGAAGACCACCTCTCTATAGTTGATAGCAGTATCATAGGCAGGAGGATGTTATGACCAATTTTTTAATTATTTCTCAATGTTAATATGGGGAGGGTAACCCCCCCCCCCCCAACCCTCCATTTTTTATTTTATAAGGCCGAGGGCCTACCACCAGACGCTGCCCGGGCACTCTCAACTAAACCCTACTCCTGGGGGGCAAAGCCTCCCACACACCCCAAAATATAAGAAGACAACCTCTTTATAGTTGATAGCAGTATTATAGGCAGGAGGACATTATGACCATTTTTTAAAATTATTTCTCAATGTTATTTTGGGGAGGGTACCCCCCGAACCCCCCGTTTTTTATTTTATAAGGGCGAGGCCCTACCCCCCAAGACGCTCCCCGTGCACCCTCAACTAAACCCAACTCCTGGGGGGCAAAGCCACCCACACACACCACCAGGTGTTACACGTTTTATATTGGGTCGTCCATGTTAGGAAGAGTAATTTTTATTGTTGATGCAATTTTACACCAAATCATGAATGAAAGTTTTACTACGCTGCTCTGATTGGCTATGCGAAGTGATTGACAGCTCAGGGGCTGGCAGGTCACCTCGAAATTGTTATGCAAGAAATCCGTCTCGGCCACTTAGAGTGGAGGACTGGTGGGTGTGACATAATTCAACCAATAGACGGCTTCATTAGCACTCTTGATCATGCGACTTTGACCGTTTACAGAGTACTTTAAAGCCGAGGGCGGTGCTTAACAAAAAAATCATGAAAAAGACTAGGGTTTGACATTGGTCTCAATGTCGGGCTGAGCCAATAAGAATTGGACATTAAGAGGTGTGTCAGAAGAGCACCCTCACACAGTGCATACCCAGTCAGAAACATCATTTCCCCCAGGGAACCTGTGGGAAATAATTATTTGTACACATAATGAATCTTTTCTCGTGAACAAACGTTATACAAAAATAAAAATTGCATCGCATTCATTAAATATGCAAGTCAATTTTTATCCTTGTTGTTTTTTTACTACTTATTCTGTGTGTTTGGAAACAATAAAATTTTGGTTAATTTAGTTTATTCCGACGTTTCGACACGAAAGTGTCCTCTTCAGGGAATATTTTAACAATTTATAAAAATGTAAAGATCAAGAAATAGCCTAAAACAATGACTAAACATTAAAACTATAATCTTAAGAATAAAATGCACATTAATTGGTTCTAAGATGTCTAAAAGTGTTGTCTGATAACATTTAGTTACTTATAATAAATATATATACATTGTATCTATTTGTCAAAGGTAAGGTATAATTTAATATATGATTGTACAGTGATGACTAGATTCTTTAGACATCTTAGAACCAATTAATGTGCATTTTATTCTTAAGATTGTATTTTTAATGTTTAGTCATTGTTTTAGGCTATTTCTTGATCTTTACAATTTTATAAATTGTTAAAATATTCCCTGAAGAGGACACTTACGTGTCGAAAGGTCGGAATAAACTAACTTAACCAAACTTTTATTGTCTCCAAACACACAGAATAAGTAGTAAAAAAAACAACAACAATGAGACCATCTGTGTCGTCTAAAATTAAACAAATTGCAAATACAATTTTTATCCTCATGTTTATTGTACGGTTCAAAATTTTGTCATCTAAAAAGCTCAAGTTATGTTGTAATATTTTCACACAATTTATTTTAGAAACTCCTCCAACCTTCAAACAAAAGTCCTATAATAAGTATTTTGATGAATTTTTGTAAATAGAATACCATACCATACGATTGCTGAAAGTTTTGAAACTACGTAGAATGTCACAGATAATTTTGGAAAGATGTGGAAATGCAAATGTTACTTGATATGTTGGGGAATAAAAAAAGTTCTCGATTCAATTTAGGTGACACAGGGTTTTGAATTGCACATCTTGCATTACTTTTATTTTGAAATTTGAAATTGGTTATCCCACAGGACAACCACGCTCCAACTTTTGGTTGACCTAATTCTAAAAATGGTTGTCCAGGACAACGGAACAATCCTTAACGTAGAGCCCTGATACTAATGAATCCAGTTTACCTATCTACAAAAGGCAAGCATGCATTGTGAAATCTGTGTACCTACACCCTAGAACCTACACCCAAATGACAGATTCTACTATTATTGACAAGGGATTTCACAATACGCCAATCCTTGCCTACAAAGTATATGCTGATGGGAATTGGGTCTAATCCAAAAATTAATTTTACAAAATAACACAAATATCAAATTGGATTAGAGGAAATATGTAGCTCTTATTTTTTGAATATTTATAAGGGAGCAGTAATTATTTATGATGGGGAGGAGAGCGGTCGGATTTGTTTCAATAGCTTACACTGAAATTTTACCCCACCCCCTGGAAGTTGTGCACTCAAAATTGACCCCGCCTCACATTTTGTGTACTAAAATTCGCCCCCCCCCTCCCCACCTTTCCCCTTCATTTCAGAGTGAATGGCATTCAGTCAGAATGCAACAGAGCACTTAATGAATTTGATAAGACTACATCAAAAATATAAATCTATCACAACTTTAATGTTCACATACAAATGTCTCTTCAATAGAACCATTTAAATTTCATCAGTTGTACATCATGTCAGCATTTTGTTTTTTACATAATACTCGTCCTGATATTGATGTTAATATACGGTAGGTTGAACACTGATATGGTCATCATCACTATCAATTTTATCAGTTTCACAGGGGTCGATTTAGCTGCTGTCCCGCCGGCCCGTGGCCAGTTAAAATGGTCTCGGGCCAGTTGACTCTGTCTTGAACTGGCCCGTTTGGCCAGTTGAAAAAACATGAATATTGGTGTCCAAAAAGTCACAGATAGGACTGTCAAGACCATGAAATCAGCATTACAGCCAGTTTTATTATTAGTTTGGAAAAACAAGCTTATTCTTCACTAATAAGTTTGCTTAGTTTAGAGTGAACTGAAAAAATGTACGTACATAGGAATGCAATGGTATTCTTCATCGTCAGATTGCCGGTTTGTCAAAATGTTTTTAAAATTGAATTACTTTTTAATATTAAACGTTTTTTATATTCGGGCGATGAATGTTGGGTCGGGCCTGCTGCATTCAGACTGAAGTCGACCCCTGTTTCATCTGAACTATTATCTGATTCTTGTTTCTTCATCAGTATCATCATCATTGGGAACAACCCAAACAATTTTTTTTTTCATTTCTTAAATTTGGTTTTATAGTTTAGTTTTCTTGCTATTCTTTTGCAAGTACTGCTAATATCATACATGAAAGTTTTCGATCTAATGTGTGATATGCCTGCGCAGAGCCCGAAAAATAATTCATCTTGTTTGAATTTTTTACTTTAAACACGATGCACTGAAATTTGACACCTCCTCCCCCCCCCTCCATTCCCTTTCATTCAAATGTGAGTGACCCCACCATCAAAATCCTTGCACTGAAATTCTCCCCCCCATTCTGACCGCCCACCTCCCCCTCGTAAATAATGACAGCTCCCTAAAATTGACAGAAAAACTTTGACATAAAATAACCAGAAAAGTACATCAATTGTAAAAAGTGACAAAATTAGTCCTGGTGCACACGTCCACTGGTACTAGTCACGAACAAGGACTGATAATTAGTTTTAAATAATGTTTCTGGCCTTCAGGGAGTCAGGATCAGTAAATATAACTCATGGTAAACAACCAATTATGCTTACATTTCAACTATCGACGATTGTTTTACATCATAGTGTTCCTCACATTAGTGGCTATACAAACAACCGTAATTGGTCCCTGTACAGTCTCTATTAATGTACAAATTTCTCAAACAAACAACAGTACACTCATTTTGTAACTTATGTCGACTGCTTATCCAACATGGAGGCCAAAAAAGCAGCGTCAATAAATAGAATATGGTTTTTTCACAACTTTTATAAGAACCATTTATTACACAACATACGCGACCAAAACTAGAAAACAATAATGGATAAAAGTATAGCGGTATAAAAGACAAAATATAATAGTACAATAGTATAATGAAAGACGTGTTTATACTTTGCAAATAAAGGACATGACGCAACTCCTTTTTCTTCTTGATGACTTTCAATTACAAAATTGGATATTACCGACTACAAAAGCTAATCCTACAAATGATGCAACTATAACATGACGATTAACAGGTGATATAAAAAGAAAATACAATTCCTGGATTCATATG
>CM032668.1:13053379-13103967 GCA_019095985.1 Streblospio benedicti
CCATACTGACGGATTGGCATAAAATATATAGAGCCTTACGACAAATCACCTTAGCGCACCAGTAATTAATCCTTTACTTGTAATGTGTTTATTAATTTAAATGAATGCCGTGTTTCAAATAACCTAAACCCAGATAATCATCACGTTCTACGTTTATAGACCCTAGTTACGTTTAATTTTGGCAGGTTGAATAGATCTACTTCTTTGTATAATGATATAGACAGAGTTTGCAGAGAGGTGTTTACTGTTTTCAGATACTACTTTTTCTTGTCGTTAATAATGATGATAATAATGCTAAGATACATAATAATCCGGTGTGCCAATTCCAGCTGCCGTACGGCAGCCGTACGTCAACTTATTATCCGTCACTGTGGGTTTATAATCGCCGTACGGCAGTTTTGCCGTACGGCTGCCGTACGGCGGCCATCCGTTGCTGTGGGTTTTGCCCCTATATCACGTCTGCCATCCGTGGTTGGACGTGGAATCAAGCATGGAACGGTCCAAGACTTGTTTCCGTATCCGACGACGTTCGGATTTATCCCCACGTCACAGTTACACAGAAACTGACAAACTAAATGCACGATGAAGAACTATGTAAAGCATTGAAAGGTACAGTAGAAACTCAAAATTAAGAACACTTCTATAAAGAGACAACTTCATAAATTATACTATTTTCCATGGTCCCATACCTCAAAACCATCGCCATGAACACCTCTTTAAAGAAAACACTTTTTGTTGAGACCGCTTTAGCCTAGTTTTCAGTGCTGCGTTCAAAGTGGTTCTACTCTACTAGTATATTGGACATTGTTGAGTTAGCGTGCAATCGAGTAGTATTTGAAATACTACATATCGGATTGTACGTCACGAACGATGCCTCCATTTCCAATAGCGTTTATACACCGCCCGTAAAAGGTCCCGTTACGATCCCGTAAATATGCCCTCGGATCGTAAATATCCCCCGTACGGTGCATTTTTTTTATACACCATATCTGGATGGTATATGTCGACTTCCACCTCGAAATAGGTCATTTTTTCCTTGCAGCTTGATCGTTGCATATAAACGGCACGAAGTTCATAATGCGTGGTACAGGATTGTACCCCAGCGGCACTGTGTGGTACCAGACGGCAGTCCAATCTGCTTCAAAGTCAATTATAGTAGCTCATTTAGAATTCGCTTTAGATTCTATTCTTACACTTTTAACTAATTCATTATAGTAATATTTACATTTTCTATTTGTAGTTATTCTATTCTCCACATCACATTACGTATATTCACTAAATCATTCAAATATCTTATGCCATCGTATTTCAACATTGCTCTTAGAATGTTAGGAATGATTTGAAAATATCTTTGCTTAGTTTCTATTCTTTGATAAACATTCTGATTAAGCTTCCCATTTTCGTACTGTATGTCTTTAACATATTTTATACCAGCATTTATAAAATCTACATCAAATTGGCATCTATTTTTGAATTTGAAATTACTATTACCCCATAGACATTCATAGAACAAGTCATTTTTTATTTGGATGACGTTTGGTTTTTGGCTCTTAGCGTTACTTAAAATTACCTCTTGATAAAATAATGATATGTCTTTTAAATGCGGAAATGCTTTGGCAGATTTAAAAGCCATTTCCTCCAAAAGGCCACATGTTACTTTATTGATATAATATTTTGGTATCACAGCCCACGCAAGTTTACTTCCGTCATAAATTCTGTTTATCCAGGATGCTTTTAGTGCTTCAAAATGGCTTTAAACATTCCAATAGATCATGCAAATATAACTCTCAGACATAACAGGTCAAAATAGACTGCAGTTTCCGCGAACCACGCAGAGCACTGATCATGTTATTATTTTTAGCAGTTTATGATGTCATCATTACCCATGCATATCAGGCGGAAATAGGCATTTCCCGAAAAGGATAGAAAACGAAACCAAAATATGCCTTTTGATAATCTTAACTACAGAAGCCTTGTTTGGGTTGATTACTTGCATAGCACACCATAAGCAGGGCACGTTTTGATTGAGCTGACATCGAGAATGGTTGACTACTCGGATTTTAAGGATTTAATCCTTCAATACAGTCAAGTTATCAGGACAAGGTTGATTCCATCACATATCTGTGTTTATCTCACGGATTTCCTCTCTGAAGGTACTGTCTGAACATAGAAAGAATTTGTAATGTAAGCCAACCCGGCGATAGATGTAAGCTCTAGTTGTAGACGAATTTATAATTAGTTTTAGATTTGATTCTATAGGCATGTAAGAGCTAGATCTACCATTATAACATCTGGGGAATGGGGGGCAGGAGGAGGAGGTTTGACTTTGGCTACAATATTTATAATCAATTTCGTGGGGCAAACATTATTTTTTCAGTAACACATGTGTATAAATTATTTATATCATGTATCCATTATTTTTCTAAAACCATTTATTTTTCCAATCGTCGTATGTATTGGTAATCAAAGGACTCTTGGCATGTTGACTATCATCATTGATTCTAGAGCACTTCACACAGGACCTGAAGGTCACACACATCCCGTATGTTTTTTGAAATATATATTATAGCATCCAAACAAGTATCAAATAATATTACTACCATGAACACGATCGTTTTCGCGTTGCCAAAGTGTGTAAAGAAAATTTCTAGTAAGAATAAACGTAAATAAACATGTTCAAATCGCATTGCCACCTACGGGTTGTGTGTGAATACGTTATTTCATAACAAAATGCACCATAAATCCTGTAATTTTAGTGAATTGTAAAAATAGTGTTTATTTTATGAAAATATAAGTATGTAGCTGTTGTTGGTTCATCAATAGCTGTGCTACGATGATTTAAAAAAAATAGATAAATACGGGATGTGTGTGAAGTGCTCTAAGTACAAACATGTTGTTTGTGACTCAAAAACTTACTGTTAATACAGTATGGACCGATCTGAGCTCCGCTCACAACTCTGTAATAACCAATCAAAATACAGCACATACGTCTCATAAACAAATGCATGTGATACATCGTGTGTAGTGGTGAAATGAAGCTGTCACATTAATGAAATGTGAGTATGAAACCGACTGTGTATAGGTGTTGACATTTTACGAGTTTGTGGAAAATGTTTGTCTGACATCCACACAAAGTATCAGTAGTAGAATCGACCTACCGTCTATGATTCAGACCAGTCATATGTCATAGGCGGGCGTGCTACCACTGCACTAATCCCCCCAGACACGAGTTACATACTTCGGTTTTCACCTGTATCAATCTTGCGCAATGCACTTTCCCGCCTTGGATACTCTTGGTAGCCTATCCAGCCTCCCAGCCTTAATCAATCATAGCCTGCTTATACCTCCGACTATTACAAAGCAGTCATCTAGGCACACGGAGCCACGCACACCGGCCTTACAGGCTCATCCGGGCGTTAGTCTGAGCCACTTCTTTCACAATAATATTTCAAACTGTGTGTTAAAAAGGGATAGTGTCATTTTAAATGATTCTAATGTTTGCTTGTGTATACAATTATATTCTTCTTCTATGGCAAGCTTGCCATAGAAGAGAGAGAGGGAGAAGAATATAATTTTAAATGATAAATCCATCATTGTGACTAGTAGTGTTGAAAAGAGATGTTTGCAATTATTTAGGTATACAACATGCTTAATGACAATATTTATTTTATGATTTTTTATAGTTGAAAGTAGTGGAAAATATTAGATCCTCTCGAAGAAGGAAATTTTAAGCGAGTGTATTTTATTTTTACAATAGTATATTCTCCAAATTGAATACATGTTATATACAAGAATTTTAAGGTACCAACAGAAACCATTGGGACTCACATTTTGGCAAGACTTTCACTCTTATCACAAGAGCTTCTTCAAGCCGAATGAACAGTCCTTAGTTGGTCATGTGACCGCCATGGCGGCGGCAGTCACATGACATTAGTGGCAGGAAAACGGGGGGCAGGTCGTAGCCGGTGTCTCAGTTCATCTCAGGGCGCCGTACACGGATTTCCACGGCTTCCCTGATCTTTCTACGGATTTCTAAGTCCTCAAGCACCACAATTTTAAAGTCTCTGGGGCTGATGGTATGGCCCGTGTCTCTAATATGGTCACCTACAGCGGTGGGCACTCTCTTGGGGTTCAGGTGCTCTTTGATACAAGTACTTAACATTCTTCGGGTCTCACCGACATAAGTGTACCGGCACTGTGGACACTGTACTTCATATATAATCCCACAGTTCGAGTCATCCGGAGACTTGTCCTTCGGAGTGGTCAACATTGATTTGATGGTGTTGAAAGGTTTGTGGTAGGTGCTTACACCGTGTTCACGGAACACACGGGTCAGTTTTTCTGACAGCCCTCTCACATAGGGGATGCAGTCTGGGGTTTTTGTACTCACACCACTGTTTGCGTCATTAGACGACTCTTTGACTTTTGGCTTGGGTAATTTAAACACCAATGGTTTATATCCATTGTCTTTCAAAACTGCTTTGACGTGCTTACACTCCCTGGCCTGATCTTCAGGCGTGGTGACCAAGCTGTGGGCACGATTTAAGAGAGTCCGGACCACTGATCTTTTATGTTCCAAATGGTGGTTTGATTGGAATTTCAGGTATTGATCAGTGTAAGTCGATTTTCGATAGATTTCAACTGAAGTGGTGGCATCATCATTAATCTTAACACATGTGTCCAGAAAAGGAATCTTGAAATTCACCTCGGGTTCATTGGTGAATTTAATGCTGGGATCAATGAATACATGTTATTATTTGGATGCTAAGTTTGGGGAAATGAAATCAATTTTGCATTGATTACTAATTGATTGTTTGGCCTGGGAGCTATACATGTATGTCTTAAGCAGATATGCAATCTAACCTGAAGAGATTATAAAAATTTTGTCTTCTCCAGGTATAAGATCTGAAATATTCAACAAGGAAAGGAAGGGTTCAAGACCTGAAGCAGTCGATAGTCTTCTTGAGGAGCTGACCCGTGAGGATAAACCAGCTTTTTACCATGTTTTCATGGATGGGCTCAGAGAAGCAAGTAAGTTGTCAAACCAAAGACCATACATAACCATCCAAACAACCACAAGTTGATAAGCTATCAACTTACATGAGTGTGAATTAAAGATTTTGACAAATTTTATACAAATTTTGGGGTTGGGCATTGATATACATACAGTAATATAACATTTGCACCACTCCAGGATTGACAGAAGAAAATATTAAAAACCTATAAAATGACTTTCGTATTTGGCCTACAGTAAGAATCAGTGTGTCAATCTGATATAGATAAAGTTCAAAAGATTCATTTATCTTGCATATAAGTATCAGTGAAAATAATCGTTGATTGAAAAGTTATTTCTCCAGATGATATTAATGAAAATACATTTGCGACATTCACTTTTTGACATTATATTCAAGTATGGTACATGTATATTCAGAAAAATCCCTCCCTCTTGTGAAGGAAAAGTGTTCTTGTGGTGTCCTCATTAGTTATACATTTTTAGGAGTCAAGGGGATGAAGACGGTGACATTTGTTACGTGTATCCATAGCAAGTTTTCACGAATGCTTTTTATGGTGAACCTAAATTACTATGGAATTATTTTTGTTTTATTTCAGAATTTGATGTGATTGTGCGGATTTTGGAAGGACATGTTAAAGTGAAGCATCAGGAATTTTTCAGTCGTCTACTGAAGGCGTTTTTGCCCAATTTGATCAATGTGCAAAAAACTTTCAATCCAACAGACATTCTACCCTCCCTGCAACAAAAAGGCTGCATCACGTTAGTTCATGTTTCTATTTTCTTTCATGATTTGCTTTACTGAAAATAGGGTGTAGTATAACTTCAGTATTGGGCTTGTTTGCTTTATTTGATAAAAACCTACCATATTTTGACCACACAACATTCTAGAAAATCAATAATTTCAATGTAAATTGTTGTCTGGTTGAACAAAGAATTACAACTTTGATAATACATCTAGCATTGATAGTGTGTATAGAAATATAATGCACATATAACTAATAGGAAGGGTAGGAGTCTTTACATGTAATTAACCATAACATACTTCATCTAAAAGCTGCTAACATTCCAGCAACCTCATGTATGAAACATAAGAAGTTTATAAAATTTAACAATGAGTTCCCTCCAAGAATAAATCTTAATCTTGACCATATTTTTTGCAACATTTTCCAAATTATTATGCCTTGATGAATTATTATGTTGTAATTACTAAGTATATTATTTGACAAGTTATAACGTCTAAACCTTTTAATATTAGATGAACAAGGAAGGAACTAGCACAGTATTATAAATGCTTCTTGATTATGGAACTTGAATTGATCGTTGAATCCTGGCAAATTAGGGTTTGGCTTCAGGGAACGTGATGCAGTAGAGATCCGCTGTTTAGAACAACACGAAGGTTCCGTACTGGCCGCTCTCGTTCTACTGCAAGAATATCTGGCCAGTCGGCATGAAGACTGGTTTTCACATTTTCTCTATGCTCTTAAAAATGCTGGATATGAACACCTTTGCGAGCTGTTTGATCCAATGTTAGTGGGCGCAGGTATGTAGATCTGTGTCTATTTGGTTAAAACATATTTCATTGCAATACATATATCTACAAATGTATTAGGCGATAGCTAAAATGCAATATGAGGATTCAATAATATATAATAGAACTAAAATGACTGAAGCGCTCGGAGAAGATGGTTGAGATATAGACTGGGCAGCCAGGCCACCCCCTCTGAATGAGGAATAATTAGGACCTGCCCAAATAAATTTAGGATTTGATTGTTTGATAAACTATTTGAGATTGATCATGGTCCATACAAATTTCAAAGATTGCAATTCTTTTTCCAAAGTAAGTCACAGTTTTCTTCCCTTGCAGAATCCCTGGAGAGTATGATAGTTTTCACGGAGAGGATGAAGTATGAATACAGTGAGGAGAATGCAGGCAAGGGTAAGAGAAGAATTACAGCTTTTTTCTTATTTTCTTCTGTGCATTAGTGTAGCTGAGTCAGGCTGTGGTAGGAGTGGCGTCCAAGTTGGAACATTTCCGGATGATCCTGTAGAAAGTGGAGGCCGCATTGGAGTATGAAAATGGAAGTATAGCTAGACTAAGGCAATACCTTGCTATGTACATGTAATCATAGATGATTTAGACCTACATTTTTAGTTCAGCAACCTTTTGTTAGATGTGTCCTATGATTGCTGGTAATTCCCCACTATCTATCAATAAGTAGCAAAACAGCATCATTGAGTCCTGTATTTGGATGATACCACTGAAACCAGTGATAATCTCTGCTGTCATTGTGGCCGTATGGAAGCAATGTACACACCTGTATTTAGGTGGCAGCACTAAAACTGGTGGGGAATCTCCGACAAATCAATTACCATCGAGATGCATGTATCTATGTCTCTATAATTCATGATGTAACCCCCAAATAGTCTATCTATAAATCATATAATGTTAATCATATTTACATTTTATACACATTTGTCTTAACTCTGCCTGAACATTCTCTGCATTATCGTACATTCTCAAATTTAAGAATATGAACCTGGGATGAAGCCTTCGAAACGTCTAGTAAAATCACATGGTGATGGAGAAACATCAATGCAGATGAGAAGCCACATTAACAACAGCGTTTGTATTTTTCTCAATATTCCAGTTATTAGACAGCAATAATAATTGCGCTATTAAATTTATTAAAAAAAGGAATTTTGGGCACATTATGAGTTAGTATTTGATGTGTAATTCATTACATCCTTATGCTTTAGAGTATTTTTCAGTAGAAAAATAATATCTTTGAAAAAATCAAAGTTTCCACTGTTTGGACGTATTACAAAAACACATTCTGAAATGAAAACAAACATCAGGAAAACATTTTTTAAACGTTGAGTAAAACATATTTTTAATGTTGATTGCAGCAGTTTGTTCCTGGCCATTCTCAGTCATCCAAGCCTCGTGTAGCCAGCATCCCCCCAACGCTGGCGCATCGTGAACAGATGACCCAGTCTGGTCAGTACCTGCCTTCCTGTATTGTAATATGGGTTGAGGGTCCCGCGGAGCGTTATAAACTGTACAATCTCACATCCCTCTTTTTGGTCTTTTTTCTCGACATCCCACAGTTTTTCAGCCTTTATCCCCACTTCCCATAATGTTGATAGCCCACATCCGGTCAGTAGCTGAATCTTTCTAATAAGACACCGGTACCCCTCAGGTTTGCATTATTATTAATAAAATATATTATTGTGCTGTGTATGTTCTATCAGGCATGTGATTTCAACATATGCTTCTCTTTGCTGATCTTCTATTCAAGTGTCTGTACATATGAATGTTATAATCATTTTGTTTGTTTAATTCAAACAGTTTGTGTCTGGAAAATAAGCAATACAAAAAAACAGATCATTTAATGAGGAACTTTTTCCAGGACAGCTTTGATGATATTCATAGTAGCACCTTTTAACTATTATAAAGATAATATTATAATTAACCATTAAACAGCAATAATATGAATAAGAAATAGTATAATATTATTACTTCAATGCTTTAGAAGTCAGGGCTTCAGTGGAAGCGTTGTGAAAATATTTAAGCAAAGTTGAATTGAAGAATCACAAAGTTGACTTCAAGCTAAGACCAAAATGAAGAAAGACTCCTCTTTGTGTTTATTATTTAATCAAAGATGATTAACAAATGGTATTGTTAAGTTTGTCTCGATAGAGGTGGCCTTAATTTCTAGTTTCTAGTGCAATGCATTAGGATGGGCCCATAACTTAAAAAACAAAAGGAAAAGTTTATTTTTTTAAGGTCAGTGGCAGGTCTGGTAATTTTGAAATAGTTCACTGAAAAATGTATAAATACTAAATCATGTAATTTTGATTTTTTTATCCATCATTTGATTGAAATCGCAACTGAAGTCATCCCCGTTAACGGGTTTGCAACTAAAACAAAACTTTTAAAGAAAATTGGAAGATTAATATAAATTTTTTCAGTATGCACTAGATTGATATGTAGATTAAAGAATAGTCTGTCAATTGTTGATTCAGAGGGGTTACAAATTTCCTCATGAATGAAAAAATCTACTATGAACTATACAATATCAGAAATCAATAAAAATCCTTTAACCCTCTTCGCCGGCTTACGGGAAATGAAATAACAAAATAAAAACACTGATGAACAGAGGCATTTTCACAGCTTTGTGTCCAAGACAATAACTTTTGTGCAGCATCCATAAATGCTCATTTCTGTATATAAATTCAAATTCACATATGTACTCAGAAATGCATCAGCTTTTGTATTTTCACAATCAATAGGATTTTCTTTTAATTTATTTCTCTAGAATATCTTCCAAACCTCTAGCTGGTCCCAACCCTCTATTCAAAATGAATGCTCAGAGATGTTATTTTAAAAGGTGTATCTTTGGAATTTTTGTCCCTCATGCTGTCATAATGTCAAATTTCAATAACTGCTAAAAAGTATATGGTCAAAAATGACAGGTCTATTTTTTGCCTGTCTGTAGCGTCAGCTGTTGGCTACGAGCCCCCACGGTCGGTGCGACTCCATGAGATGGAGTTCTCTAGTCTGCCGGAGCAGAGGGTTCCTGTCCATGATGGCAATATGCCGATGATGCAACTGATGCCACCGGTAAATGACGACGATGACATCACAGGTGAGTTGATATATATTGTTACTTGTCATTTGGGTTACAACTTGTAAGGGCAAATGATGACAAAATAAAAATCAATCAAATGAATGTTGATATGAAAATTTGATTTATGGGACAGAAACTGTGTGATATAGTCCTAACATGACTTGAAGTCAAAGACCTAATGACGTAATTATATAATGAGGTCTTTTGTGTTGTATGTGTTAAAATGAAAACAAACCTTCTGTATTATGTAAATTCCTATGCGCCAAACATGGCCTCATCGTTGTCATGCGAAATATGTAACTTACACATTCCAACTAGTTGAGCTTGTTAGTTTTCAAACATACATCATTTGTTAAGAAAACCATATGTGCAAGAAAAGGGTACAAAACAACATAAATACTAGTAATAAATTTCATAAAGTCTGGCATCAGGCCTCATTTTTGGTGTTGTGTTTTCTGTCTCTGTTATTCTAATAACAATTATCAAATATCAAAGAAGTCCTAAAATTAGTAAAAAGATTAAACTTATGTACGTTTTTCAGCTCTATAAAGCCCTAATCATAAAAATACATATACATACTGGTATGAATGATTTAAGTATGGCAAGGCAATTTACATCATAATTATTTTTCAATTATTTATCATATTAACTATTTTTTTTTTTTCATTAGTCCAGCCTTTTTATGTATTATGTATTGTTATGATTAGGGATCTTTAGAGCTAAAAAGCTTTAATATGTAATAAAATGTTTAGAACTTATTTGAAATTTGATACTAAAATAGTGTTGAATGTAAACCCAATATATACAACATCTTTTTCCAGTGTTGAAGAGAGCTGTGTCCCCAAATAACCTTGACAATGATGCTCCTTTCTACGGCACCGATGAAACCCACCCTCCCATGGTCAGGGACAAAGTCCTTAACATCCCCCCTCCTTCCAAGCCGATTCATCAGTACAGTCTCAGGTCGCAGTCAGGTATGGACTGTACATACATTGCAATATTATTATATAGATACTTGAAAATGCTATAGAATGGTCGAACGTTAAGGGTCTTTGGTCATTGCTATATAGTTTTGCAAGTTATAGATATTTTTAAAGAAGACAGAAAAGAAAATTAAATAATCAAAGACTGTATAAATTAAAATTTAATGTAAAATCAAAGAATGATAAGATAATGCAGGTGAATTTGGTGAGATTTCTGTGTGAATAATTAAATTATAATCAGGTTTGTGCTCATTACCAATAAAGGTATTGATAATGATAGAAAAAGTTATTTATTTTATTAGATTGATTTTTTTAAAAGAAACACAATGGCTAACGAGTTAAATATACAAATGATAATACTCCTCACGAGAATCACTGATGATGCTGAGTTTTATGCATCACATCTGCACATTCGATTCGCTGGCATTAAATGTGTGTCAGAACGAGGCCTTTCCTGTGCAGCCAACAAGTCAGGGCGAGCGAGGCCATTATTTAAAAACAATTTTTTTTATTATTCTAAAATTGGCTGCAATGATGAGATTTCATAACCTGATTTCATTTTCAAAAATATTTTCTGAAAATGAATTGGTTGGCTGAACTAGAAAGACACAAAGTTAAGAAATAACTGATGAAAAACTATTTAACATAACACTACAGTGATATAATAATAATAAAATTTATAGTAGATATTGGACACATCTTTCAAGCATTAATGATAACACTGGGGAGTATTTTCAACAATGAGAAATATTGCATGATAAGGTACCGTAAATCTTCTAATAATGGCCTACCTCTAATAGTAGCCTACCTCTATTAAAAGCCCCCCCCTGAGCTGGCCTGTATTCTGTTAACAGCCTAACTCTAATAAATGCCTCCCTCAATCCCTTATAAAAAACATTTATTGATCACTGTGCAAGTCTGTTTTCGATTTCATGATGCATTTTATCCAGTAGAAGTATGCCAATAGCTGCCAGGCCGTTAATAGAAGATTTACGGTATACAAACTATTGGACCCAAACCTGGTTATAATACAGCACAATACATGAAAAATAAAAAAATATGAGAAATCCTAATTGATATTATTTAGATATTATTTGATATTTATTTAGAATATATTTTTGATATTATTTTCTTCAAACAAATCCATCTCTTGCTTGCTTCCCTGTTTGCTTGGTTACTTTCTAACTAGTCGTCTATCTTGTTTACTTTCTAACTTGGTTACTCTGATATCATTTTTGGCTTGGGGACTCAATTCTGTGTTTATTTGTTTACTGACAGTCCAACACTTGTGAAGGGGACAACAAACATTAAACGCTTGGATTGATAGATAGAAACCATTCACTTTTATGCCTATACGTTCTCTTGTGGCTGTCTGCTTTCTATGCACGAGACTCACCAGACAATTATGGTAGCTATAGAGTGCCATCTCCGCATCTCGTCAGTATTTCCTTTTTCAAAAACTCCACAACTGAACCAGTAACCTAGAGTTAATTCTTGACGTCCTCGTTCCTTCTGAATTAGGAGGCATGGCAGATCGTTGTTGCCTGCATGCTGCCGTACCTCAAAACGACTGGTCCTTGCCGGAGAAGGACCCTTCTGACTCTAGGCGCCAATCAACAGATGATCGCTGCTCCTCTTGGTCAAGAATGGCGTCATCCAAATGTGATACTATCAAATGTGATGATAGTATAGGTGATGGTGATGATGATTATGATGACAGTGATGATTATACTGATGATGATTCTGATGACGATGATGACAGTGATGATTATACTGATGATGATTCTGATGATGATGATGACAGTGACTATGATAATGATACAAGTGATAAGCAGGAAGATGATGAAGACAGAGGATCCATGTATTCATCCTACAGCAGAGCAAAACGAACCCCTTCTTTATCCTGCACCTGCAAAAGCCTCCTTTGTGTGGCTTGACCTCCAAAAGGTCATCACTGTCCACGAAAGGAAAAACTGATACTGTTCGTACAGGTAGCAGTGACCAAGCAAAGGCTAATGGACTTTGGAAGAGCTATCCTCTGGTTGAAAACGCATGTACACAACCAAAATTTGGTGAGACCGATACAACTTGGGTTGAACCAGTTGGGAGAGATGTGAAAAAGAAACGACGAGCTCAAAGAAAGCATTGTACTGTGTGCATGAAGCGAGAGCCAGAGGTTTCTCTCAAAGCATGTAGATGGTGTAATGATGAATTGTACGGAAACTGTGTCTGTGTCAACTGTGACATTTGCAAAGTGTGCGCAAAAAAGCAAACTGATACAGCTCCAGTTGAACCAGTTGAAAGAGACGTGAAAAAAAAGCGGCGAGCTCAAAGAAAGCATTGTACTGTGTGCATGAAACGAGAGCCAGAGGTTTCTCTCAAAGCATGTAGATGGTGTAATGATGAATTGTAATGGAAACTGTGTCTGTGCCAACTGTGACATTTGCAAAGTATGCGCAAAAAAGCCAACCGATACAGTACCAGTTGAAAGAGACGTGAAAAAAAAGCGGCGAAAAGCTCAAAGAAAGCATTGTACTGTGTGCATGAAGCGAGAGCCAGAGGTTTCTCTCAAAGCATGTAGATGGTGTAATGATGAATTGTACGGAAACTGTGTCTGTGCCAACTGTGACATTTGCAAAGTGTGTGCAAAAAAGCGAACCGATACAGCTTCGGTTAAACCAGTTGAAAGAGACGTGAAAAAAAAGCGGCGAGCTCAAAGAAAGCATTGTACTGTGTGCATGAAGCGAGAGCCAGAGGTTTCTCTCAAAGCATGTAGATGGTGTAATGATGAATTGTACGGAAACTGTGTCTGTGCCAACTGTGACATTTGCAAAGTATGCGCAAAAAAGCCAACCGATACAGTACCAGTTGAAAGAGACGTGAAAAAAAAACGGCGAGCTCAAAGAAAGCATTGTACTGTGTGCATGAAACGAGAGCCAGAGGTTTCTCTCAAAGCATGTAGATGGTGTAATGATGAATTGTACGGAAACTGTGTCTGTGTCAACTGTGTCATTTGCAAAGTGTGTGCAAAAAAGCAGCCTGGTAGAAAGAAATAATGAATAATTGTCATATGCTCTGTTATTTTGAGGTTAGTTTAATTTTTCTGGTGTGTTCTGTTTGAATGTTGTATAAAAGCAATCACATGTGGAATTCTACTGGTGTGGTTTATCGTGACCATAGTATGTTATTTGAGTAATTGGCAATCATTGTTGTGTATAGTGGAAAAATAAGTAATTATCAACTATGGTTACTAGTAATGGCCTTGCAAGTTAGGTGACATACACCAGTAACTTTAGACATCAACAATATTCGTGAATATTCATAAAGTATATTGTATAGTTGCTACTTGATGTTTTTAGAATCATACCATAACATCTTCACAAGGATATCTAGTTTACAGATAAGATGATATACATATTCAGCCAATATATTGCAGAAATTAGTAACATAAACTTTGTTACTGACAATGTGGTCCGCCATTGTTGTTACATGTACGATCTGCTATTTTGGTTACAAGTACAGGACGGTTTCGGACGGTGACTAGTACCTTTATGGCGCTCCATTGTTTAAACTTTTTCTCAGATTTTCTTGCTCAATAAACAAGAATTGCCCTCAGTAATCTGATGTTAAATCCAAAATTTCAGTCTTAGACAATTTTTTCCAATTTTGTAGAGCTGTCAAAAAACTCATTTCAGATTGAATTTTGATTCATACATTGTAATAATGTATTCAATCACTATATAACTCAAATCTGAGAGCTTTCTAGTGTTTTGAAGCCATCTTCCAGTTATCCATTGATGATTCTTATGGTAGAAAATACCAACATGGCCACCAATTCTAATCTGGCCATCAAAATGGTATAGAATGTGAAAAATATCTACGTCCTTCATATTTCTGTGTATGAATAAAAGATATTACTGAGAGGACTATGACGCAGAAAGCGGTTTACTTTGAGAATATGTTATTACTAAGTGAAACATCTAGTGCTATTTATATTATAGGAATATTTATGTCTCATTCATTGTAGTTTGTGCAATATTCATGGCCATGTAAAAATTTGAAGTGGTTCCAAACTCAACAAGCAAAAGTCATAAGTACACGTAATAAGTAATTGCCTGTTAAACAAGTATAGGTCAGGGGAGTATATGCTAATGTACATGATGCCCTAAAGTAGCAAGTATTGTATGCTGTCGAGTAGGTAGGTTAGAAAGACAGCATAGTGTGGCAAGGATCCCTATGACCTGGTGTGAATGTAAAGTTGCTTGAGTATGACAACAGGGATTTGTGAATAAGTAAGTACCGGTAGATTTAGATTTACATAATGGGTAGTTTTATGTGAGAAATTTGCATTTTGATAATGGTCTTATCAATTGAAAATATTTGAATTGAAAACACCTTGCTTCATTATGTTAAAATTATCTATACATGTACATATACAGAAATCAATTTAAAGATAAAAAGTGACAAAAAAGATTGCATCGAATGTTTAGGAGTCACTGACACTCACATGCATGAATTAATCCTACTAGGCTCTTTGCATAGGCTTTGTTTGTTTTAAACTGAAGTAATGAAAGATTTAATTGGTAGTCTTAGCTGTTGTTTCCATGTATAGGTTAGAATTTCTGTTCAAAACATTTTTGTTTTGTTTTGTTTTATATTTAGCATAGAGTAATAGGCACAAAAATTTCTGTTTAAAAACAGATTATTTTTTGCCTTGCACAAATCATGTTTGAGGGAAAAGGTAATATAATTAGTTATGAATCGTAGATTTCTTTATCTTTTTTAAATGTTAGAAGTTGGGTTCGGTTGTTGTGGATATTCATTGTAGTAGGATGTTTTGTGCCCACTAGAGATTATTTGTCAAAGATATACACCTTATGTGATGTAGAGACATCAGTATGATGACAAAATTACATATGACAAATAGTTATGTTTGTCGTACATATGCACTGCTATTGTTAATAAAAGTCATCTTTTATTGCATACTCACATTACTTTCCATGTGATAGATTAAAGATTAAGGTTTTAGATCAGTGATGACTTTTAGACCTATCATTCAATCAAGTACATGTATGATCCCATTGATAGTCAAACAAGGGAATTAAATGTTTAATTGGTTCAAATGCTTCTGATTTTGCTGCTTTTTTATTGTACAGTGGTGAACTATTTGTTTTGAATATTTATTTTGCAAATATGCTTTAATAAATCCCTTTAACATTCTTTCTATTCTTGTTCATGTTACCACTTCTTACTACATGTATATATGTACCACATCTTTCTGTCTTGTTGAATTCAGTTTAGCAAAAATCTGCTTGTACGTCTATATAGATTTGGACTTATATTAGCTATTAGTAGTTACAATGGAGGATTCTTATCCCAAGTCTATAGGGCTATATCATATAGCCTCTGCCAGGACTTGAACCCTGGACCACTACCAATGTGGCATCTATTCACCAAGCACTTACTGCAGTTACATGCACGATATTCAAAAGATCAACAGATTATCATCTGCTAGACCCTGAACAAGCGATAGTGATGTACCGAAAGTCCGAAATATTGTTGCAGCACTAGTAAACAGGAAGGGGGGCGGGGGCGGCGCTTAATAGGGCAGGTGCGCTTATAAGAATTAATACGGTACATTTTTGTGGTACATGCAGTAATTAAATTTGGTCTGAATTCATGATACCACCCCTCCTGCCTCCCCCCCCCCTACACAGTCCATACAGCATTCCTATCTATTTTTGAAACTGAAAGGAAACTGTCATTAATTTAAAGAAACCTAAAGTGTGCCTACATTTATTGAAATTGAAAGCTACATGTATATACTGAAACTGAATCTTCTCATCTAATTTCTAAAAAAAACAATGTCTCGCTTATTTATAGGTATAATAGGGGTCATCTGCAGCCCTGTTTGAGGTTTAGTTGGGCCCTGAATGGGTGCACAGGTGCATGTGGCACGCAAGGTCAGACAAGGTCAGGAAGAAGTATAAAGTCTGTGAGAAGTCAGGATTATTGACATCATTCTTTTGATACAAGCAATTAATCAAAGACATTTTACAATTTTGCACAACCAGGCTGCACGGTTGAGAAAAAATCACAGACACACTTTACTATAAAAAAGTTTTACAAATGATAATTTCGGTAATTTAGAACACCCATATTGGGCCTATTTGCCTGTTTTTATAAATAACTAGGTCTTATTCACCATATCCGTCTTATTTTCCCTTTATACTGACATTCCTCTTTTTTAAAGCTTATTGCCTCCACATCCCACTTACTTACAGCCCACATCTTTTGTTGATGATCATAGACATGGGCAGATCCAGGTTTTCAACAAAGTGTCAACCCGGCTTTTGTGTGATAGAGTTTTTTTCTCTTCAGATTATCTTCCTATAGGGTCCCAGTTAACATTTCCAGGTGGGTGTGGAATTCTCACCCTTGGGCAACTCTCAGGATTCAAGATGGCGGCCAAAATGGCCGCATTTTTAAAATTTTGTTAGTAAACACATGGGTTGAAGCCAATAATTAGCTCTTAAAAGTATTTTAAGGAGTCATTTGTTCATTAAAAGATTTCATAACAGTTGAAATGTGAGATAAGGTTTTAAAAAATTCAAAATGGCTGCCATATACTCCATAAAAAAAGTCAAAAAAGCATGTTCGAAGACGCTTCTTTCAACAAATAATCCAATCAAATCAGATATTTACTGACATAAGAGGTATGCATATACATTGCAACTTTGAGTTGCAAAAGAGAATTTAAACTGACAAATTTTGAGCATGTTTAAACCATAAAACCTCTACTTTCTCTATCAAACCTTCAAAGTTAACCAAACTAATATATGACAGCAATATTCTACTAAACCAATATTTATGTGAAACACATACTACATATCAAATATTCTGAACAGTGCAAGTCACAATTGCACATGCCATTAGTTATTTTCATTATCCTCACTATCTTCATCATCCATTGTACTGTTCCAGCATTGACCATCACTATGGCATTCACAAAACATTGTGCACGTGATTCCTGTCTTTCTGCAGCTACATCTTCGGGTACCACCAGGTATTTCTCCCTTGCAAGTACACTTAATCAATTTCAACAACTTCTGGGGTGCTAACTGAGTTCCTGCAGGAAAAGTAGTTGCAGTAAGTGAGTCTGTATGTATGTCATTGCTCCAACGAAAATCTGTAGGATTAAGATTAGGTGGGTCCAGATCAAGAGCACATTTCCAGATTGCAACCTGCAGAGGTGCACTAGCAACATTCTCTTTGATTGCTTCAGTTGTGGGGGGTAATGATTGAAGCTTAGGAGCACTAGCTGTACTTCGACTAACTTTAGATGACCACATTTTAACCCGTGCATCAGTCATGGACGTACAGGAATATTGCTTGTAACAAGCCAACATGAAGGATGTGCACTGTAGGTATACATCTATCAGGGGTGTATCTCTCGCCAAGATGACATAATGGGTACTTTTTCATTTTTAATACACGATGTGCTGCACCTTTACCTATCCCATGATATGTTCCAACAGAATCACATCCTGTAATACTATGAGCAGCTAAGAGGTTGGGAAGTATGGACTCATGATCTTTCACAGAGACATTAATGTCAAACACTGCCCTACCATGTATTGGTGAAGCCATGTACACATTTTTGATCTTCTTGTGGAAGCAGAAGTGCATTAGCATCACGAAAATATCAGTGTCATCTGCTATCACCATGGCGCATCGTGGATGAACAAAGGCAACTTGTTGCACTAAAATGGTATCAGCCTCCTCATGTGTTGTTTTCATATCATGACGTAGAATTGAAATGTCTTTGTGCAGTTCAATAGGTGTTGGTAAGCTGTCAGTAATGACAAGTTTGTGATGCTGGAAATCCTGACTGTGGTTCGCAAGGTCCTCACATATAAGATCTATCAACTGTGCCTTATTCTTGCTGACTGTAATTGCTACTTTTTGACAAGGTAGAGGTGTGTTATTGCGGAAAGAATACACTCTGCTTGCACCTTTATCTCTTCCTGAAAGTGTTGATTCTTTGATGCTCCCAGGAATATATCTAGAATTAGATTAAGAAAAAAAAATGTTTTTACATAGTATGGATAACACATGTACAGTAATGAAGCAAATAAAAGTGGCATGGGATTATATACTACCTGTCAAATACTAAGTAAACATCACAACTTTGTAGATGTCTTGTAATATTTCTCCTGAAAGCATTCAGGAAGTCATGCACTTTCCCATTTGTTGGCCATGTGATAACCCAGAGAACTGCACAACCATCAAGAAACTTAGTATCTATCATTTTGTCTATCTTCCTTTCAGAGATCTCCACTTTTAGTGCATTCTTGAGATTAGATTTGGTTTTGGCTTCTCGTAAGTGTCCATGTTCATCAAACATTGATGCTGGATAAGGTGCTAACTCATGGCTCAAAAGTTCAGATGCATCCAGGGCTTGAGAACTTGGCCTCTTTCTCTACTACATTAATGATATGCCTGAAACTCTTTCACGTGACTGCACAGTAAGACTCTTCGCTGATGACACACTAGTATATATGACAATAACATCACTACAAGATGCCCAGAACATGCAAAATGACCTAGACAAAATCGCTGAATGGGAAAAGACCTGGGATATGCAGTTTCATCCAGATAAGTGTGTGCTGCTCCATGTATAAAAAAACTAGCATTTAACAAACCTGTGTACTATCTTCGCGGACATCAACTATGATCTGTTGATAATACAATGTACCTTGGAATTGAAATCTCCTCTGACTTATGATGGTCTAAACATGTAGTTAGATTGTGTAAAAAAGAAAACAGAACTATTGGTTTTCTCAAACGCAATGTGAACATTAGTTCGCGATCCATCAAGGAGACTGCATATAAGTCATTAGTACGACCACTGGTGGAATATGCTAGCCCAGTGTGGGACCCAAGCACACAAGTGGATATAAACAGAGTGGAAATGGTCCATCGTCACACCACAGGCTATGTGTGCAACCGTTTTAATAATATGTCCAGTGTTAGTGACATGCTTGCGGATCTGCAATGGCCCTCACTACAAGAATGCCCCGTCTTTTTTATGATGTATAGGCTTGCAAATGGTCTGACTCGAGTAAATGTAGAAAATAGACTAGTAACACCAAACAGGTTATCAAGAGGGATCCATCAACATTCCTCCCAAACAATGTACTCCCGGTGTGAGACACGGATAAATTCATGTTATTCTCGTACCATAAAGGATTAGAATAGCCAATCACAGCATATAACATCAGCTGACACTCTCGACTGTTTCAAAACACTTGTACATACTAAATGTTAGACTGAAATGTTTTCATTTATTCATGTAAATATTCTGAATTGCTTCTTATCACATGTGCACCACCACAAGGCAGAATCCATCAATCAGTTGATGTTGGCCTTTAAATGGTTGAAGTTGAAATACCACTTTTTCTATAGTTATCACGTTGTGAGTTTCCAGTCTTCGAAAAGGAAGAAGTGATGGACATGTAAGGATTTCTTTGTTTTGAAATTCAAGTAATGACGTCACCATGACATAGAATGCAATCATGAACTTGAGGTTGAATTTCACAAAAAAAGAATTGTCACTAAATCATTACAATTGGTAATTGTAAAATAAAGATACTACACCACTGTGAAATGGAATCATTTGAACAGCAAAATTTAACTCATTAAAACACACAATACTTTAGCCTATAGTAGCTTCCATTTTGTCAGTAATCTTGGGCTTCAAATCATAAAAACAAAATAAATTTGAAATGAACTATTGATTGAAAAAATATAGAAAAAGTGGTATTACTTGCTAGTCTACGTCAAATAGTTCAAAAGTTATGATTTCTCATTGAGTGGCGGCCATCTTGGCGGCCATCTTGGATCTGTAACCCCAGATCATAAAAGCAACATCGGAAATGAACTACTGATGTAAAAAACTATAGAAAAAGTGGTATTACTTGCCATTGTGTGTTATATAGTTCAAAAGTTATGATTTCTAATTGACTGGCAGCCATTTTGGCCGCCATCTTGAATTCTGAGAGTTGCCCAAGGGTGAGAATTCCACACCCACCTGGAAATGTTAGCTGGGACCCTATAGATTGATAATCTAAAGAGAAAAAAACTCTATCAAACAAAAGCCGGGTTAACCAAAATTTATGGACACAGTATGACAACATAATTGGTATTCTGATCTACTTGGATAGTTGTGGTTTAGTCTGTGCACTGTCATTGTCTGAAACCAGCCACCACCATTTACCACAATAACAGCCATTTACCATCAACAAAGAGGACCGGTTTGCTCGTATCAAAGAACGGTGTCAATAATCCTGACTTCTCACAGACTTTATATTCCTCCCTGTACTGGCTTTGTCTGACCTTATGGACCACATGTAACTATGTACCCAGTTGGAGCCCAACTAAACCTCAAATAGGGCTCCCGACGCCCCTTATTATATCTATAAATAAACGAGGCATTTTTTTTATTAGCTAGATGAAACACTGTTTTCTTTGTCAGTTCAGGTATTTTTGTCTCTCGTTATGACCAGGGTATTGTGTGCTATTGCAAAGCTGTAGTTGATTTGTTGCATTTGAGAGGCTGTGTTGAGATGAATTGTAACCATGCATTTTCTGTGTATTTGACTATTCTTTTTTTCATATTGAGTGGACCGTAATGGCTTAATACTATGTCACATTGTCCATGTTATATAGCTACAATGTAACGGTTGTGTGTCATGAATGTCAATGCTTAAATGGTGGATGGTGATCTCCGGTTTCAGACAATGACAGTTGTGGTTTTGAGTGGGCGGTGTCAATAATGCTATAGGAACCTACATAGATTATTGATAAATCGTACTGCAACTTGCTTACACTTGATCTATGTCATATTTTTCCATATAATGCAAGCATGTTGGAGGATCTGCATTCAGAGACAGTTTTATGAAATATATCTAATACTTTTTGGTGATCTATTTTGGAGAAAGTTTAGTTAAAGTTCCCTCAAAGAAACTAGTTTAGAATTACATACAATGCATGTGTGAATAAAATGAGCTAATCCTACTTTTATTGAAATTTTTACTTAATTAAATCTACACAATCTAAATTATTTAAATTATGTTAATAACTAAAAGGCAACAATTCTTTTACCCAAAAGTCATCTTTTCTAATGCTCAAAAGTCATCTATTCTAATACACCAAAATTACCTATTTTCAATAGCCCAAAAGTCTTTGATTCTAAGGGAGTGTTCATTATTTGAGTCGGGGGTCGGAATATATTGGGGGGCAAAAACGTTTTGACTATATAATGAGGGGGGTCAAAAAAAGTTCAAGACACCATTAGGGGGGTCAAAAAGTTTGAGGTTGATTTCATCCAAATATTAAGCGCTATTTGACTCGAATTTGACGTCAGCCATATTCAACAGTGCTTTATATAATTTTTTTATTAAATAGATTAACATGGTGAAAAAATATCAAATTTAACAAATCAATCAATTTATGAAAATGAATACTTTTGTTGCATTTAGAGGTTAATATTTAGAAAATCTAACAACTGCTAAATTACAGCTATATTACATAATTATGTCAGTTCTTAATCAAAATTATTTTTTAAATACCACATCATCTAATTCTATGCCAAGTTTTGTTTTAGCAAAATTCACAACAGTGTCGACAAATCCAAACGATACCCTGTTGTGCTTAACTAAATAATCCAATGCGATTTCAGTATTCAGTATGGTGCAGTTTTTCATTCCATCTACATTTGTAATCATGTCATCAGTAAGTGTGTCAATATTTTCAATACCTGCATCAATGTCTATGCCAATAGCATAAGCAGGAATTTCTCTGCAGCACTTTTATATCGCCCTTCTTTTCTTTTTTTTAGCTTTACGTATATTTTCTTTCTTTTTTCTTGAAGAAAGTGGCTGCTTCTGATGAACATTCTTAAATATTCTTCGGATTTTCTCCATCGTTTCAATTAAAGACGTTTTTAAACCCTCAATGTTCCCAAGAAATTCTTCAATGAGAGCCAGCTGATTTTTCTGTATACATCTTTTCTTCACCTGCCCAATTTCTAAGACGTTCATTTTCAAAGAGTGCTTCTAGTCTCTTCTTTAATTTTCGATCCTCTTGAATGCATTTATCCCGCAACCTGTCCAAATCGCAAACCTTCTTCTCAATTAAGGACTGATGCTTTTGCTGAGGTTTATAATTTTGTGCAAGAAATTTCCCTGCAGCATTTGGATTATTAAATGACCCAAAAATCTTATATATTCTGATTGATGTATGTACATTTTTAACTTTACAATATATACAATACATTGTAGCTGAACCACTATATCAAGTAGTAAATAAGTACAATAAGATTCTAATGGAAGATCATTTTTTTCCTTGATTTAATGGACAAAATTATCATTTTAAAGTCCTAAACAGGATATAAAAGCAAATTTCTACACATTAGCACTACAGAAAGAAAGCTCCAATATTGATGCTTGTGACCAAGACAGCAGGGCTGTTGAAAGCTTAGTGTGAATGTGTAAATATCATCCCTAACTTTGTCCCGCTCACATCATGGTCATCTTGTCATCACAGCAGGCTGGAACTAGCTCACTCTTCAACACCAGCGTTTTGAAAGCATTTTTTTTTTCAGAATCAGCTGTTTGTCTGAAAAACAAACAAACAATTTATGTCACCACTGTGTTCGTATTGAACACATGGTCCTCCTCTATTGCTGTTCAAAGAGATAGAAACCAAAAGCGATCATATCGTAACTGAAACTGAAATCTTTTGTGCTCTATGGACCACGTGTGCTTTTCTACTAAATTTCTACCTAACATATTATATTATAAAGACACCAGTCTCTTTACCAAGAGATGAATGTGTAAAATAAAGTGGGCCATGGCACAAAAGTAAAACATAGATCCAGTATTGGGAGTGGGGCTGAGGTTTCAATCAAATTCCAGACATTCCACCTTTTTGTGGCTCTAAGATTTTTTTGCGCACGCTAAAACTCTTCATATCAGAATTCCACTATTTATTATTTGAATATTGCATTAAAAAGGTCCACAGCAGAATTCACACTTTACATGTTATTTGAAATATGATTTATATAGCTCCTATTTATATTATATTGAATATTGTTTCATGGCATATATAAGTAATATTTGAATAAATATTGAGAAACACTGCATAGCTATTCTTCGATTATATCACACATTTGATATTTCCACTTTTGGGGGGGGGGAGGTCAAGAAAAAAAGAGAACATTGTTCCACTTTTGTGGAGCGTGGCAAAATGTACATCAACCCTTGTCAACTAACAGACCCCATAATTGGTTCGAAAAAACTTGAATAAATATCATGTCTTTATGTCCCTTTTCATGGCTTTGCAGAAACTTTGCACGTCACTTGTGTATGTGATTTGTATATCTAGAAGAAACGAACATGAGTCTTGTGTTTGTGAGAATTAGAAATATTGATGGCATTGTCCAAGTAATCTCTGTAGCCATCACCTTTAGTGAATGGCCTGATATGCTAGTCTCACGTTGCATATAAAAAGAGACTTTTTCACATGACTGTTTAAATTAAAGCAAAGCAGATGTTTTGTGTTTAGTTTATTAACCTATTTCTGGCTAGCATCCTATGTAAAGGATAGCAATCAATTTTACTGTGAATACAGCAAATCAGTTTCAGTTTATTTTTACAGTAAAGAGATAGAAAAAACAACAATAATATGTGTTTAAAAAATTGGGTTAATATAGTCAGATGTACATGTAGGTTTTATGGTAGTATGAAATATTGGATTTTCAAAACTTTCAATATGAGGAAAACTGGTTCATAATGAAATGAGCTATTGGTTTATTCACTTTAATAATCTAGGTAGACATTCTATTGCTAGTACATTGTCAGAAGGATGGGTAAACCATAGTTTCAATGTCATTTAGGAAATAATAACCCACAGCATTCCAATATGAACTTCCAGTTTAGCATCCTATATGTAGGAAGCTAGGCACAAGATGGTTTTGGTAAAATTGTTATATTAATTTATGGGTATAAATGAGTGCCATGGCACTAAATGACACCACAAGTGTTTCTTATGGCTGTTAAATGATGATTAGACATCATTGAAATAATATATTTTCAACCCTGCTTGTAAATAGGTCTCATGATACTACTGGCTGTCTATTTGGTGTTGTACATGACATTGTATATTAATTGGAGTTAAGATACTGCTTTAATTTACCTTTGAAGGGGTTGTATCATAATGCATTCTGCTTTTTTATTTTTCAAAGTTGAAGGTCACATTTTTCACCCATTTTAGAGCCAATCAGTGGCTATTGTGGTATTTTTTGTACAATGGGGGTCAATATAGGCATGTTTTTTGTTTGGATTTGATTGCGATTATGACCTGGTGCTTTTAGAGGCCTTAATGGTTCTAACAGTTGAACCTAATGAAACAGTATGTTCATGAACTTATTTTCAAAATCTACCAGTAGCGTTTGTTTGCCTAATAGAGAAAGAAATGCGGTTCCAGATGTTTTACTTGGCAAGTTATTGAGCTTATAGTTAGGGTCTCATAAAATATACTTGGCCCCAGGTAAAAACATGGTTCTGAATGAGGATAATGTTTTTGATCATGTTTAATGGTAGGTTGATGATATAGAGTATATGGCTCGTTTTCTCAATGACTTAGATTATAGAGATAATTTGTTCTAATATACACTGTTTAGTAAAATACGATGGTGGGTACAGCAAGCTCTATTTCATAACCGCAATACTTCGTGGGAGTGGATAGGGAGTTGGACTGGTGATAAGAAGATCGTGGGTTCAATTCTCTGTCAGGTCCTGTGGTGGGTGATGAGCAAACTTAACTGTAACTAACAGCACACTGCTCCATGGCACCTACACGTTAATTAGATACAGGCCTTAAATGTGCGATTGAGCGTGAATGATTAGCATTGTGTGCTGCAGATGCAAGTATGAGAGCATTGATCGACAAGTGTGCCAATGACCTGGTGTAAAATATATTGCTTACAAACAAATCTTCAGATCATTTTTCCATTGTCGTAGAATAGGTACTTCTAGGCAAATGTTGAGCTTAGGTATTGATTGTTACCCTGTTATCTTACGTAAATTGATTTTAGCTTAAAAAGAACGTATTTTTACTAGCTCTAATATTATTGTTGCAACCAATGCAGATGCTATGTTTTTTAGATGTTCCAACTTGTTTAAAAGGTGGATAGATCAACTATATTCGTAAAAGATAATGTGATAGTAACTTGTACATAATGTATTATTCCAATTAACAATTTCTATGGATTTTTATATGTATATACATGTAATTTATCTGAAATAAAATTATGTTATGTTATGTTATGTTATGTTATGTAATGTTGTGAGGACAAGCCTTGAATCACGACTGTAACCCACCACATTTACCAGCGCCCGTCCTCTTCCAGGCTGTGGTTGTGTCCGGGTCGCTGTCTGAAGCTTGCTGCAGCCTTAAGATGCTGGTGTGGTGCCGGATGTCTACAGGACCGCGCAGCTCACGTCAAGGCTGGAACAGGTAGGAAGTGTCATAATGGTTTGGCCCTGGTGGTTGTAAGGGGTTTGGGTGGCGGTTTCCTTGGATGTGGGTAGGGAGGTGCCGATGTCACAACATGCCCTAAGCCGAAATGCTAACGTCTATAAAGTAGTAAAACTCAGAAATTTCGGAAAATACTGTAATTTCTCACCGAATCTTACTTTGATTTTGAGAATTTCTTTACAATGTTTTTGGCAAATTCATTCAACAACGGAAATTACGAAAGTGCAGAAAATGCTTACAGTAATTACACGCAATTTGAGTTATTTCCTTAATAGAAAATGCAGTAATGAATATACAGAAATAACTGTGGTCCTTATATGCGGACAGTACTGTTATGGATGATATTTTGATTTAATAACACCCTAACGCCAGTTGGGATTGGTTAAGAATATATACCCGTAAGTTGATAGCCAATGAACTCATTTCTCGTTTCAGATGAGATTGATTTTTTCCCCAAATAATGTGAATTCTCGCAGCTGGTAGGACGTACAGCTCGATACATAATCACACTGGGGGCATTCAGATAGTTACGTTCTGCACGCATGTTGTTACATGTGCTTCTTCAGTATGCCATGTTTGAAGGCGCTTTTGTAAATAATGTATGCAAAACCAACTTATTTTGAAGATGACGGTCAGAACAGCTGTGTGCTATGATAGGACTTGACTCGTGGTGCATGCTATCAGGATACTACGAGGACGGGGGCAAATGGGGGCAGATGGTGCTGGGTTTGTTAAGACAGCGGTGGGTGCTGGCAGGATGATCAGTAGGGACGCCAGGACAGTGTGGATGGTGCAGACTTTGTGCTATGCTATATTTGTTGTTGATTAGTGTGAGGGATTGGGGGGTGATGTGAGCAGGTACTATCAGGACAAGGGGAGGTGGTGTCAGAATGGGAAGGGGTAGGTTGGTAGGACATTGCAGATGGTGTAGACCAGGTGCAATGCAGTAATTGTTGTGAAGCAGGGTACATGTATGTGACTATATTTCCTGTTAGTGATTTAGGGTAAGAAACAAGAAACCCATGTACACAGATGGTATCATTTTCATTTATCAACTAAGTACTACCCAAAGTATCTATAGAACTATTTATTCTGTATAAAACCTTCATACATTACAGATTTATTACGTTCAACTGTTAGCAAAATACTCGACTTCAGTATTTGAAAAACAAACAAATGAAACAATGATTTTATTTTTCATTTATAAAATTAATTAAATTATATTCTAACCAAATATCTATGAAGACTATTCCTTATATTCACAACTTGCACACATCACAGATTTGTTACATAATAGCAATGAATAAATCTTTCAACTACTAACAAAATAGTGGAATATCTTTGGTACGCGTTAATGAGTGCATTCTTTTAGATTACTTTCTTTGCATAAAATTGATCAATTAATAGAATATCACTAAATGTACTACACACAGAAAAATGAGAAAATAAATTTGTACATAATGCATTCTCTTTTTTTATTTTTTTCAAAGTTAGAGGATCACATTTTGCACCATTTTTAAGAGCCAATCAAGAGGTAGCTATTGTGAGTATTTTTTGTACAAGAGTCAGCCATATAAGGCTTTTCATTTTTTTGTTTTAGTTTGAGTGCGATTATGACCTGAATTGCTTTTTAGAGGCCTTAATGGACAACAGTTCTAATGAAAACAACGGTATGTTCATGTGAACTTTCTTATTTTCAAAATCTACCAATGGCGTTTGTTGCCTAATAAGAAAGAAATCACCGGTTCAAGATGTTTTAACGAGTTATTGAGCTTATGAGATTGAGATCTCATCAAAATATACTTGACTGAAATGCAGCTATGGTTCTGAATGAGAAGGATAATGTGGTGAGTTGATGATATAAGAGGGGCTGTGGCGTCACGTTTCTCAATGACTTAGATTAACATAGAGATAATTTGTTTCTAATATACACTGTTTAGTAAAATACAGTGATGGTGGGTACAAGCAAAGCTCTATTCGCCAACCGCAATACTTCGTGGGAGTGGATACAGGGAGTTGGACTGGTGATCTGGAAAGATCGTGGGTTCAATTCTCTGTCAGGTCTGTGGTGGGTGATGAGCAAGCAACTGCCAACTAACAGCACTGCTCCATGGCACCTACGTTAATTAGATGATACAGGCCTTAAATGTCTCGCGATTGAAGTAGAATGAATTAGCATTGTGCTGCAGATACAGAGAGCTCTGAGGCATTGATCGACAGAGTGTGCCAATGGCCCTGGTGTCAAAATGCTCATTGCTTACAAACAAATCTTCAGATCATTTTTCCATTGTCTAGTAGAGACCAGGTACTTCAAATGTTGAGCAGGTGATGATTATTGCACTATTATCTTCGTAAAATTGATTTTAGCAGCTTAAAGAACGTATTTTACCAAGCTCTAATATTGTATGTATTGTTACAACCGAAATACAGATACTATATTTTTTAGATGTTCCAACTTGTTTAAAGGTGGATAGATCAACTATATTCGTAAAGGCTAATGTGATAATATTAACTTGTACATAATGTATTATTCAATTAACAATTTCTATGGATTTTTTATATATATATATACATGTAATTTATCTGAAATAAAATTATGTTATATTATTATGTTATGTAATGTTGTTGAGGACAAGCCTTGAATCACGACTGTAACCCACCACATTTGGCGCCAGTCCTCTTCCAGGCTGTGGTTGTGTCAGTTAAGCTGTCTGAAGCTGCTGCAGCCTTAAGATGCTGGTGTGGTGCCGGATGTCTGCCACAGGACCGCGCAGCTCACGTCAAGGCTGGAACAGGTAGGAGTGTGTCATAATGGTTTGGCCTAATTGGTTTTAAGGGGTTTGGGTGGCGGTTTCCTTGGATGTGGGTGGGGAGGTGCCCGATGTCTGGCATGCCCTAAGCAATCTTCTACGTCTATAAAAGTAGTAAAACTCAGAAATTTCGGAGAAAGCTCTCACCGAATCTTACTTTGATTTTTGAGAATTTCTTTACAATGTTTTTTGGCAAATTCATTCAACATCGGAACAAAAGTGCAGAAAATGCTTACAGTAATTACACGTTTGCCTTAATAGAAAATGCAGTAATGAATATACAGAAATAACTGTGGTCCTTATGTACTGTTATGGATGATATTTTGATTAACACCTAACGCCAGTTGGGATTGGTTAAGAATATATACCCGTGGTTGATAGCCAATGAACTCATTTCTCAAGTTTCAGATGAGATTGATTTTTTTCCCAAATAATGTGAATTCTCGCAGCTGGTAGGGCATAGCTCGATACATAATCATAATCCGCGGGCTCCGTGTCATCGAACACTCCCCCGGGGAGTTTTTTCATATTTTTTTTGTACCTTAGATACTACTCTTAAGGAAAAATGACGTTTGCCCAAAATATTTGATGGCGAAATTTATTTTTTCGGGGTCAAACGGTCATCGGTCAAATTTCATAAAATTGCATTTATCTCGATTAATAACAAATTTAGAGTAAAAACTTGTATTGACTTTAGATAGGAACATGTGTATGTGGAATCCAAATAAAACATCAGATTTGACCTTCGACCTATCCTTCAAAGGTCAAACAGGGGTCATTGTGGTCAAAATTTCATAAAATTGCATTTATCTCGATTAATAACAAATTTAGAGTAACAACTTGTATTGACCTTAGATAGGAACATGTGTATGTGGAATTCAAATTAAACATCACATTTGACCTTTGACCTCTCCATCAAGGTTACACTAGTAGGTCAATTTCAGGAATTTTGTTCATTTTTGTGTTTTTACAAAGAAATGAGCCCTTTGAAATTTCATTTGTTGTGGGACATGGGTTTAATTACGGATTTTACTAGGGTCAGAGAAATATGTAACACTTGTACTTTTTTTTATAAAATACCAATGGTTTTGCTCGTTTAATATAATCAGCCATTGTTAAATGTACTTGATTGAACTACGCATCCGTGTAAAAAGCTTTCACCTGCTTGCAAAAATGTACTTTCGATTTAAATGACGTGCTGTAACATTTTAGTCTCGATCATTTTCCCAAATTATGCATGTTGTCCCTTTTGAAGACAGCCCTCAATGACCGAGACTAACAGTTTCTGCTGGTTGTCCAAAAATGTGCACAATGCACCTGCAACAAGACCTGTCAACGGCATATAAAAGTGAAACTGATAAAATTATTGAAAA
Source organism: Streblospio benedicti (assembly GCA_019095985.1). Taxonomy (NCBI): domain Eukaryota; kingdom Metazoa; phylum Annelida; class Polychaeta; order Spionida; family Spionidae; genus Streblospio; species Streblospio benedicti. The sequence goes on from CM032668.1 coordinate 13,083,794, forward strand.
TATATGAATTTGTGCGTTCTCCAGTAATGTAATGGTGCAAAAATACAGGGACAAGTATTCAAGAAAATACAATGATATCACTGCATTGAAAAAAGAATGTGCATCATGCCCGATATTGGGTGATTCTAGTATCAAGCAGTTAACTATATTTAATCACGATGACTGCTTCAAATGCCATTTGATGGACTTGGCGTGATAAAGCGACGTGGACAGTGGGGTAAATGGCAAATGCTTGTTTAATCTAACTCTAAATATTTATCAATTCTTATTGGATTTTGGTGATCTTTTTTTAATTGATTCCTGTGATATATCTAGATTGTTTTCCAGTTATTATTTTTTTCATTTCATCTTAGATTAGCTTACAGTACTAGTGAATATACTAGTATTGCCCTTATTATTGTTTATTATAAGTAGAATAAGATTAAGATTTTATCAAGATTTTTTATATTTTTTATTAAGATTTTTGCTTGAAAATTAAGATTTTTTCATGCCTGTGATTAAGATTTTTAACAAGCTGACGGGTTCACATCTCTGCACTAGTAGGTCAATTTCAGGAATTTTGTTCATTTTTGTGTTTACTGAAAAACGAATGAGCAGCTTTGAATATTTCATTTGTTAATAATCCACGATAAATTAGTTTTATTGATATAAGCATTTGTATTCTAGATTGGAATTACATTATGTTTTATTTTTAATCAATATTTTACTAAATAGTTTAATATATCAATGGGTTTCACTTTTAATGGTAGAATTTGAGGCAGCATCAGTATCATTGATATCTTCATAAAGTGCATGTTCTCAAATTTTGTTATGTTTTAGTATTATTTGATTGGACATTGGACTAAAAATGTGTAACTTACAAAAAGAGCAACAAATTTGATACATCTATATAATACAATGGTCATTGCTAAATCATGGAAAATTCAGTGAAAATGAAATCTAAGAAGCAATGCAAAACAAGGAAAAAGGGCAACATAAAATCATGCATCATACGTTTTAGAAGTATGCAGTCTTTCAAAATAGATAATTTATCAGATTCAGTTTGGGGAAAATTAAGAAACAATTGAAGTGAGACATAGTTTAAAGAATCTAAAACAACATTATGATGAAATTTGCAAAAGTGTACCAACTGAATATGGTAGTAAATGCTATGGTTATCACAAAGAATGCTACAGCAAATTCACAAATCTCAAATATCTAAAAGCAATAAAATGAAAATCAGATCAAGATCCAGAGGTTGAACTATCAATAAAGAAAAAAAATCAAATTTATCAATAACATTCACTTGTGATTTCTGCTTATTTGTGAAAATACTCCAGAATTAATTCTTCCTGGCAAATTTCTTTCTAGTGAAAGTTGGAAATGTAAAACAGAAACTGCAGGGAAGACCCAGGAGAGACGAAGTTATGAAAATATGCTGTGTAAAGTGATAGATGTAGATTTGAAGGCAAGAGAAGCTAAATACCATGATGAATGTAGAAACGCACATAAATATTCAGTATAAGTATGCAAGAATATATGCAGAAAAAGATTCCATCTGTGTCGGTGTATAGTAGTAACAAGACAGATAAGCTTAAGAAAAAGATGATAAACCATTTCTCACCAAAGTGAGCTAGTCAACTCCGATCATATTAAAAAAAGCCATTTAAACTGCCTTTGAATATGCTTTATTAGATTACAGAAAACTTGAGGATGTTGGATCTTTATTGAATTGTACCACGAATAGAGAAAATGCACGTCCTGTTTGATACTAGAAATATTTATTAAATGAGTTTGACAGCCGTATCACCTGAGTATACGCTACCACTGTACTGAGGCTCCTATTCACCAACCACTTAAGACAGGTATAACTGCCGCATTAGACCACTCGGACATTCTGACCGACCCGGGTGGTCTGCCTTAAGTGCTTTGTGAATAGGTGCCACAGTGGTAAGGGTCGAGGGTTTAAGTCCTGAGAGAAGCTATGTGATATAGTCCTATAAACTTGGAGAAATAATCCTCTGATGTCAATACTTACATCTAGCCAATTAATTCCAATATATCTACATATTCTATTCTAGTTGCCAGTCATAGAAAAAGATATGTTCAAGGCAAAACAGAAATGTCCATCACTATTACTCAAGTGATCTTTTACAAATGATCAACGTTGTTCAGCTCTTAGTTTCTCTCTACATTAACAAATTAATAAAGTGATTTACTAACTTCATAAATGATATAAAATCCTTTTGTTAATATTTAAGTACTTGTAATTACAGGACAAGTACACAGGCTGCTTGCAGGAACCTTAGTAGGTCAAGATTAACCTATCACGGTACCATTCACTAAATATCCAACATCCTCAAGTTTTCTGTAATCTCATGAAACATATTCAAAGGAAGTTTCAATGGCTTCTCTTTATGAATATGATCAGAGTAGACAAGCTAACTCCTATGATTGGGTGTCTAATAAATTAACTGGTTAAATGGTTTATCATCATTTTCTTAGTTCCAACCTATGGGATAACCATGGCATTTACCATCATATTAATTCCGTCCGTATATTTTTGCATAATTAGTTAATAAAGTATTAATCAAAATAAAACATAAAAGTAATCCCAATCTAGAATACAAATGCTTATATCAATAAAACTAATTTATCATGGATTATTGGCAAATAAAATGTTTAAAGCTGCTCATTTCTTTTTGTAAACTCAAACATGAACAAAATTCCTGAAATTGACCTACTAATGTAACCTTGAAGGAGAGGTCAAAGGTCAAATGTGATGTTTAATTTGGATTCCACATACACATCTTCCTATCTAAGGTCAATACAAGTTGTTACTCTAAAATTGTTATTAATCGAGATAAATGCAATTTTATGAAATTTTGACCACAATGACCCCTGTTTGACCTTGAAGGAGCGGTCGCAGGTCAAATCTGATGTTTTATTTGGATTCCACATACACATGTTCCTATCTAAAGTCAATACAAGTTTTTACTCTAAATTTACTATTAATCGAGATAAATGCAATTTTATGAAATTTTGACCCGATGACCCCTGTTTACCCCGAAAAATATATTTCGCCATCAAATATTTTGGGCAAACGCCATTTTTCCTTAAGAGTAGTATCTAAGGTACAAAAAAATATGTTTATGCCCTCCCGGGAGTAGGGGTATACGGAGCCCTCGGACTAATCACACTGGGGGCATTCAGATAGTTACGTTCTGCACGCATGTTGTTACATGTGCTTCTTCAGTATGCCATGTTTGAAGGCGCTTTTGTAAATAATGTATGCAAAACCAACTTATTTTGAAGATGACGGTCAGAACAGCTGTGTGCTATGATAGGACTTGACTCGTGGTGCATGCTATCAGGATACTACGAGGACGGGGGCAAATGGGGGCAGATGGTGCTGGGTTTGTTAAGACAGCGGTGGGTGCTGGCAGACGATCAGTAGGGATGCAAGGACAGTGTGGATGGTGCAGACTTGTGCTATGCTATATTTGTTGTTGATTAGTGTGAGCGATTGGGGGTGATGTGAGCAGGTACTATCAGGACAAGGGAGGTGGTATCAGAATGGGAAGGGGTAGGTTGGTAGGACATTGCAGATGGTGTAGACCGGGTGCAATGCAGTAATTGTTGTGAAGCAGGGTACATGTATGTGACTATATTTCCTGTTAGTGATTTAGGGGTAAGAAACAAGAAAACCATGTACACAGATGGTATCATTCTCATTTATCAACTAAGTACTACCCAAAGTATCTATAGAACTATTTATTCTGTATAAAACCTTCATACATTACAGATTTATTACGTTCAACTGTTAGCAAAATACTCGACTTCAGTATTTGAAAAACAAACAAATGAAACAATGATTTTATTTTTCATTTATAAAATTAATTAAATTATATTCTAACCAAATATCTATGAAGACTATTCCTTATATTCACAACTTGCACACATCACAGATTTGTTACATAATAGCAATGAATAAATCTTTCAACTACTAACAAAATAGTGGAATATCTTTGGTACGCGTTAATGAGTGCATTCTTTTAGATTACTTTCTTTGCATAAAATTGATCAATTAATAGAATATCACTAAATGTACTACACACAAAAAATGAGAAAATAAATCCACAGAAAATAGGTTAACCTAACCAAATGCCTAATGATTTTTTAAATGATTTGAGTTTATTAACCACAACACCCAATCTAACGAACCAAACGAAAGAGGAAAACGCAAATCCACAATACAAGCTTATTACTACACCAGCATCAATATATAAAGATCTTCTCACACTTGAAAGATTTTAATGCATAGCTACAAAGTCTTCCACTTTCTGACTGACAATACCTTTATAAGGTATGTCATTGGCAAGAATCACCCTTGCTGCCAGGCACTGTAAAGTTTGGTACTTCACAGCAAGGGGAGAGATGATTTTATCTTCATTTTGATGAAGCAAGTCCATTGGAGTTTCGCCCTCCAAATTAGATGCATCAATATGTGCTCCTCCTTCGAGAAGAACTGTCATGACATCCTCTTTCAAACCCTTTGCAGCTACATGCAGTGGAGTATATCCATTTACACTGTCATTTGCATCCACTGATGCATTGAGTTCAATTAAAATCTTTGCAACGTCCGCAGAAGGAAACACAAAATCGTCAATTAAAGTATCCCTCATAGATGAATTTTCTCCTTCGCAAGCGATGTGGAGAGGGGTATAACCATCCCAATTTCTTAGATTAAGTTTTACAAATCCATACACAGTCTGTTTGAACTTATGAACTTGTTCTTGCGAAAATCCTTCCTGAATTCTGCACATAATACCTATGATAATTAGTGTTAAATTTAGGATACAGTTGAAATCTGTGTCTAACTCTATGTATTCTATGCATTCTATGCTTCTTTCTAATTCAATAACTGATTTATCAAGAACGTGCATGATGATATCAAACTCTACATGTAGTTCTTGTATAATCATCTGTGAAAAACTACGTGCGAAAAACAGCAAAATGATTTCCATCTCGCGGCGCACTGGCTCAAAGTATTTCTGCTGCATGTCCAATGCGTAACGAAATAGACGGAAGCATTCGTCTAAAGAGCCCCTAGCAGCATATTCCACTCCACATGCCAATATACATGGTATAGTATTATAATATGCAAGACCTAGTATCCTTTCTCTAACTACCAAAGCCTGCATTTGCATAGCATCTGGATCAGATATCAAATCGTCTACTTCATCTAGGGTTTTTACCTCAACTGCATTATTATAGGCAGCGTTTGGCTCTTGACTTGGCTTCTGTATTACATCAGACCCGACTCTGAATCTCTCTTCCATAGCCCATCTCCAGTACTCAACAGCACTCGTCATGTCGCTTCCAGCCACGCAAGTTGCACCAAGCAGTTCGAGTGCATCTATCTTCTCTGTTCTTTCAATTTCGTGAACAGACTGAACACAAATGAAAAAAATCATGATATCAATCTTTCCCAATGCAGCTGCACTAAGCAAAGGTGTCACACCTAGAGAGTTTTTTTCCATCTTAGCCTTACATTCCATTAAAAGGTTCATGATGTCTATCATAGAGCGTGCTGTGTGATCTGTGTGATAGAACATCACACAGTAGTGTAATGCAGTATTTCCATCAAGATCTTTCCTATGGACATCGGCCCCTCTGTCAATAAGATATTTGACACTTTTGTAGTTGGCTTTGGTGCATGAATCCATTAACCATGTCTGTCCTTGCTCGTTTGTGCTGTTGACGTCAGTTGCTGCATTGTCAACTATGTCCTGAACAAATAGAAAATTGAGCTCTCTGTGCATGAAAGCCCTCATCAGTGGATTTATCGTTGCAGGGGCTGCATCTGCTCCTCTTGTGACCAGCAATTTCACAATGTCCAAATGATTTCTAGCAACGGCACACCAAAGCGGAGTTACATCTCCACTAACATTCGGATACATAGGATCCAGATTATCACACAAAAATCCCATTTGTTCAATATCAGCAGAACATACATCCATTAGGTATTGAACCACTTCAATGTGGCCATTCCAACAAGCTACTATTAGTGGTGTTGCGCCATTGGTTTTTGCAGAAACGATTTCTTCAACTTCACCTTTTTGGCGTGATTCTAGCAACAGTCTCAATAGACTGAGAATGCCGTCTTTCGCTGCATTCCAAACAATGTACTTCAAGTCTTCTAATTTTGTACTCATTGTTGTCATCCTTTCCTGTTAACATAAAGAAGAATGATATCATAATTACGATGAGTTCCTGTTTGTACTTTGTAATCATTGAGATTGTAATAAATGGAAGTAAACACTAATTTGAGAACAAGTGTATTTAGGACATTTGATTAGCAATAACGTTAAATAAGTTTTGATGATTGTTACTTATGCAGAATTTCCTGTAGAATACAGAAATTCATTACTTAAGCGCAGCCCGAATTCCAAGTTTTTTTAAGAAGCATATTTTTGATTAGCACCTTTATGTTCCAGATGCGATAGTTGAAAAACGGGTATACCCAACTTACTCTTACTATATGGTTTTCGCAACATGTTTAAAATAAAAACATTTGTCATATTCCAATTCATATACATTGATGCTATTAAATATTCAAGTAAACAAGAAAAAACTGATGTATATGATATCTTATGGACATCTATTCTCATAAGAAAGGGTGTGCATCTTTCTTTGACCCTTGAAAAGGTACTAGATGTTTGTGAGCTAAACCTGAAAACAACATGGTCATATTTGTGCTTTTGGAAAAGCGAATTACTTCACCAACAAGATGAAGCTCAACTGAAGAGAAAACTATGCTACAATCGATGTAAAAGGGTTCACCCAATGTTGGGATTAGCTTTTAGGGATCCTACATCTAAAAAATTCTTTGAGATATCTAAACTTTCAACTGATTTCATTGAAGCTAAACTCAGAGAAATATCCTTTGCATGTCCCAAGTCCAGGAAAAGTACTCACCCACGAGTTAATGGAATCTCCAATATTTGATTGGCAAGTTTACATTGACTTTGAAAATGATACACACTCTGGAAAGCATGGGAAAACTGCATAATATTGGATGATGTATATTGATTTTGTAGAATTGTACCTTTTGTTCAGTAGAGCATGCTGAACAAATGACTTAATAGTTGTTCACTGTCTAGGTCAAATGACTCCTCTGTTTTTTGCAACATCAAGACCAAATTATAAATTGCTATATGGTGAGATAGTATTATGATCTGATGAATTGTGATAAGAAATTTTGTCAAATGTTAAAAGTTGGAGCATCAATAGTGAGTCGAAAGAAAGACAGAAACAATATGTTCAACAGAAACCCAGTAGACTTGACTCTGGAGGAAACCATTAATGCTGATGCAGCTTCCAAGTTCCCCGGAATAGCGGCTTTTGCACAAAATGAAACAGCTCTACGATGCTGGATGATTATTAAGTCAGCAAGGAAAGAAATTGCTGATACTTTAATGTCAATGACAGGTGTGTCCTCAAAATCAGCATCTGTAAAACCAAGAGGTAGAATGGTCAAGGATTAAGAGACAACAAGGGTTGGCATCACCACAATAGAGAATTCATTGAGCCCATTCAATGTTTCCAGTGATAAGCTACTGTGCTTAAGGAATGGTTATGCTACCTCAGAAAATGCAACAACAAAAACATTATCATTCAGAAAAAAGAGAGAGGCTTGTTGTCATGAATTCATCAGTGAATGCCTAAATGACCCATACAGGTTTGAGCAGCCTATCAAGAGAAGGAAGGTAAAATGTTTTTTCAAGTGACGCATCGAAGGTGAAAATTTGTGTTAAAGACAAAAAGATCCATCAAATCACAGGAACAAAGGACTTGTTTGGACGCTTGCTTTATCTGGCTACCATCTCAAAGATTGATTTAGAATATCTGTTCTCCTTACTCCTGTTCCCCTGTCTGTCTGTAACTGATGTGACTGGAAACATGCATAAAACAGTCAAATCAACATTGCTACATCATCTTGAAGCCAAGGTACCAAAGGTAATGATCAGCCCAGAATATGATGTGTACTCTATGTTGTTGATGCCATGTTTACTATTAGATCCAGGGTTGGGTTTCGTACGGTACGAAACTAGTTTCGTACCATACAGGTGTGCGAAACTGTACGAAACCTGTACGAAACGTTCAAAACTGTACGAAACCTAGATGACTGGGTAATACCTGGATAAAACTGGACAAAATCAAAACTAATGTTGGCTTTCTGATGTTACCTCAGAATAATAGCCCCAAATAGGGTCCTTTGGCCTGCAACCAGGTTTAGACATTATGCCTTTATTGATATATGTGTGCCTTGCTTGGAAGAACCTACACTAATAGATAAGACACAGCTTTACTTAACTTATATACAGGCTTCTGAGAAGTTGTGTATAGGTGCTACTCAATCACATGCAGTGCATACATGACACTTCTTACCAGATTTTTGCAACAAAAAATATCTCATGTCAAATTACTTGACTCTGCAAACAACCTCTGCAAACAAATCATTCTCCAATGCAATTAGAAACCAAGTAAATCTTAACCCATGTCACTTAGAGTAACTGTATTACATAACACCATTGTCCTTACTTTTGGCTGCCATAACTGGAAGTGACTAACTGCTAACTTCTATTCATGGTTTTAGTACATAACTGGCTTGAATATTGCTTTTCAATGCATGTATATCAATCAATTCTATAGAGTATTGAATTATTACAGAGTTGTACAAGATAAAATACATGTATGTGGAGAATGTAAGTCAGGGAATATATGAAATTAAAATAAACAGGCCATTTAATTTTGTCCAGTTTTAACTAACAAAAGCTATACAAGCATTATTATCTTTCATGTAGCTTATATATTTATGAAAATGCATGTATCAGCTGGCATGTATTAAGCAGTTTTTGAAATAGTTTATATATTTACGTACAGTTTTGTACAGTATCATACATTAAGGTTTTTAGTAAAACAAACTTGTACGAAACCCTATCAAACCTGTATGTTAATTGCTTATATATCCATATATATGCATTTATCAAGCATTCTTTAAACAAGTATGCATTACTTATTATATTATATGACTAATAAAACACATTTAAGACAGATAAAGCTATAAAATAACAAATTATTGAGTTTCGTACAGTTTCATACACTTTTTTCTGTACGAAACTAGTTTCGTACCGTACGGTTAAAACGCGGTTTAAACCACCGGTTTAAACACGCCTGTACGAAACCCTGCCAACCCTGATTAGATCTACTACACCAGTTCCATTCACTTATGGTGGAATAGCAAAGCTCATTCTGAAGATCGTGATAAAAGCACCTGTTGTCTACTTTATCTGTGATACGTACAAGAGTCCATCAAATAAAGATACAGAAAGAGCTAACAGGAGAACATCAGCTGTGGAAGTTGAAATTACAGGATCAAATCAGAGAAGGCCAAATGACTCTGAGGATGCACTGAACAGCTCAAGCTTCAAGCAATTATTGCAGTTATTTCTGTTGAGAGAATGGGCTACACAGGAGCATACCAAGCTAATAGAAAATCACAATATATTCTACTGCATTGGAGAGCTCATGTTCAAAGTTTATGTCAAAAGTGATGTAGAGATGAAAACACTAATGGATGCCCCTGCATGCATACACAAAGTGGCCGATACTCGAATTGTGTATCATCTGTATGAAATGTCCCAGAAAAAGACACAAGAGGACTTATAAGGAACAAGAAGGCGAGGGATTTGAAGAGAGGAAAACAAATGCTGTTGTACGTACAGAAGATATTGATGTGTTCATTCTGTTGACTCATTTTGCACCAAACATGGGAAATATGGATGCAGGAAAGAGTTCTAAAACAATAGCAGGCTGATTGACATTACAAACCTTGCTGGAATACTTGATGATGAAGTATGCCAAACTCTTCCAGGCATACATGCTTTTGGAGGATGTCATTTTACAGCTGGGAAACGTAAGGTCATGGATATGGCCGAGAAGAAAGATGAATACCTTGAGGCTTTTAAATCTGCAGGTTGAGGAGGTCCTTGAAACATTCACCTGTAATTTGTATGGCCAAGCAGGTGCAAAGTCTGTTATCAAGATTTGACTTATATATAACACGAAATACAAGCCATGGATAAGGGACAAGCCTCTTGAGAAAAGAAAGGGTATGGATGCAGCTAGGTTGCCCCTGTGTAAGAGTGGTCTCCGAATGAAAGTTGCCAGAGCAAACTATGTTTGATATATATGAAAGCATGCACATTTGCATGAACCAAGTGCTGGAGTGAATCCATTGGATTCAGGATGGGAGATGAAGGATGATGACAAATTTGCTATCGTTTGGTATGCTGGTCCTCAGATGCCAGAGACTGTGGCTTCTGATATAGACAAAGGCACCATAGGCAGATCCAGGTTTTTGGAAAAGGGGGGTGGGCCCCGGGGTGCACTTAAGGAAAAGGGGGGCGCACTTAAGGATTTCATCAAAAACCCTACAAAAATGAAGTATTTTGGTGGTAAAAGTGGGGCGCGTGCCCCCGCCCCCCCCCCTGGATCTGTATATGGCCACTATTCAGGATGAAGATAATGATTATATATATGAGAGTTCTGGGGATGAATCAAGTGATGATGACATTATTCAAATACTCAGGTACTGAAGTCTTTTGATACCCATCAAAATAACATGTATGAAACAGTTGTTAACGTTGAGCACCAGTTTTAGAGTTTAATTTATATTACTGAGGCTCTAAATGGGGTGGGGGGTCTCATCTTGACCATTATCTTAATCATATAATATTGGAGTTTTCTATTCAGTTGAGGTTCATCTTGCTGGTGAAATAATTTGCTTTTCAAAAATCACAAATATGACCACGATGTTTTCAGGTTTAGCTCACAAAAATCTATTACTTTTTATGAAGGGTCAAAGAGAGATACACGCCCTTTCTTTAGAGAAGATATTATATACAGCAGTTTTTTCTTGTTTACTTGTATATCTAATGATATCAATGAATATGAATTGGAATATGACAAATGTTATCATTCTAAACATGTAGAGAAAACCATATGGTAAAAAGTTTGGTATATCGGTTTTTCAACTAACACCTCTAGAACATGAACTTCAGGTGCTGATCACAAACATGCTTCTTAAAAAAAAAATTGGAATTCAGGCTGCGCTTAAGAAATGAATTCTGTATTCTACAGGAAATTCTGCATAAGAAACAGTCATCAAACCATGTTTAACGTTTATGTGACTTTTTCAGACTCAGCTCCTGCTCGAAACGGCTCATGACAAAATTGATATGCCTATTTGACTTACGATGCAGGGGATTCTATCAGATTTTCTTTCATCAGCTTTCATTTTTGAAAACAGTCAGTGATATCCTCCAGATAACACAATGTGGCGAAAATATCAATCAAATATCATCTAACTAAAATTGCAATTCTTGAATATTGCCTCAAGAAAAACTTATTATTTTATTCTTCCTGAGCTCAGACAGGCATGTTATGAGGAGCAGTTGTTTCGGCGGCATAAAAAATAGTACTGGGCTCATTGTTATTGAAACATTATGAAATTTTCATTGTTGCATAAACTCTTAGGTTGAAGAAAATAATAACCACATTGTAACATTGATAATTTTGTAGTGATATATTGCCGTTAATATAAGCTGCAGGTGCCATGATATTATTCATAAAATATGATATTTAAAGCAAAAACATACCTGAATTCTCTATTATTAAATTTCTTAAACCATGTGCTCCTTCCAACTTTCAACAAATAACACTTACTTTCTGCAATATCTTTAAGTCCTTGTGGTCACAAAAACAGCAGGTATAATGCCAATGCAAAGGCTGTAGGTCATGACCTTTCTTTGTCCTTGTCCTAAGGTTTTGAGGTTTGGGTAGTCTTGCAGGGTCATCTGCATTAAACAACATACTGTAGAACCTCCAATTAAGACCACCTCTCTATTGAGACCACCTCTATAATAAGACCACTTTTCACGTTCCCAAACCTTTCATAAAGCTACCAACATGACCCTATGCACAGAGACCACCTCTCTATTGAGACTAACTAACCCTGGTCCCAAAGGTGGCCCTAATAGAGAGGTTCTACTGTACATGTACTATACTTCAGTTATGTAGGTCAGGTCACCACAGTGGTTGGTGTGGGGTCATGACCTCTCTTTGTTAGACCAAAGTTAGGGTAAATTTTGAAGTGATCATTGAATGATACTCAATTCAATTCATTTATCATCTTCATGCTATGAAGTACATGTTTTGTATATAATATAATGTGATGTAATAATACGTTAAATAAAATTATATAATAATACACTAAATAAAAGCATCCCTAATAATAAGCATAAAATGACCCAGTAGAAATAGAACAGAGTCCTTAAATGACAGCACTTGCATAATTACATTGGTGGAAATTCCACTCAGTAAAGATTGATCATATAAGCAGTATTTTGCTAAAGATATAATTCTTTCCTTGTGATAAAATCTACAGCATAGTAAAAAGTGTTCTACATCCTCAATCATATTAATATTAAATGTAAATGTGGCAGTTTATAGTCTTAGTCCAACTCTTGCTTGCTCTCATATGACTTTACAATTTACACCATAGACTTAGCAGATTTACTTAATTTGCTATATAAATGTTCTGTTAATTAGGTATGCAGGATATGGAATCATTATTTGTATATATTTGTCTACTGCTTGAAAAATCCAAAAGTTAAAAAGTACTTAAATATATTAATTTTAATTTCAAAGCAATAGCTTCCCGATCACAAATAATAAATATAAATAAATAGATAAATGAATATTACGTTCAGTACATTAAAATAGTATTGTTGTTTCCAAGGAATTAACAACATATGCCAGCAAAGTGTTAGCAAGACATCTAATCAAGGAGAGCACAAGGGTGAAAAATGCAATATTCGAGTCAAAATAGTAGCAAGCTTTAAGAGACCTTTAGACAGACAAGGGAAGGGTTGGAGATAATGGGAGTGGATGGTAAATGCTTATTAAATTCAAAGCTTGACCATATCAAGCCAGGGGTAACAAAAATTACTTTTAATAATATTTGGGCGTTTATTGAGAATGAGAGTAATGAATAATATTGATTAGGATTTGATATGCGTGTATAAGTGAGTGGTTACAAGTGTAGGAGTTTGAGATTTTTTTTTTTATTTTATGATTGTAAATGAAGACTGAATATGCACAGGTATACAGGCCTAACAAACAAATCAATCAAATTTAGAAAAAGAATATGGATTCTCAATTCCCCTCATCATCATATCTTGTCGCACCATATCTCCACCAATTGTCGGGCTGTCTCATTTGCCTCCCTGAGATCAGAGTCTGAGCAGGGTGTGCTCAGCTCACATTCCTACAGTATATGTTCAATAGTCTGTGGGTTCTCTCCGCACAGGCAGGATTCGTGTTCAGAGAATCCCCACCGGCACATGTTGTCTCTTGTCTTTGCCACCGTAGCTCTTTCTCGGTTCAGTGCTACCAACTGTCGTAAGGGTCTACTCCAGGGGAAGTGCCTCACTTGGTAGCGGTAGAGCTTTGTTCTGTTCCACCTTGCCAATCTGAAAATGTCAGTTTCCAATTCTCCTGAAATCCCGCATTTGTTGCCGCTTCAGGATCCGTTGATGTTCTCAGCCATTTGCACCCGAATCTGGATTGGATCTGGATCCACAGTGATGAGCAGTTGTGGTCCCCTTTGGAGCTGCTACACATCAAAACGTTTGTGTCCGACCTCACTGAAGGCTTCCACCACGAGTGTGGAGAGGGCGGAGTGGCACTCAGGTTGGTGGATAACAATGTCCAACACATTATAGACACCTATTACCATGTAGAGTTCCTGAGATATCTCAGGTAGGTGGATAACAGAATCAAACATACATGCCTTTCTTTAATTTTCGTTATAACTTCCTTAACAAAGGGAACCGTTTTTTTTTAAATCATCCACCTGTGCTGAAATTATAATGTCCTCAACCAGCCTTAATTCATTTCACATACATGGGGGTAGTTTACAAGGACGTCTGATGTGAGGGGAAAAAGCAAAAAAGTTATGAATGCGGGAAATAAGACCAAAACAAAGGAACGTCTGATTTCTTGACCCCTTATAAGCTCCTGCCACACAATCCTAACAACTAACTCATCCAGTTGCACACTGCTTCATGGCACCTACACAATAGAACTCATCAAATAGTTACAGGTTGGGCAAGTGAATGCTAATGTTGGTTGAAAAAGCATGTCGGCCCTGCAGTTGTAATATGCTGTATGCTCAACGGGGAAGTTGAGAATGATATAGTGTGAAATGGATGCCAATGACCTGGTGTGGATGTAGTGTCCTTTGAGTAGATATTCAATCGATTGTGCGACTGCAAATAAATACTTACACAGCTGTGGAATAAGCTGCCTGAAACCTTAATATCCTGTAATGACATTGATGTTCAGATTTTAAGAAACAATTGAATTGAAAACCCATTTGTTTACACTTGCTTTTGTTTAGTCTGTAATATGATTCATCTTAAAGTAATTTTTACATGCTTAGTACTTAATACAGTACTTAACACTGGTATCTTTTACATTGTTTTAACTTGTGTTAGCTTATACTTTAAACTGCTATCTGTGATAAAGTTTTCAAACTTCTCTCTCTCCTGTCAGGGCCACTTGCATAGTCAAATGGAAGCTCGCAGGCTGCTCCGGAAGAGGCAGATCCTCATTTTGGACGCGACACCAGCAGCTGATCCAGATATCGATCCGTGCTGTGTTCTACAACCACACCGCGCACCGACTCAATACAATACTCAACTACAACTGGTGAGTCACACATGACATGGTAACAAAACCCCATGAAAAACGCTCCTCACAGCAAAAACCATATATCCACAGCATATTTTCCCCCATAAACTTCTCATCTCGTACTGCTGAGTAAAGTGTCCAAAATTAACATTTTTTCGCCAATGTCTAATAGGGAATAACACTTAAGTAACCAGAGCCAAAAAAGCGAGGAGGCGAAATTTTGATTTTATAAGCAGGGATGGGGGTGGGGGTGGGGGGCGGGTTATGTCTTCATGAATCATATAATATAATGCAGTAGTCTTTCATTATATCCTATGACAATGGTATACTAATATATTTTAACCTTATCGCTCACCAGTACTAGCTGAATTACAAACTTGTAAAATATTTAATCAATAAAAGCGAGGAAGCGAAATCTAAAAGTGAGGAGGCAGAGGAGGCATCCAAAAATGCTAGGAGGCGGTCGCCTCCTCTGCCTCAGCCTAGTTACGGGCCTGACTTACAACTATGAGACTGGGTATCTGGTGTGTGGGCGTGTTTCAGGGTGGTGCTGGCCAGCGGCGAGGTGAAGGAGACTGCTCGGCCGCCTGCTGCTGGAGAGCAAGGCCTCCAGTCTCTATGGACAGCGCGGGGCTCGCGTAGAACACACACCTCAGTGTGGACTAGACCCCTGTCATTGTACCAGGATTCTATCTAATAGTAGGGGAGCCACGCTGGAGTTTTTGTAGAATCGTTCGCTTTTGCGACAAGAGCGTGAAAGATGTCACAAAGTTAGCTTATGGGATGGGGAATGTTGCTGGAGGTAGAACCACCGTGGCAGACTTCTGTTTCGAACATGTAAGATTTAGACTCGCTTAAACATACGTGTGCATGCTAGCCTTTGTCAATGACCCATATTGCAATTCAACATTGTCAGGAGTCATAGTTTAAACTGTGGTAAAGATATGTTACAACTTACTGGTGTTCTGTGGTGTAAGAGCTTGTCAATTACTTTAGTGTTAATTTTAATACAAAAGATATTTGTGTATATTATAAAGGAAGGTAAAACGATATTTATTTTATAGAAATGTTAATGTGCACGCACATATTCATATTGAAAAACACAGCTAAAGGAGTCACATATCTCATCTCTATGCTTTTGCTGTTATTTAAATGTCCAGGCAGAATATCAACCACCCATTGGCAAAACAAATAATAGAAATACACCCTGAAACGAATTATCAAATATACCAAATGGACATAATAACATCTTACAAGAAACCATTAGTGATTACAGACGGAAGTAAGGGTAGGGATTGAGATTTTTTATGCAATAAACACAATTTTGCTTAATAGCAAATTAGACCATTACCAACCAGCCATAACAAGACTTATATTCACAAACCAATTATTCTCATAAGTCTCTAACTGATCCTACATATTAAAAATTAAACATTAATCTAATGCCAATAGAAAGTTGATTTTCCCTCTCAATTTGTAAAGTTGTATATAAACTTAATTTGAAAATGTTCAGAACAATAGTACATTGTGTCTTACATGTATATAAACTTGTAAATGTTTTAGTAATGGAGGTCATAATGTTAAGTTAAGAGTCAAGTAAATATCAATAGTATGTATAAGTTTAACCTTCAGTTTGATAGTTAATAACTAGCATAATAGAATAAGAAACATTAGTCAAATTTAAACAAAATAAAATGTCACAAATTATATTTATGAAGTGCCATGTAAAATATATTATTATGATTGAGACTGTAGATTTGAAAAGCTTTAATAAAATCAAAACATTTCGAAAATTTTGTTACATTTTGTGAACTAGCATAGAAACAAAAGAAAAGTAGTATAAAAAATTGATAACAATTATATTATGAACAATTTATTGCTCTGAGAACACAACTAAAGATTCTAGTGACTCATTATACAACAAACAGACTAAATGATATTTAAAGAGATAGAAAAAAAGAGCTCACAATAATGCAAAATAATTTATATAGTGGTTTCAGCTGAAAGTGTTAAGCATTGTCTATGAATCATGTATATGTGTTTACTGTGGTAATATTTCTGCAAGGCATCCGCTATTCAGGGAGCCTTGTTTTTTTGACACCCAACCAAACAATTTTCCATGTGATCAAAGATGTAGTACACTTTCACATTATTTGACAGACAAACATTATTTAAACTTGCATGGCGTGAATAACAATATATGTATGTTGATATAAATTTCAAAAATCAACATAAAGAACTACTTTTGGACAGCCAAAAATCTTACTTGTGGCAGAAACTCTACATTTCTACCATGAACATATGAATTTAGTAATTCAATTTAGTCCTTTTGAAAGAAGAAACAACTCCAATACTTTCTAACACTAAAACTACAGTGTATGATATGTGTTTAAATCTAAATGGAATCTAACAGTCATGCTTCTTCACTAGTCCCGTATTGGTAAAACCATTGGATGATTTTATAGTCATTTTGAGAGGGTTTTGGACAGTTTCCGCCACGTTTCCACCGTGCGGTGGAAATATGTTTTGGACGGTCCAAAACCCAACCCTATCAGCAGCTGACTACCTCTTTTTATGAAGTAAACCAAGGCTCTCCTCCCTGAATACCAGATGTCCCCCCATTGCTACCTCACCAGCTGAGATTTGCCAATTGGTTTTGGGTGGCGGGTGCCTGATTGGCCTTATACTCTTCTTCCGCTTTCTGCTCCACATTCGCAACATAGTTGGCCAGGAGTGATGGAAGGAGTGCTTTGAGAGTCTGAAGCTCTTCAGCTGGTGGCATATCCCCTATTTGACTTTTCACCACTATAGCAGCAGAGAGACGAAGCGACATTGGTTGCTTGTTCATTTGCGCATAAACAGAGGGCATGTACTCCCAACGACCCTGCGGCGTCTTGCTCATAAGGAACCGGCGCAAGAAGGCAGGTGCTGTTTGAGCTTGCTCTTCGCTCACGGCAGAGGTATCAATATCCTTCAGCTCTACACCTAAAGTGAGAAAAAGGAGCAGACGGTCCCAATTCGGCTTAGAGCAATCATGGTCCCAAAACTTCCAATGTAACTCAGAGCAACCACTATAGATAACATGTTCGATGTCCTCACGTGGAAGCATCTTTACATTCACCTTTGTGCCAAACTCTTTCAGTATCTCCATGGGGGTGCATCGTCGCACTAACACCCAATCATTAAAAGTACCCAGCAGACGTTCCTGTCCGCAATCAACTCTGCTCTGGTCCAACTCTTCTTTCCTCATGCGCACGTTGTACCACATCCTCACCAACAGAGAAAACGGTGTGTTATTGTTGTTGTCCGCTACATTGACGTTAGACTCGGACCTGAGTAGGCTAAGTATATGGAGGGGCGGCGTCCGGGCAGATGATCTGGGTAAGCATGTCCATCCCCCCTGCAACGCCAAATGCAGAGGCGTCATTCCGCCTAATGTATGCTTGGATCGAGCGTTAACGTCAGCGCCTTTCTCCACAAGAATCTGAACGACGTCCCAGCGTTGTAGCTCAACAGCATGGTGGAGAGGCGTCATTGCCATGGTCCCAAGGGGCCAGGTGCCATAGTGTTCACATCTGAACCCTTCGTTCACACTTGATGGGCAGCTGGATATCTTTTGTTCGATCTCCCAATATGGGGCACCGGAGACAATGATGGAGCTCAGACTTCGGCCTTCCATTCTGAAAGAATAAAAAAATACATGTAGAGGGTATTTCAATGACAGTGCAAACTCTATGTCTCCTATTAAGACCATCATCATAAAACATGGGGCTATTGACTTTGAATCAATACCTTTGGTTTAATCTATATACTGACAGTACAGTGGTGATGCGGGGAAATATTTAAACATTTATTGTTTGATGCTGTGTGTTTTAGGCGGCCGTTTTGGGGTTTATTAAAAAAGCCTATTAAAAAAAAAAGTGATTTTTACCTTCCTGAAAAAGTAAAAATCAATTAAAACGTCGTTTTTGCCCTTTTTCTATACCAATTTAAGGGGGAAAATTGGCAAAAAGGAAATTTAAAATTTGGTTTTTAAACATTTGTTTTTTCAAAAAATTTAAAGCCCCCCTTAAGGGTGTCTTAAAAATTTTAAACAAAAATTAAATTGGAACTGCCCTTTAAAAGTTCTTAAAATTTAAGAAATTTTAAACAAAGGTTTTTGGCCTGAAGAATTTTTTCCAAATTTAAGGGGTTTAATTTTAAATTTTTAAAAGGAATTTAAATTTTTTTCCCCTTTTTTTTGAAAATAAAGGAATTTTTAACTCTCTTACAATAGGTTTTAAAATTAATGGAATTTTTTCCCAAAATTAATACTTTTTAAAATTCTTTTTGTTGGTATTTTTCAATCCCCCGTTTGTAATAAAAAATTTTACAGCCAAATTGGGTTGGAAAAATTATTTCTTTAGGTTTAAATCAATGGCAAAATTTGGGTTTTTGGCAAAATTCTAAATTTGGTTTTAAGGGGAGATTTCATGAACTGGGAATTTGGGGTTTTTTATTTTATTAAAAGGGCCCTGGAAAATTTTTTTCATGTTTAAAAGAATTTTCTTCCCCTTGGGTAGTATATAATGGGCCCTAAATTCTAAAATTTTGCCA
This sequence comes from Streblospio benedicti, assembly GCA_019095985.1. NCBI lineage: Eukaryota > Metazoa > Annelida > Polychaeta > Spionida > Spionidae > Streblospio > Streblospio benedicti. The sequence goes on from CM032668.1 coordinate 13,103,192, forward strand.
CTTCCCCTTTCCTTCAGGGCAGGTTAAAATTTTGACCCCCAAATTCCCCTTAATTTTTAAAATTTTTTTGGCAGGGCCCAAAATTTTAAAAGATCCCAATAAACACAATATTATTGGCCCTTGGGGAAAACCCCTGCCCCTTTTTTACAAATTTAAAAATTAAAACCAACAGGGGGAACCCAAAAAGCCATTTTAAAAGGGCCTCGGGCTTTTCCATTAGGAGAAAAAAAATCAGGGGGGAATGTAATTTTTAAAAATTGGAAAGGTGTGAAATTAAAAGCCCCAAAGATTGGGGGGCCATTTTTAAATACTTAAACCCCCCGGGGGCTTTAAAAGGATTTTCAAAATTTTCTGTGAAAAAATAAATTTTTGCCCCCCTTTAAATCTTCGAAAAAAAAATAAAATTTTTAAAAAACCCCTTTTCCAAAAATTTGAACTTTTGAAAATTAAAAACACAATAAAAAGGTTAAACCCAAAAAATAATAAAACTTCCTAAAGTAAAATATAAAAAAAAAGGTTTGGTTGAAGATTTTTCCCAAAAATTTTTGAGGGGGTTTTGTATAAAAGCAGAAATTAAAGAAAAGGGCTTTAATTTTTCTTCCCAAAGGGGCTTTAAAATTTTTTCAATTCCCAAGAGGTTAATACATTTAAAGTTTTAATAAAAATTTTATTGGGATTTCAACCATCTGATTTTTTAACCAAAATTTAAAAAATACTTTTTTATTACAGCTCTCAAAATAGGGGCTTTTTCTTTGGTTTTAAAGGGTATTTCCATG
>CM032668.1:13104067-13114730 GCA_019095985.1 Streblospio benedicti
ATGATGCAAATGGTAAAGTCGCGAGAGCAAGACTTGATCAGGACTATAAACCAGCATATTTACAATTACATTTGATTTATGTTTACCTCTATAATTGAATATTCTATAATTAACTACTCATGTAATTTGGTTTCAGATTTTTTACGGTGATTTATTCTAGTAAGTAGTAAGTCAGGCCGAAAACCTCCCGTATAGAACATGACCTTGTCAAACCTCTGCCCTCCAATATTGTACATGTAGTTTGAAAGCTACAGATTCAGTAGCTTCTGAAACAAGTCATATCTATGTCTCGTTGAAGCAGTCGTAGCACCGTAAGTGCAATTTCACTGAATACTGTTGTCCTATTACTATTAGCTACTACAATATTTCGCGTATGAGCCCATAGGGCCATTTCGCGGCAATTTATTTTCGAGACTTGTCTTAGGGCTATTTTTTGTTTAGGGACGGACCATTCGATATTTGGGGGGGGGGCGACAAATTTTTCCAAAAAAATCTGCCTCTGATTTTGAAAGGAAAAAAAATGTCCCTGATGTTCACCAAATTTGTCTCACTTCAAGTTGAAATAAAAAAAAATGTCTCTAGAGAGTAAAAAAAAATTGTTTCATTCGTAAACATTTTGTAGCCCCCCCAAATATCGAATGGTCCGTCCCTTACATGCGACAAATACTACATGGCTATGTGACGGCAAAACACCTGCAAACTGACCTAACGGGAGTTACGTAATTTCGCTTTAACAGACTTATTGTTTGACTAAGTGGTCAGCAGAGGTCAGTGACCTTAAATGACCGCGCCTTTGTTGGTTGACTTCATCAGAGTCAATCAAAATAGCCTCGTGACTGGGCTAAGTTGATATGCGATGGCAGACAGGTATGTTCTATTTTACGTCAACAGCAGTCACCGCACCAGGACAATCATCCTACCAGGATAGCCCTCAGTTCATTGTTTCATCTCCTAATTGCACCTTTCCCAGCGCCTTTTCTTCTTGCAAGTTGATGTTTCTTATATCATGGAATACTATTGGAATAGAATGTGGCAACAAAATGCTTGTTGTTACAACATGCATACAGCAGTGTCAATTGATAGGATGTATGCAAGTGACATGGTGAACTATCCAATGCCATGCACGCACCTGGTGGCTTGTAAATGTTCGGGGATAAAAGACACCAGCTCAAAAGCGCTTACAACCATAATTAATATGAACATTATAAACATATAATACATATGCATGTACTAGAATTCAACATATACAAGACTGACAAAAATGGAAAGAAAATTGGTGAAAAGCTTGTTTAAACATGTATGTCTTTAGATGAGACTTGAATCCATCCAGAGTTCTCGCATTCTTACAGTGTACTGGTAGATCGTTCCAGATTTTCGGAGCCGCTTCACTGAATGATCTATCACCATATGACACAAGCTTGGTAATTGGTTTTACTATAACAATTCCATTTGAATTAGATCTTAGATTTTTACATTTAGTTTTTATGACCAAAAGTGATTTGATATATGATGGTGCCATACCATGCAAAGCTTTAAATGTTAATAATGCAATTTTATAATTTATGCGTTGAGCTATTGGTGACAAGTGAAGATTTTTCAAAATAGGGGTGATATGATCATATGATTTTGATCCTGACACTATACGAGCTGCTGCATTTTGTACTCTTTGAAGCTTGTAGAGATCTTTTTTGGGTAATCCATACAGAAGACTGTTAAAGTTATCTAGGCGAGAACCAACAAAAGAATGCATTAATATTTTTGCTGTATCTGAATCTAAATAGGGTTTAATTTGGCTAATCATACGAAGATGATGCCATGCTCCTTTGCAAATGGCCGCAACATGATATTTCATAGACATAGTAGAATCAAACATGGCACCAATGTTCCTAACTGCTTTTGTTGGTGATATGTAATCATCTCCAATACGAAGTTGTGAGTTGGGTAATGACTTTAACTTGCTAGGAGAACCAATCAATAGTACCTCGGTCTTACTATCATTAAGCTTTAAAAAGCTGTTTGCCATCCATATTCGTATAGCTCTGATACATTCTTCCATTTTTTGAAAAGCTTTAGCTATATCTTCTGTATCAAATGAAACATACGATTGAGTGTCATCTGCATAAAGATGAAACATAACTCCATAATGCCTCATGATATCACCAAGTGTAGATGTGTATATGATGAACAATATTGGACCAAGTACTGACCCTTGAGGTACTCCAAATAATAATTGATATAAAGAAAGGCATCCTTGCTCTGCTGGAATTCTTGGTAATAGTATTGCGTGGAGCATTATTAACAGTGTTATACACGATGAAGCATCAAGTACTGCTCGGATTATACAGGCAATAATGTGTATAGATAAAAGCCGCGTCCCACTGCTTCCGGCGCACTGGGAACTTACTGGCCACTTACGTCCAGCTGATAAAAATCGGTCGGACAGCTAGATTTTTTCACCTACGCTAAGCATCTGCCGACTACGCCGAACCTACGTCGACCTGACGTTCGTTTTACGCTGTACATGCGTGTGACGCTCGCTGCCCATACCCGGCAAAATATTTCTAGGAAGATTATCGATCGGTCCTCTCTTTTACGCTCCCAATACTTTGGGCTGCTCAAAACATCGAAAGCGTAAACGGCATACGCCGATCGATAATCCATTGATTTTTTTACGTCGACTTACGCCAAACACACGTCAAACTTACGCCAAACATGCGCCGCGTATAAGTGATTTGGTAAATTGCGCGTGACGTCACGAGGTCAGAGGTCAACGGTAATAAAATGTGTATTGCGCAAGATTTTTCTATACAGTATATAGTAAAACTCGGAGACAAAAATGCTTGAATAACTTTGGTAATCATAATCTGTTATTTATAAATTCTAGTCACCACTTGTAGGAAAGGTATAAGAATACACAGCTAAAAGAAGAGATTAATTTGTTATTAAATAGCAACTGAAAAGCTTCTCTAAATCTCGTGTAAAAATATAAACAATGCATGGGTTTCGGCCATGACAGAGATTTTTCACCGAATTTAGAGGGTGTTTAATAACATCTATGCAAACAGAATTAATCTTTTGACTTCAAATAAGGACTTCCAGAGAGAATTAACTAAGTTACTAACTACTTGTTATCGGTATCTCCGTCAGAATTTCCCGATGGAAGGAAATAAAACGCACGTGTAAACATTTTCACACATCTCCGACTTTCAAATAATATTTGACACACTTATAATTGTTGGATTTATTATGTCTTGGTGGCAAATCTATCGCATATTGGTCTTTTATCATTGACAAATGATTTGAAAGCCAATAATTTCGATGCAACGTTTTTTTTTGCTAGGTTTCTGTGCTTACCTATTATTGTCCTTCATTTTAATATATGAAATCACCCGTCCATAACGCAAACTTATCACCATTTTCATCTGATCTTCTTGGGAGCAGAAGCTCGGCAGATGAAAACGTTGGCGTAAGCTTGGCGCACCTTGAGCGTACGATGGCGTAGGTTCAGCAGACGTTCAACGTATTGGAGACGTATGTTCAGCGGTTAGCAGACAGTGAACGCAAGGTCAGCGTAACCCCGACGCACGTCGCACCCAGATTTTTTTCTTATGCGTCGGTTGTGCGTTGGGTTACGCTGACCTTCAACCTCCAAATCGAGGCGTCCGTCCCGCTGAAAGAGGACGTTATGATTCCCTGTTGGAGGTTGGCTGACCTTGCTTTCACCGTCTGCTTCTCTTATACTTGGTTTGCGCCAGCCTTGCGCCGGCTGTGAGGTGACTATGCGCTGGGAGAAAAAAAAATAATCATTTAATGCCAAAAGGGGTTATCTATCAGCAGATGCTCGGCGCATAATTTATTTTGCATGGAAATCCCTAGAATGAATGCATCGAACATATGGCGAAACTAGTGGGACGCGGCCTTAAGCACTTGCTTAAGTCAAAAACTCCTCATATTATGCCTTGTTCATGTGCAAAAAATTAAGAAAAAAAGAAATATGAATAAATGTTTATTATATGCATAGTTTCTTTGAACTATAAAATATCTTACCGCGCATACATGATTTTAGATATTCGGTAGTGTTGTTTTATTTTTTTTTACAATATGCATGTTGACCAGAGACATTGAAGTCCTATGATTACAATTACCACAAACCACAAATGGTATTTTTTCTCCAAAATGATATCACATTTTTACGTATAACAGTAAATATCAAATACGGTAATGTAAAATATTACAAAAACTGATCACGTTATTTCACAAAATTTAATGCAGGAGTTTGATACATATGAATTAATTAAGGATATAAATGCGTTAGATAAGTTTCTTGAGAAACCTGAAAATCTTCCATCGTGATTAAAGTAATGATAAAGAACGTTTGTCGGACGTTCTTGCATGTATACTAGTACCTGCATGGTACATGAATTTGCTAATTAATTATTGGTGTCTCAAGAGTATTTTATTTATAAACCTTTACGTCCATATACGCCTGACATTGGATTTTACCCCTAAACTATACTCTAACCTATTGTTGAAGCTAAATCTAAGTAGTAAATGCATAAAGGATGTATCATTTGATAGAAACTATCGTTTTGTAAGTTATCCATGATTGAGTTTTGCAGCTGCAGTGACCACGTTTAGCAACATACGTGTGACGTAGTTATCTGAACGTGCTGTACGTCATTCGTTCAAAACCTTATGGTTTGGGGTACATTCTGGCTGAGTTCATATATGTTTGTGTGTGTCATTGCTTTACAGGATATGTCTTAATTTTTCTGCATATGAACCAGTCATAACATGAGGGGTGTGTGGGCTTCATTAAAGCATGATGTTTTATGGTTATTTCTTGTGTATATAACCGTAATGCATGTAAATGTACATATTTGAAATGATAATATTTTATTTCATACACTGGTTCATTATACAAATTCATGTTGTATGCACATTATACCCAAACCCTTTGGGATGGGTTACATGACTTGTACTACTACATATATTTCATATTTACGTATGAAAGTTCGTTACAAAGACAACGTTGTGCAACGCTTGTATGGGACATACTTCTAGTGATTACATTACATAATCGGTTCCACATGCGGAATCCAGCAGATTCTAGTCCTAAAAGAACATCCATATGGCTTTTCATCTCTGTCTTACTGAGGCTACCATCATGTATCTCAAACACAATCTGTTTGACATTGATTAGACTTCCATCTTTTATCATCTGTGGCAAAGCAGACCATTCTGAAGTCTCTATGTCGATCTTGAGAACATCAATGGTATGCTGCGTGTGGTTATTCTTTGTCAACAAGGTTTTAAATGTCCGCATAGGCCAGTTGATATATTTGTTCACTCGATCTCCGTCGCTACCCGAGAGGCCTGTCTGATAGAACCATACACGTTTTCCTCGAAGGTGATCACCCACTTTCATGCTCGGGTCGTATGCATGCACAGTACAGTTGTGTGTGTTCGCCATATAATCATCAAATGAGAAATCATGGCCAATACCAAACGAATACACGAGGCATCCGCTTTTTCGTATGGAATAATTGCCTGCCACACATATATTCCAGCCTCCATCTAGCTTGTTGCCGGCTCGCTCTTCACGATCACAAACAGCAGTAGGGAGGTTGATCAAGCGGAAGTACAGGTCCTCGGCCTCTTTGTCATACAGCTGTGGCCACCAGGCCACAAGTGATGCCCGGTCCATGTAATGCGGCAATGCACGTACCTGCTTTGTGTCTGGACTGTAATAAAATAGGACAAAATATTTGCATATCTATATCCTGCTGTATTTAAAATAAATATATGTCATAATATAGTTAGGTGTTTAGTATTATTCATGGGATGAACAGTCCATTTATAGTACTCAACTTAGGGAACAATCATAAATAATGATACCGGGGGGGGGGGGGGGGTCGTCCAAAAGGTGGGGGGGGGGGGGGTTCTTGAACTTTTTTATCACGCTAGGTTTATTTTTTTTTTTTAAAATTTGATGGTGGGGTGTCTGAACTTTTTCTTCAAGCTACCCAAAATTGTATATTATTTCAAATGATTTTCCATTAGCAATTGTCCGAAAAAAAATGGGGTCATTTATCTTTTTAAAAGGTTTTTGGGGGGGGGGGGCGGTCAACTTTTTCTTCGAGCCCCCAAAATTGATGAAAACCCAATCCCATATTGTTATTTTGGTGATTGTTCCGTCAGAAGTCCTGAGCATATAATAAAATGATAAAAAATACATATGTTTATTTACCACATTTATTTACTGTTCAGTTTCATACTGTTGGCTACCCAGCAGCGTTCATCAGCACAGACTTGATTTTTTATCATTTTATGCCATAATATGTATCATAATCCTGTCCTACCTGTAGAACCTTTTCACAACTGGCTTTGTGAACAGCATATAAACACGAATGGAAACAAAAATGGAGATGCAAACCCCACATAAAATGTACAAATTCATGGTGCAGGTACTGAAACTATACCACGTGTGTCTGCCTTAAATCATTATGTGACGGTGCAGTATGTGGCTACGTAGCTGGCAGTTTTGACGTTGTGATAGTTCTAGAATAAGGGAACGATCATAAATAATGATACCGGGGGGGGTTGTCCAACATTTCTGATGTTTTTTTTTGTTTTTTTTTTTTTTTTTTTTTGGGGGGGTCGCTGAAGTTTTTTATCACGTACGGTATATTTTTTTTCAAAGATTTTCTTTTAGCATTGCAATGGCTACATACAGGTAGAGGACTTTTTCTTTAGCTGGTGGGGTGGGGGGTCAATCAACTTTTTAAAATGTTGATGCGGGGAGTCAGCTAACTTTTTCTTCAAGTCCCCCAAAATGGACGACCCCCCCTCCCACAAAGCCAATTATTCAGAAGAATGGAGTAAGTTCATGTGAAGCTATATTCAACCGCAATGAGCTTGCAAAGTGTGGATCACAGATGGCACTTTGTGAAAGGGCCCAAGCCCAATCATTTCAAATATTCTAAAAGATTACTTGCCAACCTGGACAGCGATCCACTAAGATCACCCACCATCGTGTGATACTGAGCAGGGAGTAGGCTCCAGGCACAGCACATCAAACCACCCAGAGTTCTCACATGGGTAAAGGTGCTGGCTACACTTTTTAAACTGTCCAATCACAGGCTGGAACTCTGCACGTGTGTAGACTAAATGTGGCAAGGTTGGGGTCATTGTAGGAGTGTCTACTTCATGGAGTATTGTCCGTTAGTCCCCGTTCAGCATCAAAGCTGGGTCACATGAATTCACATGCCCAGAAGCATATGCAGGCGTGCTTAACGCTATTACAAGAAACAGTCTTCACGTAGGAGGCAGCAGTGCAGATTATCAAAATCCATATCCAGATGAAGCAGGGATTAGCCGTCTACTAATCCTTATAAGGGAAGTAAATAGAAAGTATATGTTTGGGAGTCAAATGTGTATTGTTTTGTCACTGACAGCAGTACATAATTATGTCTAGTGTACTAACTTAAGTGTATACTAGCATCCCCCCCCCCCCACAAACAACCCATCCGCCCTCTGCACCATGGATGATATTAGCATGTATTCCATTGGTACCATTCTGTAAAATGGCTATGTTGTGTGGTGAAGCATAACTGACGTATGTTTTGACTGTACTCAGAGTAAGATGCGCACGGGTAGATCATTCTTATTCTTATTATCTGGATTAGTAGGGTCACTTGCCCAGTCATACATTTTTCAAAGAATTCACCCAATCCGGTGGGACTCGAACGCAGAGCATCCGAATACCTTCAACTAACTAGAAGTCCGACGCGCCATCCATTGCGCCACGGAGCCAAGGCACGGATTTTGCAAGGTGACCATGCAGAGAAGCGTGTGAGTGTAACAGGCACGTGGATATGGCTAAATGACTCTCCAGACCGTCTGGAAGTGGATCCAGACACTAGAATGCCCTAGAATGCCCTAAATGGCAGCTTCCTGCTGTAGCCCTCGCGCCGAACCCGACATAGACGAGGTGGCCTAGTGGTTAAGGCGATGGACTGCTAATTCATTGTGCTCTGCACGCCTGGGTTCGAATCCCATCCTCGTCGCAGGACGCTTTTAAATAAGACCGCCGATCAATCACTGGAATGCATGATATTCCCGAGTATAAGTTCCAGGCATAGTATCAATCAATCATACAATACAATAACCAAACATGGGGAAGAAATTTGGTGCAAGTTGAGACCATTTTTTCCTGAAAATAAACATAAATATCCTGGTCAAACTTTGTGTACACATAGTCAAACAGTGTAGCAATTGTGTCATTACATTTTTAAACTGAAAAGAGCACCAAAAATAGGTTAAAATCGCTAATTTACACTTTTATCATTCATAAAGCCTGTCACCTGTTGAAATACATATATCTGAGTGACCACAATGTAAGATTTCCAGGTATACAAAGAACGAAAAACGTTAAAACGTACATTTCTTACGTTCTTCCTACATGACCTTACGTTTGGCGCTTAGGTTTAATGGATCTATCTATTATATAAATGGGGAGTGTGTGTTCGTTATATGCGCAACATCTTCAAAAGCAGATTTCCAAATACCACGAAACTTTGGCAAATCATTCTTCATAACCCAGTGGGTGCACAGAATAAGATTATGTTATATGTACACGTCCCTGCTACGAACAATTTACGAATTATTTTCAAAATAAATAGATGCCATGCTCATTACAGGGCCATGTTTGTGTAAATAAAACGTTAAACGTGTGGGTTTCCTCTGCATATACGTCATACGTAGTACGTTACACGTAAGTAGATAAGCGGAACGTCTTTCTTTGCTACAGCTAACGTTACCCGTGCGTTATGCGTACTTTAAACGTACCTCATTCTAACTGAATAAAATAAGAGGCGTAAGTGTACATATATATAATTTATGCGTTTGCTACACTTTTTTTATATTAAAGTGCGTGTCACACAGACTCCACGCAATTCTGGATTTTCGGCAATACGTGGAACATATGTTTTATACGGCAATCATGTGTGTGTAAAATATTAAAGTGATAGATGCAGCTAAATGTGTGGAGGGCTGTAATACGCGGAGCAGAAGTTATTATTCCATTTGTGTTACAAGCTATCTACAGTTGTTGCTCTGTTATATTCATATCTATATTTATTGTATTGTGTTACCAATCTATATTTGCTGTCATTTTTTTATGAAAACCCATACATATGTACTAGATTTGCTGCTATGTTATGTACATTTCTGTATCTTAATGTGTTGGGAGTTCTAATTTCTGCATCTGTCGTTTTACATATCAATTATTTGTTGTTCTATGCATATCAATATTTGTTGCTTCATCTTATTTTCTAAGCATGTATTGAATAATAACACAAATAAAACGATGCATTGCAATTTTTCAAACTGTTTTGCTTCATTTCCAAACTATGTAATGATTTTTTAAGAAAAAAAGTTATATTACCAGCATTTACACGGTTTAGGATTTCATGTTTCAACCCGAGCAACGCCGGGTAACCAGCTAGTCCTCTATAAAACATGGATCAGTCGTTATTTTCTGATTTCCAGGTGGCCAGTCTATATAGACACGTTAAACGTAACTTAAAATATACGTTCTTACGTTATTCGTGGCAGGATTTCACTAAATGGTCTGAAGATTCAATACATAAATCTATTGGTGGTTTAAAAGGTACGTTCTTACGTTATTCATGGCAGGATTTCATGTAGATCATCTGAAGATCCATGGGTCCATTAAATGTACTGGTGATTTAAAAATGACGATCTTACGTTATTCGTGGCAGGATTTCATGTAGATCGCCATACCCGAAATATTGTAGTAGCGAATAGTAATAGGACCACAGAATTCAGTGAAATTGTACTTACTACGACTGCTTCAACGAGACATAGATAGGACTTGTTTCAGAAGCTACTGAATCTGTAGCGTTCAAACTACATGTACAATATTGGAGGGCAGAGGTTTGTAAAGGTTATGTTCTGTACGGGATGTTTCCGGCCTAACTTACTACTTGCTAGAATAAATCACCGTATAAAATCTGAAACCTAATTACATGAGTAGTTAATAGTATATTCAATTATAGAGGTAAACGGAAATCAAATGTAAATGTAAATATGGTAGTTTATAGTCCTGATCCAAGTCTTGCTCTCACGACTTTACAATTTACACCAGGTCATTAGCCCAATTATGGATCATCAATTGATCGTTTTTTTCATATACTTGCGGCATCACATTGAGTGCACAATGCTAATCACTCACACAATCACTCACTGACTTTTTCAACCAAATGCCCTGTACCTAATTCACGTGTTGGTGCCACGGAGCAGTGTGCAACTCCTTTAGGGATGACTTTGCTCAACACCCATCACCAGACCCGACCAGGAATCGAGACCATGACCTTCTGATCACGAGTCCAACGCCCTAACCACTCGGCCACAGAAGCGCAATGTACATACATGTAACTTTGACCTGGGTACTTACAGAAGATAAACTCAATGTGTTCACTGAAACTTCTTAACTAATAGGCAGAGCTGAAGATTTCTATTTGATAGATATACATAAGCATACAGCGCTTCACCTAAAAAACAACAACTAGAAAAGGATGATTACAGTAGGTCACGCACATTGTACAAATTAAAATGCCGTGCTATTTAACAAGTAACA
>CM032668.1:13114830-13126281 GCA_019095985.1 Streblospio benedicti
AAGAGATTCTGACTCATTTTGTTAAGAGATAGTTGAAGAAATCCACGTATAATGTAATAGTGAGTCTGCTATTCACTGTAACATGCAGCAATACCCTATGACACTGTACGCTCTCTCATGGCATGGATATTAGAGAATAATAAACACCCACACCAATGACATGGGGCAATTTCACAGCCCACGGCGGACAATTCCGCCACGGTGTAGGCATATAACAAAAAATGCTAATAAATGCACCCTTCCAAACCCCCTTTTCTCTTTTAGACTGACGAAAATAAGTAAAGACTTGGAGTTCAAAAGGTCGTCAGTAGACAGGTTACACGACACCACGCCGGCGCAACTAATGTGCTAATCGAATTCCGCCGCTAATCGAGTGCGAAAGGTGCGTAACTCAATCGAGTATCTCCATAATGCCCCGTCGTCATCTTTTTCGAATAGGGATTACCTTACATGTTTTCCGGGCATCCGAGTGTTAACGTCCTGCAAAATGTATTCACCTATCAGTAATTGTTTTTTTTTAATGTATACATATATTTTTGTTTGCATGGGTATGCATATGTTCCACACGAATTTTAATATAGACCTAAGCCATTGGGTTTGTGTTTATTGCTTTTTTGTTTTTCAATTAATGTACTATAGATGCAAGCTACATAGTCTGGGCCCCAAATGTTTCGTGAGGGTTTGCTCAGTTTCATGATGAGTTTTGCGGCATTTCCATGACTCTGTGACCTGTCAACCCCTACCCCCATACCACTACCGCCTATCTCGCTGCTGCTGCTGCTGCTGCTGCTGCTGCTGCTGCTGCTGCTGCTGCTGCTGCTGCTGCTGCTGCTGCTGCTGCTGAGTTAAGTGTCTTACCGGGTTGTTAGGAGATATACGGGCACCTGGTATCGGCCACATCACGCTGTAAAACAAAAGACAGCACTGATTACAGCAAATAGAGAATACTCTTTACTTATTTTATGGTGGGCTACGTTTTTTACGTCTGTATGAAGTGCAAGAACGCCATTTGCACCATATCAACGACACGTTCCGGGCACGTTATGAATGTTTTGAAGGGTGGCTGATAGTGGGTCCATATGGAAGTGAACAATCGTGTGTCTAAAATAGGTGGATGTGTGGGGGTTGAAAAATAGAAGAAAAAACAGACGTGGGATCTCGGGGGTGGGGAGTATAGTAGAATCTCCAATGAAAACCACCTAGATACTAAGACCCCCTCTTAATAAAACCATCTTCTCGTCACATCCCAAACCTTCATTTAGAGACCACCAGCATAGAGATCACTTCTATGAAATAAGATCATTTCTCTCCGTCTTAAGCCCCCATTAAGAGACCACCTCACCTCTCCACCTAGACTGCTTGACTGCTACAAAGAGGCTCATCTGGTTCATGATTGTCAGCCAATCCCCGTGGGGTGTGTGTGGGGGGGGGGGGGTCACTTGGTTTACGGAGATCACTACGGACGTGGATCATGTACATAGCGTGCCGGCCACAGAAAGTGCTACATGGCACGGGAGATTGATACGACCGGAATAGATGAGGAGGCAATAGGGCATGCGAGTAGGACTTTTACAAAATCAACCCAAAACAAGAAGTTACCCACTTCTGGTGGCAACATTACAAGACCACTACACGCCAAAAATAGAAATCTTTAAACCAACAAAAGCTTAGTGTATACCATGTCACATGCTAAAAGTTTGCATTACTTAGCGCCTCTCTTCAACATCTTTTCCTGTATTCTGACAACAGTAATTCTTTTTTCAATGTGTAACACAGTAATGGTGGTTCGTAATCTTGCCACCGGAAGTAAGAACACGCACGTCTGTTGTTGGTTAGCCAACTTTGTGGCACACACAACAAGGGACGTTAGTCTGTTACATAATGTGGGTATCAAGTCAGGACCCCTTGATATATATAGTAGAATAGAATGTTGTCTTACGACCCCCTTATAATGAAAATTGAAAGAACACTATTTTTCAGGTCCGGGGGCAGCCCAGTCATCAATAGATCCAGGATTTCCAGGAAGGTTGGAGACCCTGATGCAAAAGCGTGCACGTGCTTCAACGGCGTAGCTGCCATGGTCGAGTGTGTAAAACCAAATGCCGATCACTGCCCTCTCCTTTTTGATCGGACACTTGACAATTGTATCTATGCATGGTAGTTGTAAATTCTTGCTCGTGTGAGCCCCGGCGAACGATTGCAAGGAGGCAAACCTGGGCACAATTAGGGTAATAGCAGCTCATTTTCTCCAGTCAAATGCCATGTAGTGATTGTGTATAAAAGATGAATAAGAGGTGTAAGATACAAGGACAGTATGTGGTGTGAAAAGTCAATACACTGGAGTGAACATATTAATATGTATGGTTTCTCTTTACAGGGGTGAGAGGGTACACGAGGATATGGGAAATCTGGCGTGAGGGATTAGTGCTAAATGAGGAACGGGGGTGAATACGCCTGATCATAGCTCAGTGTTATCAAAGCAGGTGGAACGCTTTCGAATGAGATGTCCATTATGGCAGACAATCGTGTGTGTTTTTTCCCATACCATCATAACAGCATTCCATGTATTATAGTTATTAGACGTTGAGCCTATGATACACTGGACAGGACCTTTATCATAAATATGAAATATATATCATTCAATATCTAAATATTCGACAGGTTATCAGATCCGCCAGGAATGCGATTCGGGAACCAAATACAGTAAGCTGCATCATGGTCACGGCAATATACAGCGTTTGGATGAGTCCCAACATACGGGCTAAGTCGGGTATTCATGAGCCTGATTAAACCAACGATTTTCAGTATCATAGACACCTTTTTGGTTCTACAATAGCAATGCATTCTTTGTGGGGAAATTGTGTGATAAATGAAGAACGTACTTCTCTCCTCATATAGCTCTTGTGTATCGGACTCATCTGCAGGCTAAAGGCTGATCAAGGCTCGCCAGCCGCTCGCACATGAACATTTTGCGCCCTGCATTTAGACCTACCTGTACCCCCCCCCCACACACACACAAAAAAAAAAAAAAAAAAAAAAAAAAAAAATGATAATTATGAACCTTTGTGCCTCCCGCTCTTTGGTATCTGCCTCTATGGAAGCCTCATCATATGAAAACGTGCAAAGCGTGCAAATGATATGGTGAAACAGAAAACTTTGATCACTATATGATTTTGGTTCGTGGACCTCGACCCTCAATGGACTGCCGTACTATAAACTGGAAAACTAGTATATCAGCACAAAGCTCTAGCTAATTTGGAGAGGCTTTTGACCTGTCATTGTTTTTACTCCTCTTTATGAATAGTTGTAAATGCTAATAGAGAAAGAAATGTGGTCCCAGATGTTTTTCTTCGGAAGATATGGAACTGATATTAGGGTCCGTTAAAATATACAAGCCACGCGGGAAAGCAAATACATGTAATGGATATTACACTATGAACATGCACCTCGATTAATTTTCATATGGAATTCTCCAGCAACAACCACACATGTTAGACAATGTATGTTTTGTATTTAACCCGCATTTTAATGACTTCACTGGTTTATAAAATTTTCATGTACCCGTAAACTGAGGCAGTTACGACCTTTGTTCCTACTATGTAGCAAAAGGTGGAATTTACCTGATGCATTATGCATATTTTGACCTAATTGGGTTAGTCTCAAGGGCTAAAAAAAATGAGCATTATATTGAGTCATTGATATTCGAGGTGACTTTGATAAGACTGAGCTAGAATCAAGCGTATTCATAGATTTATAAGGGAGTGGGATATAATGAAAAGTCTGAAGAGAGGAATGTGGAATTTCAGGGAAATAGAACAAGAAGGAAGGGGGTAGGGGTCGGGGGAGGCTGACAAAAGACAGGGAAGTAGTATATCGGTAAAGAAGAGAGAAAGATTTTAGGGTTTGGGGAAAAGCCACAACAAATGAGGGATGCAGGAAATAGTAAGACGAAAAACTGAGGGATGTGGGATGTCTTGACCCCTAATTACTCGCTTCGATGATGAGTTACAGATTGTAAATAGCCTCTATCCACTGACCTGCACTGCGCCTGTTACGGGCCGCGGCCATGAGTAGTTGTATGAGATCCTGACTGGTAGGGGCGGATTCCTGTTGTGCGTACGTCAGGCCACCTTAAACAAAATTTAAGTGTATAAGATTCGTGAAATATGGTATGCAGCATGTGGTCGCATTTTCTTTTATTCTTTCTTCTATTTCTGCTACTCTAATGCGGTCTAAATTAAATCTATGTTGATCTAAATGTTTTATATATTCTTATTTACTCTATTTACTCTTAACATGTTTCAATACCATCAGTATCCTTCTCAAATTCAAATTTTAAAATATTAGTTCCAAAAAAAACTGGAATGGTGATAAAGATATTTTCTTTCATTTTGTAGTACTAATATTTGATTTCTTGGTGTGTTACTGTAAACGTGTAAAAGTATATCAACCAGGAAATTAAATATATACTTAAGTAATGCCTTGACAGAACAACCATGCAATGTGTTTTTGAAGATGTAATGGTTATATAAATCATATTCAAACACTTCCTGTATATATGTTGTAGGAATTTACTATAAAGAAACTGCTATATAGTTATGCCAGGTATGGCTTACTTTGGCTTCCTCTAATAGTTGGTTATATCTTTGATATTATTAATCTCTTAACCATTCTTGCACAGATACTACATGGCCTCATTATGCTTACTACCTTCCTTAAATGGGATTTTACAAATCGGCAGTTTGCTTACTACCTGCCCGCAAAGCTTCAACAAAAACTTACCCTTTTAAATACATTCACAGATAATCGACAACTATTTTGTATTGGATGGTTATAAGTGCTAGATATTACACCATATTGCAACACAAATATGTTTGTCATACATTTGTGTACCAGCTACAATTCAATAAAATAATACAATAAAACAATAAAAGTAGCCTGAAACGGGGCGTTAATATCTTTTTCTCATTATGATAAATCGTTAGCAGAATTTTTAGCCACCATGCAGAAGACAACGAGCGTCTGGGTTTCTATCTTTACTAGAGGTATGGATGGTCCGTTACTCACTGGGCTGCTGGGCGGCGAGGAGGGCGTGGTACTGGCGCAGGCGCTCGCTCGCAATGATGGGGGCGAGCAGGGCTGGCAGAGACGACCTCTTGCCGGCGCCGCTGCCGCTCAGTAGGCTGCAGGGTGAAGCATTCGTTCAGGAAAACGGGTGATTGTTAACAGTGTCTTCATTTAAAAATAAATAAATCAAAAACTCACTTTTTAGTATATTGTTATCTAAGCTACCTTCCCTTTGTACGGTATCCGTCATTAATAAGGCTGTGTTTTACTGCTTTGGATTACTCTCAAGCATATGTCATGTTAAAACCAAAAAGAGACTCTTTGAAAGTTATCATAATCACTAGAATGTACACAAGCTAAGCGCTATACATACTTTTTCACACATCACACACTGCTTTATATTTAGTCTCCATCAAACAGACTCTGTGGTTGCGTGTTCTCACAACAGCATGCAATGAAGAGCCTTTTGAACGAGGCTAGTTCATTGCGTTATCCCTATCCTTATCCTCGATCAACCGGGCCAAAGTATTGCATAGAAATCTACATAGGGTCTGGTTGAACGAGACTACACGTTGCAAGACTTGCTACACGTATATATGACGTTTTCCAGTAATGGACATACAACATGAGACGTGAAAACGCACATACCCGTAGAAGCCGCCGTGCCGCACCGTCGGCGTCCCCGCGCTGTCCCCGCGCTTGTTCGTCATACAGCCGATGGGGTTACAGAAGATACGCTTCCTCGGCACTTCCTGTGGAAGTGAACACACTTAATGTCATAAAGTCATGATTTCTTAGCATAGGCTGGATTCATCGTATAAGAAGGTAAACTTCTTTTAGCGTCTATAGAAGCGATGTTTCGGTGGACATTCCAACTGCTTAAGTCTTCGCTGGCGAAGTATGTCGTTTCTAGATGCTAAAGGAAGACTCTGAGTAGTTTTTGTAAAAATCTTCTTAAGAACACGCATGCTTTTGAAATACGCACAATACTACATTTTTACTTGTATTATGATTATTGGGTCTGATGTGAGAATAAGTTTAAGCTAGATTCAGACAGTCCCGAATACTGAGAGCGAATTGATCGTGGTGTTGAAGCCATTTCTAACTGGCAATATGTCTTTTCGTGGACGTGTTTTTGAAAGCTAGAATCAGCCTTGCCCATGTGGATGTTTTATTTTTTGCCACAGTTATACAAATATTGAAGATTAATGTTCATGACTGGAAGACTGAGACCTCACTGTATTAATGCATAACAAAAAAAATACAGCATGTCTCGGTTAACAATTTAATTTGATTTTGATTATACAAAGCCACATAAAAAATGTATGGCGGTTCTAGAACCACAGGTTTTACATTCTAGCAATTCAAATGTAATTAATGATACTGAAGAAAGTTCATTGGGTCTTTCTTTACCTGCAGGTCTTCTGGGAAATCGGCTGCGCAAAGTGCCAGTGCGCATGCGGCGACGGCGACATAGAGGGCGATGTGAGACCACGTGACGTGTGACGTCATCCTGCAATGTGACATCACGTCAAATTTGAATGTTCACATTTAGACTATTAATTTTGAAGTAGTGCGCTCAACAGACTGCGATCTTCTACACGGTATTACATTGTAGGCAGCACACACGTCCGGTTCTCAACCCACTTCAAAACATACAGCACTTGCTGCCAGAGAACATAGCGCTTGACGCTGATGAGTCCCATAATGGTTACTAGCCACACCATGTCAAATTAAGCAGTAGATACCAGCGACAGACACCATAGATTACCACCTACCCCCGCCCACCCCACCCCCAACCCCGCTAAAAATAATAATCAAATAGTAATAACAAAAATGATGCCATATATTATGCTCAGAATATAGAAACAGTATACACATGTAACTAGAATAAGTCTAAGATTCGTTCTCGAAATCCATTGTTTCTACCGAGACGAGAGCCCCCACCAGTTCCCCTTCGATACATATTCACCAAGCCGTTACGAAAAGGCTGGACCTGGAGGAATAATCTTCTCATATCAAAGGTTACCCTCAGGTCCATCAAAAAGACAATGTATATATACAATGAATTTACATCTGTAAATGACAACGCTAACGGTGACCAAGAGCGTACGGCCAAGGATTTATAACTCGTATACGCCATCTAGAATAATCTTCTACTAGTATAATTCTTCCATCCTCATACTCTATCTCTCTGTATATAAAGATTGATTTGTACATATTGACTATACAATCCTTGGAAGAACATGAACAGCCAGGCAGCAGTCACTCGTGTAGTCACGCAATCATTTGATCACTCATATAGGGGGAAAACTGGCATAAATGGTTTCTGGGGGAGTGCCCACTGTAAAAGAATAGATATTAGAGCGGGTGAAGACCCTTTTCGGTACCTAATTTCTTCTCTTCAAACTAGAATGTGTGGAAGCTAAATATGAGAAGTCTGCGCGTGTATATGGGCATTGTATGAGAACAATTTCCAGAACGAGGCACTCAGAAAGAAGACGTTATGTGATTCCTGTCTAGAGTCTGGTATCGCGTGTGGGTATTCGCCCCGCCCCTTCAAGGACATACACGCAGAATACGCCTGCAGAAGAACCTCAACTCAAGACCACTTTCATAAAGAGGCCACCCTCACGATGAAACTGTTTGCCTGGATGAAATCAAGCGGATGATCTGGCAAGGGCACGGGCACTGTATACACAAATCAGACGCATATTAGCATTAGATTGATTGTGAGTAAACGCACGCATAGCGCATGTGAAGTATACACAACCCCCACGGAGACTATGTAGTGGTGGGTGTCAGTCGTGAGTCCTTGTAAGGGATATTATGAGCTTTACTCGACTGAGTAGATTAAAAGTATGATCTGTCAAATAGTTTATAACGCGGCAATGAACGCATTCAATATTCTAATCGTGCATGTGTTCTGTACGTATATAAACGTGTGTCTCAAATTGGGTGATTCCTGAGTTGACACGATTCAATGGGAGATCCATGCGATGTACCCCACTCCGTGCGGAATGATGTATCGCAAGGCCATGGCCTGGACCAGGAGGCTTGTAGGGTGAGTGCCTTCCCCGTGCGTTATGGCACCTCCTATTTTAGGCAAATTCTTGGATCAGCTAAATTGCTAAAATCCTTTGTCTAGTACAGAATTTATGTAGTTTAAAACCACCAAACAATGTCGCGTTTCTCTTAACTTTGATATTTGAGTGAGGAAGAAACATTAGAAGATTTTTTATTATCTACATCTATCTAGATAGCATTTACATAATGTTATGGCAGTGGAATGCCCCTGCTTTCAATGTTGGCACATGATGACGACAAAGGGCATGTCGGACAAGGTCTTTAATTAGTTCAGACCTTTAACTTGAATGTAGTAAATTGATTAAAATCATTTTCAAATGAACATGATTGTTGACAAAATACAAAATCTAAAGTCATATTTCAAACACAAGGTCAAGTGACGACGTACATGTCGTTTTCTTCTTTTCTTTCTTTTCTATTTTTCAGTGTTCCACCCTTTACTCAGGACTAAAACTTGGAGTATGTGAAATTTCTGCAGCAAAGTATAATTCCTGGTGAAGCATTAAAAGACTAAGTAAATGAACACAAAGGGCTATTTCAATAATCCAAAACCAACATCACTTTTATCAACTTTTGAAGGTTTAAAAATGATGTACCTGATAGAGTGTCACTCGAGATAACCACTGAATTGATGTTCAATGGTAGGCTAAGAAAAATTTTGAAAAATTTAATCTGTTAATGTAATGCCAGTAATCCAAGTAGATCTATATCACAATATTTAACTAGGTAATGCATTCTACCAGTCAGTTGTGCTTTGTGACAGATCGTTTGAATCAATATTATCTTCCAAGAATGTAACTTGTATCACAAGTGTCTGTGGCTGTGGCACTTTGAGATGGAGACGCAATACATAGTCCCCAGTGTGTTGAAAATAAATTACTCTTAACTGGGTCTAAATTGCTTGAAGTTAGCGTGTAGCAAATTGCCATGATGCAAACTAAAATGTGATTATCAACTAGCCAAATTTTATTCGCCAAAATGGCAACTGTCTTCGCCAAATAAACTGTACGCGGTGCATGTAATGAATTAACTTACTTTGGTGCTTTATTATATTAACAGACTGCCCCAGTTCCTACCCACGCCACGCCACGGGGACCTAACCACTTAAACGTGTGAGCAAAGTACTGAACATGGCACATTTTCTGCAATTAACTAATCATGCTCGATAGTCCTCCACAATGTTCAGGATCAAACTATTAAGTCACACCTGATCCACGCACAGCTAGTGTGCATTGTACACACGCTAATAAAACTAATATCTTTGTTCTCAAAAAGGCATCAAGCAAAACTAGGTTCACACCACTTAGTTCTGTTATTGATACATGTTATAGACAGCTGTGATGAGAAACGATAGACCCTATAAAATCATGGTTGCGTTCAAACAGGTACGCATTAGATGAGCGTGTTCTTCTGTTACCCCCTTCTTATATTTTCAAAGACTACACAAAGAAGCAAAAACAACCAATATCATTTATCTGTCGGCACTACATCCATAAGTACCCCTTCCAGGACACAATATCGCTAACTGACTGTACATGGGATGTTAATAGAGCGGAAGTGAAGCTAAGTCCAATTTACACAAAACACACCCCTACCAATCCGCACCCCCCCCCCCTCCGCCCACACATGACCTGACCCTCATGTGCCAAGAAATCTCACCTGCGAGATATATAGCTACTACCATGCAAGTCTTGTATTCTCTTGTATTTTCTTAGGACATCAAGTGAAGAGCTAACATTCCGTCAAAGGCTCAATAGACAAATTGTCACGATTATTATCACCCTTTTATTGATGAGCACTTGTTTCGTGATAACGATCAGTGTCTTATTTGAATGCGGATGAAGATGAAAAAAATACTGACGCTTTGATTAAACTTCCTTTTATGATTAACATTTTACCCAAGAATATGCAGGTTCTAACATCATCACGGCTACTTTAAAAAGGGGTAGGCACACACGTACTGTGCGTGTGATTAAGCAATCTCCGTGGTCCTTTTGCTTTCCGTGCGCCCAGTCGACCGCTTGCCACGTCTCTGTCCTATGACGGTCGTCTTAGTTGAGTGACCAACGGTCAGTCTTTGAAGTCCATAATGAGGTTCTAGACGATATGACGCCACCTATTGCGCAGGGTAATCACTAGAGGCGACAGAAACCTTCGAGGTTTCGTTTCTTATTTATTTTATAGTGACCATCAATTGGTTTCTGCGGCGACGGCCGAACAATCTTGAGGAAATCACAGATATTTTGTGCCTTCCCCCGACCTAAACATGGGAGTGATCTTAATATTAAAAGGGAAAGTCTTAGAATGTTTTAAATAATGGCCGGGGTGGGGGTGCTAAAAGGATTAGATCGTAAGAATTTTGCAGAACAAGGAGGTCTTTGAAATAAGTCGATGAAATACAGATATAAATGAGTCTTTAAACCTGTTCAGCAATCTTAGGATCTGTACAAGAAAATAACACCGTCTTTTTTCTGAATTTAAGAACACCTCTAGTTAAAAACACATGACAAACAATGGTTACCCCTGTATCAAAGTGTATCAGAACTAGTGCTTCCGTGGCCGAGTGGATAGGGAGTTGGACTTGTGACCAGAAAGTCATGGGTTCGATTCCCGGTCGTGTCTGATGGTGGGTGTCGAGCAAACCTACCACAAACAGGTTGCAAATTGCTCCGTGGTATCTATATGTTAAATAGGTACAGGTGAGGCGAGTGAACACTAATGTGAGGGATTATCATGTCTGCGCTACGGTAGCCAATAGATGTGCTGTATGCTCCCAGGGGGGATGGGGGGGAGAAGGATATAGTGTGACAAGGATGCCAATGACCTGGTGTAAATATGTAAAGTCGCTAGAGCACGATGACAGTGAATTGCCACTATCAATAACCACATTTACATTTTAGTGAGAATGTATGACAGCTTCGTGTAGAACACGATTTTTCTATACTGATAGATCGCATTATCGGTTATCTCAGGTTAACATGCATGTTGCTTTGAACATCAAGGTCCATATAGATGACCGGCGATGCCCAGTTAGCTTTGGAGTTTGCCTGACTTGCACGTGGGGAGTCCCAGGCCACGCACTCAGGGGGGGGGTGGGGGAGCCTCACAGTTCCCTATAGCTCTCACAAGCCAAAGAGCCACACTGGGTGTTGTGTGAAGGTGTGACTGGACTCATTTAGTGACATACGAGGGCGTACTGTGAGCTGTGAGAGGAGACAAGGTCGTCCGTTTTGTTGCATACGTAATAAGTGGATGCAAAGAACGGCAGGGGGCGCTGTGACTACAATGACTTTTGGC
>CM032668.1:13130908-13180364 GCA_019095985.1 Streblospio benedicti
AGGGGTGTGGGCTATCGATATTTCACACACTTTTCAAGGGGGAACTACATTTTTTTCACATAAAATTTACCCATATTTTTAGAGATTCTGTACTAAAATTCACTGTTTTTTATGTTATGGATATCAATCAAATAGGAATGGAGTTCACTTACAATGATTGCGTAAACTGTTGGGGGGGGGCATCAATTTTTATCTCATGAAATCGAGGGGTTTACCAATTTTTTCACAGAGATTTGAGGGGCTGATTGATTTTGTCGGGAAATCCTCCTATCCCACCCTGTCATAAATACTGAATGGTCGCTAAGGAATCTTGCTGTCAGACATTTTGCCTGACTTGAGCACGATGCGTGGCGGACATGAACACCCGCACCAATGACGGGGGCGAGGGGACGAGGCCTTCTCACGCCTCAACAACGAAGAGGCTCGTTTGTCTTCATTCCTCATACTTCACAATGCATTTACAGCAGTTTGGAAAGAATTACATGTACGGCACTTATCATGTATAAAAAGAAAGAGAAAGAGGGAAGGGTAAAATTGAAGTTGTTTTGAAATGTGAACGGAAGAAACAAATCATTCGTGCTAAACTTTATCATGGTTGGCTCGGAGAATAGCCCAACACTGTTGGTGTTTTGCATGTATTCTTAAGAGTGGAAACATGTTTCTCTCAAAATATCCCCCAATAGTTATATCTATTTAAAAAGAAACAATAATAGGAGGAAGCCAGTGCTTATCGATTTTTTTATGAAAACATCACATTGAACGTTATTGGTAGACAATCACAGTATTATCCAAAGCTATATATTTATTGGTATGATTAAGATTTTTAGGAGTGTGACGCGCTTTTACGATGTCATGGTATCGGTATCATAACTATTATCGGAAACGCATTTGTTATATTGTGGTACGGTGATTAGTCACTTGCACTTTTTTTAATTATTTGAATTTAAGAAAGGTAGACAGTCATTGATAAAAGTACGTTTTATTTTCATTTTACAACAGCAATAATAGTTGACAAATCTGTCTCACCTGAAAACTCCGACTTTCGTCCGCTCCGCGCAGAAACGGGCTTTCTTTGCTGCTTTTCTTTTTCTCACTTTAAAATAATCCTGTCCAGTTTATGAAAAAAATAAAATAAACTGTTGCTCTTAAAGTTCTTACTAATAGCACTATCTAAAAGTTACTAATGCTAACACAAATTAAATATATTAAAAACCAAACAAACTAAAACCTCTCTTTCTTTCCAATGAGCGACGTATTGCCAGTTTTGTACCTTGTTTCTCTGCGCGCTAAAGACTGAGCGACGCGCGAAAAGCCCCATTTATGAAGGAGTCGTCTGCTGAGGAGATGGCGACGACGTCATAGCAGAGACACCCCCGCGACGGCGGCGGCAGCGGCGGCATGGACGGGAAGCGGTCGTGATACGGTGCTCAGAGGGGGCGATTTGGGGTGTGAGGTTTGTAGGTGGGGGGTGATGAGTCATCATAGCAGGAGCAATGTGATTTAAAACTGTTGGTATAGTGTGGAAAGTGTTGCTGTCCAGCCTATGGTGGCGTGCGTGTGGTTGGAGGTGCGGGCGCTGCCATGATGATGGGGACACTCTGTTTTACTGTTTGTTTCGTTTCCGCAAACTGTTGCTTTTGCAGATGGCATGGTTTGTTGTTTTTTAAATTTAATTCAATTTAATTTTATTTTATTGTATATTTTATATTTTGACACCCAACCAAAGGTGAGGTATTCACATCAGTCTGTTGTTTACATTGATGAAAATAAATAGTACACTTGACTCGGGTGTATTTTGCGTAACGTTTTTTGCATCGCTTCAGCAGCTAAAGCAAATCTTTGTGTTTGTGTCGTTAGTAACTATATGCAAGCATGTGTGTTTGTTGTGTTTGTTTGTTTGTTTGTTTGTTTGTTTGTTTGTTTGTCTCTGGACAGGATAGAGCGTTTACTGATAAACATACTTTGTTCAAATTTAACACAATTATGCATTGTCATATTTGCGCATGATGTATGTAGATAGGCCTACGCAGTACATGTATGGAGCCGTGCGCCAACAGTCCTAATATTCACGGAACTTTGTCACAAAATGCAACCAACCACAATCTGCACTAAACCTACCGAAATGTTCAGCTAGATATCAAACGTCAAACATACGATTTTACAATATATACCGGTATTAAAACAGAACAGATTAGTTAAAAACGGTACGAAATTTATTTAAATCACAAATTTCGCATCATCGATGCTTCTTCAAATGATTTTTTTTTCACTTGGAGAAGCATCAATGATGCGAAAAATTGTGATTGAAATAAAAATCGCACCTTTTCAACTTTAAAATCTGTTCTGTTTTAATATGATATGGTACGAGCAGCTCCAAGAACTTGTTATATACCGGCATAGCCAAGGAAGAAAAACCGAGTATCGGTTTTGCCTCTATTGATGTAAATCTTCGGAGAATATATTCCTCGCTAAAATGGCGCTTCTTATAATGGGCAAGGGATCAGTAAAAAATGACGTCACCTCATTTTTAGCCTTTTTAATCCCCCTGTCACCTTTCCTCATTTTTGCAGCACCACCCCAGCTCCGCTCCTGGTAAGTGACATCATTTTTGCCATCACCCCCCCCCCAACCAGCCCCCACGCGACATGGTTTCGCGATGGCATTTAACATTGATTTAACTGTGCTGTTATATAAATATATATAAATACATTTGAATATATATGTCCATAATTTAGACATAATTTTACAAATGTATTTAGGAAAAAGCAAACATGTCAATGTGATTTTGACAAGTTGATATATCACAGCTCATTTAACATGTCAGAAAGTAAGTTTAAATACTGTTAAATAACTAAAACTTTTTTTCTTCAAAATGTGACATCACCCAAGTGCTAGCCCCCCCACACACACACACACACACCCCACCCACACCCGCGATGAATGAATGACGGGGTATTGGCCGGTTATCTGCCGATACACAGGCGGCGACCGTAATATGAGTTCCCATCAGAGATCGGCCGACTATCATATGGTTATCTGTCGAGCACCGGGAGATGTCTCACCGACCACCGGCCGGTGGCTGCTAGCACGTCGGCAGGAAAATACATGCAGACACCGGTCAATCGCATGGCGGAACCTGTTCACGTCACCGAGCTATACCACTGATGCATGGATGAGGGGATCTCGGTCACAACCAAAAAATCCCCCGAGCTCCACCGATGCCGGACATTTTATCCCATGCGCACCACCACAAGGCAGAATCCATCAATCAGTTGATGTTGGCCTTAAAATGGTTGAAGTTGAAGTTGATATACCGAGCTTTGTGACTTCAGCATAACTAAACCTAGAAATTGCAACACTGAATTATACGATAACATTCATATGGTATGAAGCGAATTCAAAGTGATTCGAATGTGGACACTTTGCCAATTAAAGTGTGCTCTCCAGTGGACCTTATTTGGCCAATTTATTCGTTATTTTTTTTTTTTAATTTCAGGAACAGATTTGATTATGCTTGAAAGAAAACGTTCAAACTTGATACGATTTTTACATGCCAATAGTGATCACGTGTGTTCACTTTGCCAATTAACGTTTGCCTAGCAGGGAGCCATTTTAAGACTCATTGGCAATGGATATTAACTCAAGCCGTTTTTAGAAAGCACCTGCAATTCAATCCAAGTTAAATGCGTATAGCTTTGGCAATGCAAGACTATTTGTATGGCAGACGACACTCCATGCTCCCCGCGAAGTTTACGAAGAAAATTATGCCACAAAAGATCTCGTGTGAACAATGAAAAAAATTGACTCAACAGACGATATTAATGAAAAACCAACTGAGGTTATGAAAAATCACATCTACATCTTTTGTTGAATTTTGAGTTTGAGTTTCTACACGTTGTCTATATGGCAGTTATATTTTTTTCCGTATAACAAATAAGCACAAGGGCACTCGTATATACCCATATTATAACCTTCCAGATAAGTCACGTTCAAGTATGTGTGACATAATCGTCATAAGTAGTAAATCACGATACATGGAATCTTATACGGCGGGTGACTCGTTTGGTTAGTTGTAGAGATGATTTACGAATTTTTGTGCTATTTAATCGCCCCCGTATCAGTGTCGCCTTCACCTCGCCAACGCTCTCATTAACAACTCCGGTCAATTTTGCTTACTTATTTAATATCAATACACAATTCTTTAAACCCTCTTTATTATCCAATCCAGAGTCCTAAATATTTGGATTAAAGCGGGTGTAAAGAACTGTGTATTGATATCGATATTAAATAAGTATGAGAGGACCTGCTGCAGCTCAAATATTAAACCTTGCTAACAAGTCAATTTTGCGTTTGGAATATTCGAGAACTCGAGTTTACGAGTGCGGCACAGCTAGCGCACTAGACGCTAGATCTAATGTCACTGTATACAATCATTGAGCCAGTTGTATGTTCATACATAACAGAAAACTAAATCTTGTTAATATTTTTAATATGTCTGTTCGAATCGTCTTCATCAGTGCGAAATGACGTCACATAAGGTGGCAGCAATGTGACGTCATCGTGAAATGTAGGTCAGTTGAGGGATCAACGGGGTAAGGATTCTGAGGATTGGGGTGTGGCGGAGGGTGTAATCTGTCCTCTCCAGCCACTGACTTACGTCTTAAAGATATGTTATATCATATCGCTCGCTCTGTGACATACCCCTAAATCCTGCAATCTGATAGGCTTAAAGCCGATATCAATGGGTATATATTTTTCCATCTTGCCTTACTAATAAGTATGACCACGGGTAGGAAATTTGTAGATGGTGATGGTTGATTTTCTGCACAACTCACTTTTACATAAAGGGATTAGGGGACTAATGCACCTACAAATGCTTGTTGTTCATAATATAAAATTCTAGTACTTTAATCCCTGTTTTTTATCTATAAAAATCTTCTGTTCGTTATGTGGTGAATGAATGGGGGGGGGGGCATATATAATATTTTCACCCGGTCAATATGCACAAAGTCAATGTCCAAACTTGGTGAATATTGCCCGAGCTTGCAAGAGAGATATTTATCAAGAACGGAGGTCCTTGTGGAAGCGTTGTCTTGGCTGAATTCATTTTTTCGAATCACAATAGACCAAGACCACCAATGGGACTGGTCTCAAGTGGTGTAAAAAGAGGTGGACTTTATATGGGGATCTCGTGGTTTGTGACTGCAAAAATGGTCTTCCTGTACAAGTGGTCTTTTATAGCTGAGGTCTTCATTGATAGTTTTTCTGACTCAATTCTCTTGCAGAATAATTTTGTCCCTGCGATAATAGTTTGCCCCCGATCTGCCTTTGATGGTCACACATTGTCTGTAAACTGTCGGCGGCAGCAGAGAAGACGCCGCCAAATCCACTCTATTACGGAGAGTGGGTTCGGCACTGTGGTAGACGCAAACGACACATGGGAGCTGAATTATCACCCGATTAATGGGAGACGTTTTTTCTCAATGTATTTAGGTCAAGACTAGTCTATTGTGTCCACTGAAGGTCTATATAGTATGTGATACCCGTTTAAAGAACGTGTAGGTATGTCTGAACTTTGACTTGTATGCTATTTTAATAGCCTGTGAATGTGAATACGCCCATACTACTTTATTCCATGGCGGGGGAAAACAAACATGGAAGCATCAGCGTCCTACCCATCATTAGATTGATCATATACAATGAAATACAAACAACTCATCATCAGATGAAAGCCGTAGCCTCCCTTCGTGTTATTGGCAGAACTAATCCAGTGCTGCGCCTAGAAAACACGGACAATGGGCGGGCGGATGATCAACAGGATGATCCGCCCTTACATACCAACAAGGGGTCAGGGGTCAATGGGGGCACTTGGGGTGTAGGCGTCACCCTCTCTCTCCCAGGATGGTGATAGTCAGGCCATCATTACATTATTATCTACTATCAAACTTAAATATTTTTAAAAGCTTTGTGGGGCAGACGAGGACTTTGAAAACTCAGAGAACCCATAACATAAATTTGTGCAGTTCAGATAGACAGGTGTTTAAAATTGACATTTCATGTTCTACGACATGTATGTTATAGTACTTGCAGCTCAGAGACTTGTAGTTCTTCAACCATTGTTATGGACCCAGACGAGGCTTTTATTGTGACCAGGGTTCACAGATCCTGCTGGCAAGGTAGTTGTGACTGAGAGTTATGCGTGCCGCAACCAGTACAAGTGTGCAGTATATTTGTAATTGACATATTTCAACGAGTCATACATCGTATAGACGCCTACGTCACAACAATTACTGTACTAATACCCCCATTTCACAGGCAGCCGAGCACGCCAGATTGCGCTGAATTAGGGCCGATGAAATCTTCCCAGCTTGTCTTGACTCGAGCCTTCTCACCGCATCTCGCATCTAATCGGCTGGGATCAGGTCCTGGTTTGCCTATCACTGGTATGGTATTATAATTGGCTTAATCATGGCCGATTACCTTCTTCAATTGGGCTGGTATGTCAGAAGAACACAGAACGATTGCAAACAATTGAACATGACGTGCCTTTCTCGCCTCTGCTTGGCCAAAATCAGGTGCAAATATGGCGTGTAGTTTTGTTATCCTAAGATGTTTAGTTGAATTCATGTATTGGTTCTACTAAACGCTTGCTGGTTAACATGCTATTTGTGATTTCATACAAAAGAAACAAACTAGACTCTTCATTTGATTAATCATTTTGCTGTAGTTAAGGTCACTTGTGTATACATGAAAGAATAGCATAGGCCTATTTCATGTGGATGGTATGCACAAGACAAGGTTTGACAATGCTGCAGGTTAATAGCATATTGAAAGTACAAATCTCAAGTACAAATACTACTTGTTGGCCGCAATACGATGCATTTAAAAACAGTACTAATTTTGTGTAAACACAAAGCAAAACATCTTTCCAATTTGTTCTCCGCGGTGAGGGCGTTTGTTTCCTATTTTTCCCATTTTCCAGGTCTCGTTGGAATCAATTTAGCAAAATGACCACACTGCAATCTTCATTCAATACTTGATCACGGACACACCCACCATATTTTCTTCTTTAGGGCTTTCGTCTGTGGTAACATGCACCTTCATTCATTTCTTGACCATTGTCACCTTGTAGAGTTCTTCAATATGTCGTCCATAAATAATCGACAACTGTTACATTCAGTGCCGCTTGGAGGAATCCTGCTGGCAACCGGGAATCCATGATGAATACATATATTTTACAGTCCCTCTTCCCTCCATGAAAATAGATATTCAAATGATGCCGGGTCACAGTGGGCCGCTTCTTTTACACCCATACTCGGCCGATTGTGCCTCAATCGTCCAACTTGGCCATAAATTAAATATTTGAAGTTTCATGAAAGATTGAAAGTTATGACAGATTGAAAGGACGAGCACAGCAGATTTCCACAGTTCAGTCGCAAGTTCAGTCATGCCAAGTGCAGTCACTTCAACATGATTAGCACAAGTCTCCATGGACGAATGCAACCTGAGTATGAAAGAGTTTGAGCAAGTGGTCCATTTTTTCGTGGAAAATCGTAATCGGCCACAATTGGTGTTAGGCATCGACCATTTGATCTCGGGGGGGGGCAGCTATTTTCACCACAGCTTCAATTATTATTTTTTTTCATGAAATTTGACATCTAATTCTTTTTTTCTTAGATTACTGAACCTCAATTATTTTTTAAACTGTATAAAGCTGTTTAAAGCCATACTTGACAATTATTTTTTTTCCAGCCAAATGAAACCTGATTATTTTTTTCACAAATTTTCAGCATTGCGTTATTTTTTTCAATATATTTGCTGCCCCCCCCCCGAGATCAAATGGTCGATGCCTTACGTATAATGTGCAGTAAAATGGTGGTGGTGGGGTTGTCTAAGTTGTGAGTTGGCCGGTTAGAGTTTTCAATTCTGTTGTTATTTCCCCTTAGAAAGCCTTGTCTCTCTATATATGTTCCCATGCGCTACTGAGTCTACAAACTAAGCTACATAAGATACACATGCAATGCACGAATGCACGTGTTTTTCCCCCCCAAACACAAAAAAGAAGAAGAAAAAAACTTTTTTCTTTCGGGGTGGCGGGTGGGGGGATATTTTTCTAGGAACGTACAATGCATGGCTGGCGGCTACAGTATTCATCGTGGGTGGTAATGCTCACAGAAGAAATTCAGCTTCCGTTTACATATTTAATACTCTGCCGCCTGTAAAGTGCCCTACATTGTCCACGCTATCTTCTTAAAGTGGCCTGTATGGGCATTTATAGGGTGATGGACTTAAGATAGATGGGATGGCCTCTTTTATTTATCTTTCCCTATCATCGTAACCCTTTACATACATGCATATTGGACGTCTGTCTTGTACTGTATATGACCATGAAGTCGCTGTACAGTAGAACCTCTGTATAAAGACGACCGAGGGACTGACCTACCGTGGGTGGTTGAAGAAGTGGCCTGCTTATGAAAGGTTCGCAATAGTGAGCAATTTATGCCTAGGGCACACCAGGCTGCAGAGCTAGTCTACTGACAAAAACTAATGGAGATCGTGAAGATCAGTGAGTGTTCATTGCAAACGTAGCCTAATTTGTTTAGTCCGTACGATGGCAGTAGAACCGCCACGGCCAACTCAGCAGTGGTTTGCCAGTATGTAGTCAGTACGGAGACCTTACGCCAACTATCCTATATCAAGTATATATATACACACACACATAAGGGACCATTCAGAATTTATCACAGGGTGAGGTAGGAGGATTTTAGGGCGGGCCATGAACTTTTGTCACAATGTTTGTGTGTGTGTGTGTGTGGGGGGGGGGGGGGCATCAGTTTTTTCACACACTTTTTTTTTTTTTTTGGGGGGGGGCTATCACTTTTTTCACAGAAAATTTACCCCTATTTTTTGAGATTCTGTACTATAATTTACTGTTTTTTATATTATGGGTTAGACATCAATCACATTGGATTTGGGTTAACTGACAATGATTGTGTTAGCTGTTTGGGGTGGGGTGTCATCGATTTCTGTCACATGAAATTGAGGGGGGGTTACCATTTTTTCACAGAGATTTGAGGGGGGTATCAATTTTTTCACAGCATTTCTGGAAAATCCTCCTACCCCACCCTGTCATAAATACTGAATGGTCCCTAAAAAGGATTTATTAACCACGTTGTCAGTACAGGCACAGTAGCACTGGTGTAGTGCTTTCCCAGTGCGAATGCCGTGAATCACACGGTGCATACAACGTAAGATGTACGTGATCACAACTCACGTTCGAAGCATGTTGCTCTCACTAGCACTGTCACCCCAATGAACTGGAGTCAAAATCCACTCTACCCTCACTTTTGCCGTACTGATAACGCAGACAGTACTGCTTTCGATTTACATGTGCCTGCATGTTAACCATTTCACTGCATGGGGAAAACTGTTGTGTAGAAAAACTCTGTAGACACCCCGTATTGCGGACATGGAAAAAAATGGAGCCCAAACGGTCAAAATGTCCGCAAGTCCCATTCTAAGTGGGACCCTTTTTTGTTGCGAGTTTTCGTAGTCTTAAATGATAAATATACACATGTACATATAATATGTTGGGGAGGCTCGTCTAATTTTGTGGTTTTGCATGAAAGCAATCAGGCTTATATGTAATACATCTGGCAAAATTTGCGGAGTTTCTCTTCGGTGCTTTCGCGTCAAAGCATTAATGACATTTATAATGCATGCATAAACAATGTTGGTAACATTCTGGGGTCCTAAAATATTGAGGCCTGTGACAAGCATTCCAGAGATAGTGTTTGTGGACAGATTCAGTTTTTTTTTTTAACATTCACAACTGTGTGACCGAGGCTTTAGCACGATTTGTCGTGCCCCATGAAGATTACTTACTGATATTTATGAAGATTCTTAAGCAATTTACTAATTGGCATTTAACTAGCATTAGCGAAACCAAATTATTTAAACTAAAATTACTATAAGTGCTTGAAACTTGATAATTGCTGGGATTGCTATTTAAAGTAAATAATTTGTGATGTTAAAAATCTAAACATTGGGCAAATCGTGCCATGTCTTGCATTGTAGTAAAATGTACACTAATTTCACAAATTACAGATTTTGACAATTAATATTTCTTTAATGTAATAAAACAATAAAACATCTATATCCCATTTCCAAATCCATTAAAATTGTACAAGAAACCTCACAGAACCGACCTTACGAAAATGCTCATTACCACCATTTAAGTGACATGAAAATCTGAGAGGCCAATGTACGAACGATTTATCAGTGATCAAACCTTATAGGTAAATGTTTACAAATTATCATCTTTTATTTTCTTTGGCTTTCAGATACAAAGGACCATTTGTGATGTCAGGTTCAATGTTAGTTCTCCAATGTTAATGACAAACATCCAAATATGTGGTGTCTGGGCAGGTGTCGTTTATATTTGATTAATATGTTATCAAAGTTTTCTCTATAAAGTGTCCATTTTTAAATGTTAGCACAAAATAAATTGATGGTTAAAACATGATTTAGTTGTATTTGCTTTTATTTCGCGATTATGTATTTACAAATGTAAATGACCCATTCATAATTCATAATTAAATATACACGTTTAAATTAATACAAAATACATTTTCAAGCACTATCCAACATTTCACAGGGATAGCCATTGTAAATAATCATCAAAAGAAAGCAAAATAATACAAAATGTTACGATGGGGAGGTGCAAAACGTGACAATTTGCTTTAAAATCCTTATTAAAAAAGAAAAAAATACAGTACAGGTCACATTCATGACAATTCACACATTCATTTCTTCATTATTCATACTGACACCGCCTACACAGCATATCAATTTGTTTCCATTTAATGAGAGTATCACCACTGAAAACATGGTCCACTACAAACCCAACACCCACCTCTGACCGTACTTCAATTTAACAGCTGCTTACATTTACATAATATAACATATGAACCCACAAAATCACGTTACACTTTATGAACACCCAAGGCTCAGAGAAGCTCATACGACAACACAAGCTCACACTTCACAGCAATGAATTGCTACATGCAAGGCTACATATGAAATTAACAATAACAGATTATACCATGTCAGGCTTGCATAATATCATACACCGGTGGCAGGTCTAGGGGGGATGGGCCCTGCCTTACATTAAAAAAGTTCACGATTTTAGCTTAAATGTAAATGTGCTTATTTACAGTCGCAATTCACAGTTTTGCCTTGCTCTAGCGACTTTACTCAATTTTGCTCAACATCCACCTTCTGGTCACAAGTCCAACTCCTACCCATTCGGCTACAGGGACATGGAAGCTACATGTAGGTACTGGTCCCATTAATTTATTAGATACATGTGTTTCAGACCAACTTGACTCAACTAGATCTGCACATGCCCCTTTGTCTAATAGATCATAGGTTCGGATCCTACCTGAGACTATCAGTATGTGGCATAGGCAGATCCTGCTTTTCTACCAAATTATTTCATTTTCATTGTGTGTTTTTTTGCATATACAATATCAATCGCACAAACTAAACTGCAGAGATGCTTTAAATGTGCCCCCCCTCTACCAAACCTTTTGCAAAAACCTGGATCAGCTACCAATGTGTCACTATGTGATATAGTCCTAGCCTTTGCTGTAGTATGTAAAAGACACGCTACGTTGACTTTGTTCTCTGACAAAATGATTTCTTTCATTCATTAACAGACTATCAGCATGAATAAACACTTACTACAAACCAGCTTTATCAAAAGGACAGCAAATTGAAGAGCTTGTGCAAACACATAAACGTCAAAGTGACTGATAAACAGTTAAAATTAGCACCACATTTAAACTTTTAAATTACATTGAAATTTGAAGGCATTTTATTTTTCACACATTTTTCTATTTTCACATCAAAAAGAGATTTTTGTGCCTTTACAAACCTTGACACTTCTACTGATGTGGTACATTAAAATATTGTGTCATTAATATTTATCTTAGTTCCTAAAACTGGCTATTTGCATTATAGTCATTTACTTTTGAAAACGTGAGACTTTCATATTTACTAAAATAAAATATAATAAAAAATAAAATCCAATTTTGTATTTTATGTTGTTCTTCCTATGCTATAAATCCAATTTTACATGGTCAGTAAATCATTTGATGGTACCTGTGTATTCAGATACTATGAACCCCTATGCTACATGCCTTAATTAACTGAACTTTAAATCATTTAATGATTCACACTATTCATGCTATGTTTAACATGATATAGTCGTTCCGATGACAAATACTCAAGACCACACGCAGCACATCTCATAAATAATGACTTAGTTTTTGTTGCAAAAATTCTTATTTGGTCTGCACAATGCATTAAGCTGACATTTTTTTCATGATATTTTTAAAGCAATGATTCCTTGTGGAAAACAGATGAACATGTTTACGCCTCAGCCTAGTAGAGGTCTCTGCTCGTCAGGTCGCTGGGGTCGTGGTGAGGTCATCTGGGGTCGCTGGGCTGGCACCCGGATTCCCGATGGCGGAGTAAATGGGTCAAAATTCGGCACGTCAGGAAGATCCAGGGACGCATCTGGAAGCACAACACATGCATTCCTAAAATACTGAGTCCTTAATTGGTGACAGCAACTTTCAAAATAAACACAACTGCATTATCATATAAAATTTACATGAAATATAAATTTTTTGAGTTCAAAATCCTTTTCATCAAATAAGGTGTAATTGCAAAATGGAAAAAGAAGTGAATTGGGAAAAAGAAATTGCTGGACAACGGTATAAAAAATTAGACGAATGGACTTAAGAAAAGAAGCTGTTAAATAAAATATGACCACTTGTAGAGTTATTGTGTAGCACGCCCTATAAACGTTGGTCTGAGGCCCTGAGGGAGGAATAACACATACACCAGTGAGCACAGAGCCTGTATTGTCTGCTACTCTAGTTCATTGTCGTAATTTTTTATGCAGTAATATGTCAGACCCCTGTATGGCGTCCGAAAATAAACTTCTATAAGAAATTTCAAAAAGACTTAGTCTGTAGCATGTTTTTAATACATTTTTTTCCAGTTAATTTTCACAGAATTTAAGAATATTTGAAATTAATTTAATATTACACTTATTTTTCAACAGGCCTATTCAGGGCTCATTTGTTATAGGCTCAAGAATTGCCACATCACAGTGTTGCTTTTAGCCTACTGGTATGTAGGATCTATATATGTGACAAGGCCTTAAGAGGTTCAAGTATCTAAAATGCTTAATGATAAAAACTACAAATAGGTCTTTTTGATGTTTTATTTTAGACAATGACGGTGATGAATCATACTTATTAATAGAAATGCTTGCATAAATCCTTAAAGCAAATTGATGGTACATATTGTAATACAAAAATAATATCTAATTTAGTTTTTAATTACAATGTGCATGTTATCCTTGTCTGTCGCATTGGCGGAATAATTTCAATTTTCCAATCAGTCAGATGATATCATATGATCAAACTCTACCTGGTACCAGAAGTCACCAACATATGCAAACCACATTGACTAATTATTGCAATCAACTTCAGTTACATGTACACCTTCAGGGACGGATCCAGCGGGGGGGCCCAAAATTTGAAAATTAGCCCCCCCGCTCTCCAATTTCTGAATCCGTCGCTGACCTTGAGTGTTTTTGATACACATAAGAATAGAACCTGATAGGATATCTAAATGAGGCATCTAAAAAATTCTCTTAAGTTACACAATTTTTCACCAAGTCGCGGTATAATTATTCATGTTTCATCATCAACTAGGAAATTGTAACTCCTATTTACGTAGTCAGTTAATCAAAGACAATAATGTTGATCGGTTTCAAACTGCAATTATGCATTAGCAGATATTTTAAGTGATCCTGCATTTATACCTTTACATAGTATATCAAAATCTAAAATTTCAGTTGTTCTCCAAATATAGGTAACAAATATCTCATCAACAGAACCACCAGATATGCTTCGCTTTTCAAGGATGCAATAAAGTCATAATCACATGTCACTACCGGTAAAGATTTAATTTGTAACCAACATTATCATCTACCAACAAGCAAGTATCAAGATTGCGAAGACTTAAAGGGCTACTAAACGAATTATTATGTATTTTTTAACAAAACGTGTTATCTAATAACGTTTTATATCAAATTAAATGATATGTCATTTCTGATGTGACTGGAATTCATTTGTATGTCTCAACGCTGAATTCAATGAATAATTTGACTTTAAAATAATAACCTTTCATGCCAGCTCGATTTTCTATGATTTGGTTCATGTTCTAAAAATAGCGTCTGTGACGTCATGACCAGAATACTTCGGGAAAGTCCCCACAGAATCATGTACAAACCATTAAAAAGGCATGTCATAAATTATGCCTCGTACCTTAGCCCATACAACAGCTAAAAATATTTTATCATTACATACATAATCTACAGAAGTATGCGTTTCCAACCATATCAACTATAAAAATTTATTAGAACATTTTATTATCAAACTTTGATAATCAAAATGGGCAACATCAATCCACAGTGCATATCATGATATGGTGCACTTCTGCACCACAGTTACGTCAAGCGTCGTTTCCTCGTAGTAACAGGTGTGCCGGATTCATAAAAATGAAAAAAAAAAAATGTACAAATGTACAAACATATAGAAACCCTTGCAATAAGTTCAGCCTCGTACCTCCGCAAACACCCCTGCTTAAAATATTTTATTACTACTTACATAATCTACAGAAGTATGCGTTTCCAACCATACCCATTATTAAACAATTGAAAGAGATTTTATCAAACTTTGGTAACCAAAATGTGCATATTTTCGATAGTCAATTTGATGAGACCGCAGGAGTTGTTTAAGTGAATGGAGTGAGTGTCAGTAGATTTTGCTTCATTGACCAGCCCTTACCGAAGCTAAAAATATGTTATTACTATGTATATAATCTATAGAAGTATGCGTTTCCAACCATATCAATTATGA
This sequence comes from Streblospio benedicti, assembly GCA_019095985.1. Classification (NCBI taxonomy): domain Eukaryota; kingdom Metazoa; phylum Annelida; class Polychaeta; order Spionida; family Spionidae; genus Streblospio; species Streblospio benedicti. Next base: position 13,145,911 of record CM032668.1, read on the forward strand.
AAATATATTACCATATTTTATTACTAAACTTTGAGGGTCAAAAGTGAGACAAGGCACTGGCTTCGTGTACACTTCAGCGCAGCTGACAAAAAACACCTCACACATATCGGGTCATATCTCTGTTATACATTGTCGTATTATTACATATTTTGATGGCAATAATCTGCAGTAATATGCGTTTCCAACCATATCAATTATGAACATTTACTAGCATATTTCATTACTAAACTTTGAGGGTCAAAAGTGGGCATTCTATGGTTGTTGAATTCGACAAAACCATATCGAGTGTAGACTAGGTCACAGCAGTTTTCCATTGTTGAAATAGAACTATGATCCTTAGTAGTCAAACAATTACCTAGACTTATACATATGAATGGAATTGCATATTACTGTAGATTATTTCCATCAAAGTTATATACTAATACGACACTTTATAACAGAGATATGATCCATTACCTGTGTGGTGTATTTGTGATTGTATTTTCTTTGTCAACTGCTACTTCGAACATGCTGTCAAAATTCCTCATTGTTGCGTGGGGTAGACAAATCGCACCCTCAATAGACTTTCCATGTGCAATCTATATCACATCCGCCAAACACTGTTGGATTTTTATTAATGCTTTCATTTCAACATAATCCATAAAATATGAATTTTCCCCAACAACTTTCTTCACATACTTTCCACTGTACACAAACATTGAACCGTCCTGTTCGTGACGTCACGTTCGGTGATTCCCTTGTTAGGCATCAATAGCAAATTTTGCTACTACACGATCGATTACGAGTTTCGTTTAGTAGCCCTTTAATGGATAATCACCAAACGTATATTTGTATTAGGTTCCATTATTCAAAATCATGATCAACTATATAGTCACGTATTGGAACTTGTCATACATTGCATTTGTCTTTGGCAAGACTTTCACTCTTCTCTCAAGAGCTTTGTCAGACCTAATGAGAAGATCCACCATAGTGGCGCCAATCATGTGACTATTGTGACAGCAGTGATAGATTAGTCGAAATATGACAGTGAAATCAAGTCTCCTAACCCACTGCAAAACCTACTTGAAATTAAAAAGTGACCCCAACCCAAAATATCAAGACCAACTGGTGAAGATCTTAGTGAGTTGAGTAAGGAGGGCCTCATCTCGGAGTCTTTAAAGCGCAGGATATATCCCAGGGCATCAGAGGTTCCCAAATTGTATGGACATCCAATGATAATAAACAAGGTCACCCTCTGAGAGCAATAGTGTCAAGTATAGGTAGCGTGTCCAACAAAGCAGTGACACCAGACATCCTATCACCCCTAGTCGGTCAGTCTCCACACCACATCAAGAACCTCACAGACTTCATAAATAACATCAACAACCTTGAAGTCCCCAACACAGGACAGAAGTTGATTTCCTGCGACATATCAGCTTTGTTCACTAACATTCAGGTCAACAAGGCTATCTAGTGTTTAAAAAGGAGACTTGAGAAGGATGGAACATTGCACAAGATGACCAGCCTAAAAAAACTCAAGATTCTACAACTTTTGGAACTCTGCCTGAATAACTTCTAATATGTGTACAAAGTACAATTCTATAAACAGACCAATAGAGTGGCAATGGGTTTCCAATCTCACCCATTGTGTCCAAAATTTACATGGAGAAGTTCGAGACCAGGACCCTTCAGATAGCGCCCAACCTGCCCCACCTATGGTACCGGTATGTGGAATACATGTTCGTGCAGAATATTTCATCAACAGCTTCACCATCCAGATCAACAGTAGACCCTAACATCAAGTTCAGAAGTGGACTTCAAAATTCCTTTCCTAGACACGTGCATCAAGACCAGAAAGGATGGCACGACATCAGTTGAAGAATACTGCAAAGCTACTCATACAGACCATTACTTGAGATTTCAGTCAAACCACCATCGGGACCACAAGCGGTCAGTCACCAAAGAAGCCTGTATGTATTCCATACCTTAGAGGACTATCAGAAAAACTAATCCACACTTTTTGAGAACACGGACTATATACATATCACAAGCCATTCAATACCATCAAGTCGATACTACCCACTCCCAAGGACATGTCCCCTGATAGTGCTAAATGTGGCATCATTTATGAGGTCAGCTGTCCCAAGTGTCAATATACATACATTGGCCAGACAGGCATGACTCCTAGCACAAAAGTAAAAGAACAGCTGAACTTTAAACGAGTTCCAACGACAGTAGGGGACCACATAAAGGATACGAACCACAAGATCAACCCTGGCGATTTTAAAGTTTTAAAGTGTGCTACACAAGAGGAACATGAGCAGGACACGAAAATCTGAGAGACCATTGAAATCTAAGCACAATGAACCCAGATGAACCGCGACACCAGTTCGACTTGCACCCAGTCTACTCATCACCGCTGTCACATGACCGCCGTCTTCATTGTGGTCATGTGATCAACTGAGAAGATCTTCTCATTAGGCCTGACAAAGCTCTTGAGAGAAGAGCAAAAGTCTTGCCAAAGACAAATATGACATTCCAATAGGTAACTACATGGATGATCATGATTAGTGGATAATGTGATTACATGTAGGTATTATATAATCATGAGTACAGAACCAGTAGTGGGTTAGGGTCACCATTTTGTCACCTTCCACAAAAGTGAAACGTTCTCTTTTTTTTTGACCCCCTCCCCTCCCACCAAAAGTGGAAATATCAGATGTCTGACATAGCCCAAAAATATCTATACAGCATTTCACGACATTTATTCAAATATTAGTGATATATGCCATGAAATAATATCTACCGGTAATAAATATATGGGGTACAGAAAGCATAATATTAATTTGTGAATTTTACCTTCCTGATGCCACTTTTAGATATCTATTAATTTGTGAATTTTACCTTCCTGATGCCACTTTTAGATATCAAATGACCAAAATCAGATATGCCCAAGATATGACCTGTAGCTGTACACATAGAGAAGAATCCTTACATATATGTTTTGACCAAAAATAAACTTGAACAATGCATTTGAAAAAATTGAAAAAACATCAAACTACACGTACCATAATAGTCTTAACAATCAAGGCGACAGAAAGTCAAAACAGATCTCTGCATTTAAAATTGTTAGACATGCCACAAGCCGTTTCCTCAGTTATATAGAGCGTAATCAACATGACATGCGGGGGCGTCGACTGTCACAGCAGGTGTCATGGCAGGTGTCATCTGAACCTCGTCACTCATCGCTCAAACTGAGTTACAGTGGAGAGTGTCGACGGCTGCGCGAGTAACGACACTTGCAGCATCATAAACACAACACACAATGGGGGCTCAGGTTGGGGGTAGTTACGGTATTTTGTTGTGCAAGGCAAATGCAATTCATGAGGATCATTCATGAGGGAAAAAAAGAAGAGTGTTTCAAACAATGTATTACTCTGGTTTAAAACGTAAGAAGATGAATTTACATCTTTTTGCTATTGTTGGTTTAATATTGAAAAAGCAGAAATGGCTGGAAAATGAAAATGAGTATTTTAGCGCACTATACTGTCAATATGTACTGTTCATGCAAAGCAACATTCATATTAGTAGATGACTAATCACGTATGTCCTTCCTTGGCCGAGTGGATAGGGGGCTAGATTCAAGACCAAAAGGTCTCGTGTTCTGAGCCCTGGTCAGGTCTGTTGGTGAGTGTGGAGCAAACACACTCTTGACTGATGTCACAATGTTGTGTGACACCTTCACATTAACACTTACATAATACTCAAAACGTAAACACAGAGTAAAAACACTAGCAAACGATGCTAAGTAGAAAGGTTTAGGTCTGATGTATCAACTATTATGTATCCTATATACACGTAAATAGGTCTTTCTTAACAACTGGTTAGAGACAATTTTGAAAGACGTATTTCTAGACATTTTCTTGCTTGTATAATATATGACTGTTTATCGTCATCAAATACAAGGCAAATGATATGATACTTAACATTAAACTGCTTATTTGGGTGATAAACAAAAACAGCTTCAAAATTGTTCCTCTCATACATCAACCATCAAATTTCAACATTATGTCATGCTCTACAACTTGACATAAAAACTATATCAATCATCAAACAATGCATGCCATCTGAGTATTATCCTCTAGTGCCGGGCTTCATAATAAGTTTATAATTGGTTCGAAATGTGAATTCTTGACTGCTACATTATTGTGACTACGATAATCTATTTGTTTCACAAACATCTCCTGTCCACACTGATTTAAACACTCAATCATTTGGAAACTGGAATGATATTTCCTTTGCTCCCATTGGGTAAAAGCAACCACATTACAGTCACCCATTGTGGGTTTCACGGCTTTCCCATTCACACAGCCTTCAAAGTCCATGATCATGGTATAAGCCGTGGGCCAACTGAGCTTCGTTTAGTGGCAGTAGATCAGAACTGGGCCAATGACCTAAATAAGGACTAGCCAATCACGGTACGTGTTTCATTCAACCCCTCTTCTGCTAATTTGCATACATGTGCGTTTGAGAACTATGTGTTTACAAAGCATGTGGTAAACTTTCAGACCAGCATATAACGTAGAACATATAATGAATTACGTGAAGCAATAATGGGCTACGTATAAGCGAAACGCATCCCGTTTACTGTGGGCGCACAACGCATGATTTGTACGTCTACTGTGCATATGTCGTGACCTCCTTTTTGATGGCAATGGAAGATCATGATTTTTTTAACAAGAGACAATATCATGCTGTTCTAAATGTTTGTTTGGATTTGGCATATATAAACTTCATAATCCTTGATTTGGAGTGTGTACCAAATCAAACATTGAATATAACAAAATCAGTACATCAAAAAAAACTTGATCTGTACTAAAATTTCTGATATTGTGACTTATAAATCTGAAGGGTACATCTTGAAAGTGGGTTAAAAAAGTCACAGAATTCCTGTGAAAGCAACAGCCACTTTCATTGGTTGCTGCGAAGTTTGATTGACTGCTAAACTTATTTTTCCTCTGTTGATTTGATTGGATGAGAGCTTCCAAAATCTGTCAGCATTATGGCTGATTTTGAATAAGGGCTTATTTTCAATACGTAATAAGCCCGAATAGATAAGGATGCAGTCACGTGGCCGCCACATAGCAATTAGCCGTAATCACCCGCTGTCACATTTCAAACACCAATAATAGTGCAGGGCGATTAAGCGTGGCCTTTATAAAAAAAATAAAGTATGCATTTATCGCGACAACTTGTCACAAGGCGTGTGTTAAATGTTAAACAATATTCAGGCAACCAGCAGTCAAATACTAGCGTTCAGCGATGCTTCCATGTCACTCACCAAACGCCGACTCCCTCTCTGCGGCCCCCTCCTCGTCGCCTCCATCCTGAACCTTCATCTGGCACAGGGCGTCCACCATCTCCTGGTGTGGTTGGGATGGTGGCAACTCGGCGGCTCCGCCCTCCCCGCCTGCCAGGTATGAGTTTTGTAATCCAGTGATAAGGCTATTTTTATAACATCCTGTTGATGACGTCACATATAAAGTACTGATTTACGAGATGTTTTTTGCCCTGTATCACATATTTTAATAACTGAACAAGAAAGTTGAGTATTTCTACTGATGTTTTATTCACAAACGGAACCACGTGTTTGTCTTGTTTACATAATAATTCCCTGGCCAAAGTTCATGAATTCATAGTAGAATAAAGAAATGACACTGAACTACTAGTATTTGGCATTCATATATTTTTCCTACACATCCTGAATATTTGAGAGAGCAAGGCATTTGTTAATAGAACAATGGCAAAGCTATGTTTGTTCTTACCTGCCAGCAATGCCGACAGCTCTGCCTCCAGCTCTTCGAGCGACGGCTCGTCTGCTGAAACCGTCGGTCCGGACGCCACCGACGCGCTGATCTCCTCACTGTCCTCATATACCTGGAAGAGCCGCCATGCCGCATATGAATACTTGTCTACCATACAAGGGTTTCATAATGAAAACACCCATCTTTTTCCCATAACTTTCTTCAATCGAAACCGACTTTCGAAAGTTATCTCGTTTGGTATATAATGAAAGATAGCATGTTGATATTATAGCATAATAGCCCAGAATGTTTTGATATCATACAACACGTAATCTTGTTTGCCTTTGTGAAGTACTTTCAGAAATTATTAGCTTTATGATAAAGTGAATTCTTTTACGTAACAGCAAGGCGTTCTGAGGACACACGTTTACTCAGGGACGGTATAGAATGATCCTATTCATACTAAAATCATATAGGTGGTTTCCATGGTAACAATTACCTGCTGCACAGTGTCCATGACATCATCCACCATGTCCGTCGTCAGCCCATATTTCTGAGACACGATCTTGAACGCGTCGGAACCCGATGAATAGGCATCTAATATCTGAGCGGGAAAAATTATGATGCAGTGATATTATATTCAAAATAATTTAAACAGTTGATTATATTGATATGAGGAATTAGAGTCCAAAATGTACTTAATGAATTGAGCATTGAACTTGGGGATATTAGTCGCATATTACATTCATTAGACTCCCAAGAAATCATTGTGTATGATAGAGCTATCACGTGTAGTAATATTATACATGGAACTACCTTGTGGACTTTTTTTCTATAAAGTATGTGTGAAAAAAATACTAAACTTTCAACACAAAATGAACAAAACAGGACTAAAATCTATCTACCATTTTTGTGTCATCAGCCTGCTGTATTATTGTGAGCATGTGTTGAATATTTGAGAGAGCCGTTTCCTTCCCATCACGCATTTGTTCTAATCGCTTCTTCTTTCTCAAACTTGATTTTGCCTATGAAATGACATTCATTAAAGATAGCTGTAACATCTGAAATTTTTTCTAGCAAATTCATGTTAGTTGTTGAGTGAAATGTTTCATCTTTAATAATATGTAAATATGTATATAAACTTACAGAGGTTTTGATACCTTTTCGGAGGAACATCTTTGCTTCAAGTCTACAACTAGAATGAAGACATGCTTTTAAAAGCTAGCAATTAAAAAATCGAACTAAAAAAGTTGTGAAACAGTTTCAACATAATTAGAAGCAATAATTAATGCATACTTTCACATTCATATTAACATTATCTAGGTATGGATTTACAATGAATTGAAATTCCTACAAAGCAAAAAACTTAGATAGTTACTTTTCCATGTCTTGAGTGAGTTTCTCGATTTGCTTCTCTAAAAGCGATTCAGCATTTTTTAGTCTGCAACAAATTATGAAACAATCATAAAGTCGATTGAATAGAAAATGTTATACTCAAAACATTTATGATGAAGAATGGCTCAGCCTTATGGTTTCATACCAGAAAAAGCTAATATTCTTTAAAATTGATGATTTATATTATCAAGACACTAAATTAATATTATCAAGTTAATCACTATACAAGTTTATGCTAAATTTTGTCTTCAAAAGAACATTGTATTTTCTTTCATACCGTATTCCCGCACATTAAAGCCCATGGACCTAACAAATATGGGCTGTGGTCAAATATAAGCCCATGGGCCATTAAGTGAGAATAAAAATCATTTCCCTGCCAAAAATTGATAGTTATGTGCACCGTCACCCTGAACTCCACGGTTACGAGTGACCAAAGACATGTGAAAACAACATAATACACCTAAAGAAATCCTGAACTCGTATGTGATACATACATGCATGCGTACACATACCATGAACAAGTTTTGGGCAATATTATATGCTCCGACACGTTTCACTACTATTTTTCATCAATGATTCAGAATGAAGATCGATATAAACCTTCAACGGGAGCTTGAATCAATGTTTGAAGATATATATTTGTGTTAATCTACAGCCAGAATACACCCAAAGTGAGAATTAATAAATATTTTTTCTAAACAAATCTTACCAGCAGGGTTCTTGTTGCAAATGACACGTCATTCTGTAGAAGCTTTACACAATGCGACATTATTATAATGCATAAGAAATCAAAACGGACTTGTACTTTGATCACTAAATGGTTTCAGTATGTCTCTGGTGTTTGAACGCGGTCGGTAATAGTAGTACCATACAGTAACACATAAGAACCCATGGTTAAAAAACTTGGTGGTTCTATATAGTCAAAATCCAATGCTTATTCATCGCCGAAATGGGGGTGGGCGTAGTGTTCGAATATACGCCCCTGGGCTTGCAAGTGGGAACTTTTTCCATTTCCAAAGGTCCATAATGTGCTGTTTTTCGGTCATAAGCCCATGGGCTTTAATGGGTGGGAATACGGTACATGTATATTGAAAATTTAGTATTAAGCTGGTGCATGCGACAAATTGAGCATTAGCTAGGGGATTAATCAAAGAATACCTGTACAACTTCATATCACAGTCTGACGGGGGAGTTACAGCTCTTTTGCTGCGTTTTGCAAACCTTAATACCTAGGTACACAAAAATAATATGCTTTTAGCAATCATTCAGTATAATGTCTGATAGTTAATATAACATGTACCTTTAAGTATAAATGACAATAAATTAAAATTATACAGCAATTATGCAACTTATTTGTGAAATTTATATACCTTTTCACCTGAATCTCCATTTAACATTGAACATTTTCCATCTCGAACTAAGTGAAGCAATGCAAGGTCGAACGTTAATGTATCGGAACAAAAAGGGGCACAATAAGATGACAAGACGCCGTAATCAACCACACAATCTGTCAACTCATTTTCAACATGACTATAGTGACATTCTAAAACTTGCTGCGCTTTGACCTAAAATGAAATATACAATTCGATCATAATATGGACAAGATTTAGAAATGCCTTCATCTTAAATTTGGGGCTCAATCCAACAAGGCTTTTTTTTTCTAGAAATGACATGTACATATTGCAATAGTCAATATCATATCAAAACAGCCAATAAAATTTTTCATAAACTTCTTACCTCTACAAGCTTAACAAATACAAGATTTTCTGCACCATCAGATTCACTTCCAAAGACTACGGATAACGGTTTCTTAACGAATGCGTCAAACGTCCAACTGAGCGGCTTCTTAACCAACAAATTGAAACCCCATCCAAGCCATCCACTAGGTGCTGATTTTTCATATTCTGACAGTTTAACTAATTCACCTGACTTTAACATAGTGTCTATTACAACATGTAAACAGACTGGAGTTTTTCCTTTCCTCGAGAAAGCTTGGGGAAGTGTACTGCCATTTATCACCACTTTATTATTATCAACACAATATTGTGTAATATGATCCTTCCAGAACGAAATTTTGTTATCCCAAGACTGCGGGTTTACTCCTCTATTGTCTCTAAAAGGAGAAAATAGGACATCCATCGTTTGATCATCTTGCCAGTCTGCCAAATATCTATCACTCACTTGCTCCATTTTTATATGTTCTGATTTTAGTTTGACTTCATACGAAATCCGGTGATATAGCTGTAAATAAACGTTTTTTGTCAAAATATTGCGATCTTCCTAATATTTCTATTTACACTTCCGGTTTCCATTATGCCATAAAAGTTGACATACTATATTACTCATTGAAACAACCCAAAACACCTCACAATATTCTTTCAGTAAGGTAGCTTTGAAAAACCAAACAATTGCCGTAGTTGACCCACTATTCATTTTGTTTGGCAAAGTCGATAAATTCAATTCAAATAGAAATAGAATGATATAGAAATAATCCATTGACTCCAAAGGGGACCTAAACGTTTCCGAATAAAATAATAGAAATAATTTTGACACTTTATTTACATTTGTATATATTATCACTCCGCCAACTACTATACAGATGTTTTGCTCATCTTGACTTTTATATCATATAATGTATCATTAATATACAATATACACTATTTTAAACTATACACATCCCTTCATCTTCGTATTATCAAATGTTTTTGTTTTTAGGTTTTGATGCGCATCGGCATTAACCGGAAGTGTTGTACGGTCGTCATATATTCCAATTTTTGCAAATAATTATGTGAAAATCTTAATTTCTTGTAATACTTATAGTGTGATTTAGCTTTACAACATGGTGAAAGTTAGTTATGTCATCAAAAAGATTGCTAGTGTTATATTACGCGTACCATCTCTTTTTATCGTGGAAATATGGTATCGTACTGATCCTATTTCAATCCATCAGCAATGGCACCCCCAGTCAACGGAGTTTGTTAACATGGTGAAGGAAAATATTCCTGATATGAAATCATATATGCCAAATGTTAAAGAATTTGAACCCTATGTGCGAAGAATGAAGGAATTGGAAATTGAAAAAGAATTGGAAAAGACACAGCTGTTGCTAATACATCTCTTATATTACATTGGTAATTATATGGCAATTGAATATGTTATTGGTTTCATGAGAGAATCGGAATCATCTTCAAAAGTATGAGATGTCAGTTTATGTCTAGAAATCTGTTTTAATATCTATGATTGTCAGTGACAAAAACTGGGAACTAGCCCAAAGAAGCGAGAAGGGCCAGTAATTTTAAATCTTCACTGGCCCTTCTGATACACGTACTGGTCGTGTGAGCGCCGAAGGCTCGAAGCATTGCTAGGGGGTCTTAAAAGGTACTAGTCCTCCCCAACAATTACTCGTTCTGACAAGTTGTAAAACGTGTTTTGCTTCAGCAGCTTCGTGTATAGGCCTACTGAAAGAGTGAATGGAATGCAGCACATACTTGTCCTCCCCAATTTCTATTAGTCTGGATGAGCAGAATAGTGACAAAATGGGAAACTGCAATAGGGTTACAGGTTTCTAAACATATACAGTAGAACCTCTCTATTAGGACCACCTTTGGGACCAACTTTAGGTGGTCTCAATAGAGAGGTGGTCTTTATATGGAGGCTCATTTTGGTAGCTTTATGAGGGTTTGGGACTGTGAAAAGTGGTCTTACTATAGAGGTATAGTGGTCTCAATTGGAGGTTTTACTCTAGACGTCCACTGACAACATTTCATTCAAATTCGTTCGCTGCTTTTGGAGATAAGCCCATGATTCCAATTCTCTCAAGTATCCAGAAACCAATATATGATTTTATAAGCTCACTTAGTTCTAATAGAGTTATTTATTCTGATCTTTTTTTGTATTTTTATGAAATTGTTTCTATGATGAATATTAATTTGTACCATTTTGCAGCTGTCATATTTGCTGCTGCTTTGATGGTGATGCCCCTGAAGAGGCTGGTGACGCTCTATATGTATATTATCAGTGCAGGGCTGCTGCTGTCAGCTCACTGTTTGTCGTCGTTCTATGTCAAACAAGAACAGCAGGTATGCATAGTATTGTTTACAAGAATAGCAGGTTTCTGCCGCTGTCATAACCACACAGCAGAGATACTTTCCGCTGTCGGCAGAAACCCTATTTGTTGCAGAAACTTTTAAATCTGCCTCACAATCATTAGATTTGTTTATGAAGGTTTAACTTGCATTTGAGTTTGGTTTATTTTAATTGTCGCAACATAATCAAATGTTGCTTTTATTATTTCAGTCTTTAACATCTGAATCAGTATTAGAAGATGCAAGCAACATTCACAGAGTGGGCTTGAACCTTGCGCTGCAGTTCACTATTGGAGCATTTATTGCCTACATTATTAATGTGAAACACTGGAAAAGAATTCCGTTGCTGGTAACTTACTTTATTGCAACTTCTTTCCTAATCATGATTTTTAACTTTTCTATCATGTGGTAGAAAATGTGATATACAGCCTCGTAGACTTGGAATACTCTAACATTAAATATTTTTATTTTCCACTATAATTGTGAGAAAAAGGAATGACTGTATATTTCAGGCCTATTCACTCCCCGTCATGGCCAGACTCTGTACATACCCGCCAGAACATCTTCATCGAATACACAACTTGGCATCTCTCATTACAATACTTATTATTACATTCTTTATCTTCAATGCAGTAAGTACATGTATAATGATTGCTTGAAATTTAAATGCTTATGTTTTATACAATACTTTATGTTATATAATACATATATATATATACATTATATTTAAGCTGTCTTATTCTTACATTTCATCAATCTATGCTGTACAAATTCAAGGAGCATATCGATTGATTTTACAAGGTCAGACTAAGAGTTGCCTTCTGTTTTATATTTTCGTCATTTCCTAACAGATTCCAATGGTACTTGACCATGTGAAAAATGTATTCCAAAGGATCCATTTGGCCATCCAAGTTTATGGGTATGTTTTTTTTTTTCTTTGATAACATCAGCAAATTTGATATCCAAGCCCAAAAGAAAGATATCAACTTATAAAAAATAAATAAAAAACTATCTTTTCTTGTGTGAACTAGCAGAATACATATTATATTATATATGGTCAATGAAAAGAAAGAAAACTGGCAATTTGTTCAAAATCAAGACCAGCAAGTCATTGAAAAGCTTGTATTTTCAACCTTTAAAATTTGAGCAAACATACCGGTAGAACATATGCATCATTATAATAGTATTTATTTTGCTTCATTAAGCCTGTATATATACAACTTTTTTATATAGATTATATATCATAGTACATCATCTATGAGAAAAATAAGTATGTAGAAATGAGTGAATGTGTATATTATTCATTGTATTTACGATGACAACTACCTGACTATGTTGCTGATGTATTCATCGTTTTGACCATGTCAAGTGACTGTGCAGATGTATAATTATTGTCTTGACCATGCCAGTTACCTGACGGTGCTGATGGCAGCGTGGTGGCGCCTGATGTTGCCAGCTCAGTTCCTCGTGTTCTGGGTGGCTCTGCTGGTGCGTGAGCTGTGGAGGTATCGCACCGCGCTCACAGAGGTAAGTCACGTGCAAATATTTTAAGCCATTGCTACATAAAAGAATATAGAAGGAGTTTGTGGTTGGGCTGAGACCTGTATTGTGTACTCTATGATGCTGGTAGAGAAGTGTTTTGTCTTAGTGATCTTCGGAGGGAGGTATGATGGGAATGGCAAAAATGAAAGTGTTCCTTTTTGTATCTTCTAAAAGATCTATAAAAGTCCAATATGGGTTAGCGCTATAACCATATTTTAAATAAGTAGAAGATTGATTATCAATAGTATTTTCTAATTGACGAAAACAAAATCTTGCCAAAATATTACATTTAAAATGGAAATATCAAAACAACCATTATCTTAAGATATAATAAAAATTTGGCACATTTTTTTTGTGCTTTGGCACACATTTAGTTAGAATCATCACTGTGCGGATATCAAATGATATGAGAAAGAAATATTTGATGCCTTAGAACAATATAGTTAAAACCAGTTAAATTTAAAGTGAGCCAATAAAAAATTACTTGTCTGAAATTTCTAGTTACATCCAAGCGACTTGATATAAAATAATATTGAAGGAAATTGTTATATGCTGGAGTTAACTACGAAATCGACATATCGCAGTTTTGAAAAAATGGATTCTACTATATTTCACAAGTTAATATACCTACTGACATCCCTCTGCAAGGGCTCGTTGGTGGTGCTGCTGGCTGCGTTTGCTGAGTGTTGCGGCACCCCGGTCTCCATGGTGGCCATGTGCGTTGTCATCTCGTACACCTCGTCTGCTGTCCTCTCTCTGACGCGATACTTCTTGCAGGTAAATCATCAGGCCAGTGCTCAGTTTGTTCTAAAGCGGTGATTCAGTTTTTCTGCTCAGAGGCAGCTAACGTTCTGGACATATTATAACATTGTGTGCACCATATGTTTGAGAAAGTGAATGCAGTGCACCCTGACCTCTTTAATGCATAGAATGCTGATTCACATGCTTCTGCATATGCCTGCTAAGAGTTTTAATGGATTTTTCTCTCAGAAAAGATATTTGAAGGAGAAGAGTTAAATTGAGAGAGAGAGCAAAGGGAGGACACAAATATTTTATGGGACTGTATGGGGAAAAACAAGTGTGGCCATGAATGGAGGAGGCTGAGAATGCGCTGAAGTGTCACTCGTCGGTCCTAGCATCATTACATTAGTTTGTGGAAGACATACCGGTAATATATTTACTATGCAAACACTATTCTTATTCCTACAGAATATAAAATGGTAACTAACTTAAAACCATAAACAAGTGTATCCGTCTTAGGCTGGATTTATGCTCTAAATATAATTTTGAAGTCATTATTTTCTATATGATCATTTCATATTTGAATCATGCCCCATTGGAGGAAAATTGACCCATCCCCAGTGGTCCATAAACAAAATTTTGCATTAAATTAAGATGTTTCATTTCTCATTTGATTTTTACCAAAATCGCACACAAATTATATGCCTCTATGATCATTATTCCATGTTTGAATCATGCTCCTTGGGGGGAAATTTTGTATGAAGTATAGATGTATCATTTTTCAATTGATTTACAAAAATTTCAAGTTGTATTCCAATATGATCATCATTCGATATTTGAATCATGACCCTGTGTGGAAAATTGACCCCTCCTTAGGAGTCTTTCAACATTTTGCATGAAGTTTTCATTTAATTTTCACCAAATTTACTTACATTTATGCCTATGTGAGCCATGACGCGGTGACCTCGGTTAGCGTCAAGCCCCTCATCAGTGCACAAGAGTATTAAAACGAGCTTCTTAGAAATGTACTGAATATAATTAATTTATGTCATAATATGTGCGTATCTATGTTTTGCCGCTGTGACATATATTTAAGTATCAATGAATGTCATTAAAGACATGTTAGAAATTACATTTAATGTTCCCGCATCAAAGGTCCTTGAAAAAAATAATTATGTTTTAGCAGATTTGACACCGTATTATCAAGTGTTTTTTGCTGAATTTTGTTCAAGTTAAATATTAGACATGTTAATTTGAAGCAATTTGATGGGGTGGCGCAGCTTCTAAGAAAAACAAAATTGCGTAATAGACCTTGCCCCAGGGGTTCATTAAGAGATTTTTTGAATAGTTGCCTAATTTTTCATTTCATTTGCACCAATCATGCACATAAGTTTTATGCATGTATGTCTGACCATCATTCTCATGAGTATGATGGTCAGACTAGTATCTTGCTCATCTTTTATGAAACAATTTTTTTTCTTTATACTATTCTCTTCAAAATGAATTGACACAGACTTCTACATCTTGGAATTAAAAAGTAAAGTATGTAATCAATCATATAGGCAACATGTATTCATCAAGCAGTTCTGGATGAAAGCAAAAAAATACGATTCTAAGTACAATATTTTGTTTTTATATTTTATTTTATTACACATCATCAAAAGAAAAATCCTAAAATTTTTCCTCCTAAATGTTTCTTTCTGGCCTCTTCATGATCCATAATTCCTCCGGAAGTTGTGAGCACAATGAACCCGAACTGTCTTGAAGGCAACAGGTTGGTCGTCCACTTTTCCATATCTCTGAGAGCGATATCGAAGCGAGGTGAGATTACACCACACTTGTTAATTCTGCCTGTAAGATTCACAACAATTTTTCCAGCACGGTGATCGTCAATGATTTCAAATTCTCCAATGTAGCCATGCTTCATCATGACTGTTAGGAATCTGACGATAACTTTGGAGCATGGTCTAATCAACACTTGTCTCTTTCCACGCTTTTCAGCATTGCAGATTATCTTCAAGGCGTCTGCTAATACGTTCATACGCACCATCTTGGCAACTTAGTATATACCTGAGCAACTGTTACTGGAAATAAAAAGAAAGGATATAAGCATATACAGGGATTATGTGCAGTGGCAGTTACATTGTAGTTTTTAAACTCCTGAAAAGGAACCTAAAATATTTTGTAAAACCCAAAAACATTGCAAAGGAGTGACCCCTTTTTGCGTTCGTTTTTTTTTTGTGTGTTTTATTTGTCAAAATTTTGCATTTTACGTTCTATGGGAAATGACAATTCCGAAGAAATATTCTCTTCTTATGTTCTTACTTCTCTTCTTTGCTAGATACGATTAATTCTGAAAACTTACTGTGGAAAAAGAAATATTCATTGGAAAAGATAATTTTTTTTTCTCAATTTCAGAATGACAACCCAGCTTCAATCCCTTTAATTAAGCGAAATTTTCTTCTGTATTTGCCATAAAGTTGTAAAATACTTAGTAAACGATGTGGGTTCTCTCTATTTCAAGATTATCTATTAGTTATGATTTTTAGCTCACCTGCTGTGAAACAGCAAGTGAGCTTTTGGGATCACCTTTCGTCCGTCTGTCCGTCCTTCCGTCAACAATTCATATTTTCTAAATAATTTCTTTATTTTTCATTTGATTTTCACCAAACTTGTACACAACTTATATGGCTGTCTTATCATCATATCATATTTGAATCATTCCCCTGGGTTTAATATTGACCCCTCCCCAGGGGTCCATATAAAAAAAAATGACAATTCATATTTTCCATATAATTTCTTTATTTTTCATTTGATTTTCACCAAACTTGTACAGTACTTATATGGCTGTCTCATCATCATATCATATGTGAATCATCTCCCTGGGTGTAAAATTGACCCCTCCCCTGGGGGTCCATATTAAAAAAATTGTATTAAGTGATACTTTTTCATTTCTAATTAGATTTTCACCAAACTTGCACATAAGTTATATGCTTATGTAATGCTCATACCATATTAGAATCATGCCTGTGGGTGACAAATTGACCCACCCCCCACCCCCAGGGGTGCTCCAAAAATAAACAACATAATTGTAACTAGTTTATTTTTCATTTTATTTCCACCAAACTTGTACACAACTTATATGACTGTCTTATCATCATATCATATTTGAATCATTCCCCTGGGTGTAAAATTGACCCCTCCCCAGGGGTCCATATTAAAAATTGTATCTTTTTTTCTTTTCTTTTCTCTAGCTTTTTTTGTACAAACTTGTACACAACTTGTATGGCTGTCTTATCATGTCATATTTGAATCATTCCCCTGGGTGTAAAATTGATCCCTCCCCATGGGTCCATATAAAAAAAAAAAAAAATAAAATATATTTGTGATTTTTTTCTTTTCTTTTTTCTCTAGCTTTTTGTACAAACTTGTACACAACTTGTATGGCTGTCTTATCATGTCATATTTGAATCATTCCCCTGGGTGTAAAATTGATCCCTCCCCATGGGTCCATATTAAAAAAAATAAAAAAAAAATATATTTGTGATTGTCTAAACAGAAAATAAGTTTATGGTCAGAGTTCTGATAAACCATATTTGAATCATACCCGTGGGTGACAAATTGACTTCACGCTTAATTTTGAAGCCCAATTTACATATTGGTACCCTCATCAGTATTCTCATTGGCAGGTGAGCATAGGACCTTATGGTCCTCTTGTTATTTTATTATATTCTTACATGCACTGTATCATCCACCACCATTGTAACAAATCGACTTGATTCACTTGAACCTTATTTTTATAAGAGTTCCGGAAAAAAAAATTCTAAGATATTATTAAAAAAAATACTGAAAAAATTCGTAAAAAAACATACAAGCAAAAGTAGAAGGAAGAAAGAACTTTTTTTTGCATTTGTATTTATATAATTCTATTTTTAGATACATATACATTCTTTATGTACTTTGATCAAATAGCCAGTTTGTACCCTACAATGTTACCTATAAATTGTTCTTTTAGATCTATGTTGAAGCATTGTTCATTCAAGTAGATATTGATGAGTGTAAGTAAGATGATTCTTAGCTATACTAGTATGTTACCTACATTTTGATGTTACCTACAGGTTCCTATTTTTAACAATAAAATGAAGTAAGATCAAAATACCTTAGTCTAAAGCTTAAAATGTAACCAGTTCTTGTTTAAGAATAATACTGACCACTGTGGCCACTCATTCAAAAATATTCAGCATTTTCTCATCAAACAACCTCAACATGATCATGGGAGCACCCATGTGCTAGATAGCATTTTTAAACCAGTATATTTATAAAGCAGAACATACCTGATTTCTCTGTGTTAGAACAGACCATGTGCTTCTCAAGCTTTCAACAACAAACTGGCTACTACAATTTATGTGGTCACTGTTACAGCCTGTATACCTACTGATTGGTCAGGTCAACACTTTGTCTTGTGTGGTAAGGTCATGACCTCTTTTTGGTCTATTTAAAGCTTTGAGGTTTGGGTAAGTTACTGACTATTTTTACAGGCCTGTAATGATAAACCCAATTTTATTTTTACTGGCCTGTGAAAATAAAACTGAGTATTTTATTGGGAGATCTGAGATGCTTACAGGGAATGTATTGCTGTATATAATCACTAATCAAAGTTATTATGCATTGTTACTTACACCTACAGGGTTGGTTGCATGTCAATATATCAATATAATTGGATATATATGGATGTAATAGTTAGTGTACATGTACACACCTGCAATCTTTGCTATCAAAATTAACTGCAGGCACTATAGTAAAAGAATTATTAATTTGGTAATCTATAGAATTGAGTCACGGAAAACTCATTCATTTATCTAAGTGTCATTTTTTTTAATCCTTAGATAATTAATTTCAGAATGATTAGATTTTTTAAGTAAAATGATAAACTACATTTTTAGACAACCAGCCCAGGTCAATCAGAAACCCATCAACAATGGATTCTAACCAACAATACTTCATTGAACCAGTTGAATTTGGTATTCTTTGATTGTATTATTTATGGAAAAAAAAGCTGATTCTGAATGATTATGTTGCAGATTCCAACAATGTAAAAATCCCCCAAAGGTCATCTCTCATTACAAACTTCTACACAAGATCCGGTATTCCACCCATAATATGACTCAACGCAGCAACAACATTCATCGCTCTTTGCCATCGAAGACTGAAGCATGTAGAATATCCACAGAAACATTGCTTGTTATGACGGACAGAAGCTTCTGAGAAGGATTTTTCCTTCTCTATGATTATGGTGGACTTCGAATGCATGACAATTTCTGTTTCAGGCAGGCGACACTGCTACGGTGCATCAAGGAGCCACGGAGGGCTTCACAATGCTGCTGCTGGCTCTGCAGACGGGCCTCACGGACCTGTCCACACACCACCGCGCCTTCCTTATGGGCGTTGTCCTCTTCATCGTACTCGCATCCCTCATACAGTCCGTCTATGAGGTCAGTAGTTGTTTATTTATTTATTTTTCAAAAAGGTTACGTTGTTTTATGAAGCACAAAACTTATTAAGTTTCTGTATCCCATGAGATATTTTGTCTATATGAAGTTATCAAATGATTTTAGATCATTTTTTTCCCTATTGGTTTATATTTCCTTCATGGTCATCATAATTTTGACTATCGCATCATGAAAAAAAGTCATCTATGAGATGAGTATATTGCCATATGCAACCATCAAAATACTCATGCATATTTAGGTTGAAACAATGGCAATTTATAGGGTTACGTTTTTATATGAATAAGTATTTACTTTGGTATATAATTTCAATAGTGCAGATTTGGTCTTTGAGAAGTAGTTTGAATGTTTCTGGATCCATCATCTATATATACAAATATATGCACACTGCATTGATGAATTCCACCCAGCATGGCTAATTATTTTCTGTCCACTTTCCTGGCTCCACAGTTCATTCAAGCCTGCGCACCACCTCCACCATGTTTATTTATTATCTACTTGCAGAATAGCACAGTTTTTAACTGTTAACTATTATTAAATGCCCTCTTCAACTGTACAATACAACCCTCTTAGCCACCCTGCAGTGTTATTAAAATTGAAATCATCTTCCACTCTGCAATACTATTGAATTTTGCATCATTTTCCACCCTGCATAGTTATTTATTACACCCTGGGCAGTTATTAAGAGGTAATAGTATACAGGGATTTTTCTTTATACCAGAATGACCATGTAATTGCCATTTTAAGGTGACTGAGCCTGTGTTGCTGACTCTTGGTGCGTCTCACTCACGACGCTGGACAAAGCACGCCAAGGTGGGTTCTCATAAAACTTGTTTGTACATTTTTGATCTTGTAGTTATACAGATTACTGTGAACATGATTACAATAACTGTTTTATCTTTTAATATTATGCTATGTTTTTTCTATTTAGACCACGCCCATAGTAAGACCATTTCTAGTGGTCCCAAGTTCTTATAAAAAGACCACTTTAAACAAATCTCCTTAAAAAGACCACCCCTCTATAAAAAAAAACTACTTGAGACCAGCCCTTGGGGTTCTACTTCTTATAGTATTATTACATTTCATGATGAGACACACTTTTAGCAGGGATAATTACTGTGTCGATTAGAATCTCATGATATAAGAAGGATCGTAACTAGTTGCACGATGTACAATTCTGCCTGCAGGTGGTGCTGTTGTGCACGTGCCTGTGGGTTTTCCCGCTCTACATGTCGCGCTTCATCATGCGCTGGCTCGACCTCGACTTCTGGCTGCTGGTTGTCGTATCGTCCTGTCTCCTCACGTCCGTGCAGGTGCTCGGATCTCTCGCCGTCTACGGGTGAGCAGGCGGGTCTCTTAACCGTGGGTCTATTATTTTTAGTTACTACATGTATGCTGCTATGCATCATTTGCTAACATGTTGACTCCATTTAATACAGTTTAGAGAAGATTTATGCCAATTTGAACATGAATGCAAATTGAAGAAGCTCTTGTGTTATGGTATGAGGGCCATATGAGAACATGACTTATAAAAGAGAGAATAGTTAAAACATCATAGTAGCTAGTTGTTACATGTAGGTAAACACTGGAATGATGGTATGAGTCAAACAGGCACAAAGGACTTCCAAAACCTCAGCTTTAAACCTGATCAAGTACAAGGCGTTGGTTCGCACCTCCACACAACTATTCATGTGTTGCAATCCAACTTTCTAAGTTGGTAACTTTCGTATTAAATCACCCTCACACAACTGGCGGGGATTGCAGGCTGTTCATGTACGAGGTGTTTGTGCGCTCGTCCCCGTGGCCGGCTCTCGATGACGTCGTGTACTGGACCAAGGCAGCGACACGCACCGCCGAGTTCTCAGTCGCAGTGCTCGTCGTGCTGTACGGTGTCACCGAGTCGGTGCGCGGAGACTGGTCCTGGATCAACGCTGGCATCCTGCTCATTCACGCCTACTTCAACGTGTGGCAGAGGCTGCAGACAGGCTGGAGAGTGTTCCTGCAGAGACGGTGCGTATCGTTGAACGTTTAGACTAATTTTTGTCATTGTCGTTATCAGTCTCTCATTCAATGGCTCACTAGTCGTGTCACATTTGGGCTGTGTTATAAGCTAAGTATAAAGAAAGCAATAGATAGTTTTTAATATAATGCGCAGGTGATCTGGAGAATCCCCAGTTTTGATATCTTTCAGGGATGAACATGAACAGCCATTTTCAAACACCAATGTATGCAAAGTAGCTTGATTTGATTGCCTGCATAGACCAGTAACTTTGAGTATTTTGAGTTGTAGCTATCTGAAGCTTTTTCTTGATTAAGAATGAAAAACATTTTATACAATAATTCTTGAAGACATCAGCAGTGATTTGGCAATACTCTGATTGATACTTACCCTTCATATCATTTCTTTATTAGTGTACATCGAGACTGTTTACTGCCATCCTCATCGGGGTTTTTTTTCAAACCAAAACAAATCTCTCGATCATAATAACACAATAATTGTTAAAAGAAGTTAGTCTTCAATTATAAAGTATTCTAGGCCTTAACATTGATTTGTCATTTTCAATTTTACTCAATACCTCTAATCCGTCTTGACAAAAATGAATTCTTCCCATTTCAGGACGGCCGTTGCAAAAATCAACTCCTTGCCCCTAGCGACAGACGCTGAGCTGTTGGCCCGCTCCGACGAAGTGTGCTCGATCTGTTACCACACGCTCAGTCCTAGCGGCTCGGTCCACATCACGGCGTGTAGACATTTCTTCCACGGCGCGTGTCTGCGTAAGTGGCTGTACATCGAGGACACGTGCCCTTTGTGCCACCAGAAGGTGTCGCAGGAGGAGGCAGCAGCGCGGGAGGACACGGCCCCCGACTTCCAGGACGCAGACGATGGTGTTGTACCGGACGCTCACATGGCAGCCGAGGCCGCGGCAGCCGGCGGCGATAATCATAATGTCGGCCGGTAAAATGACTGATCGCCGGTAATTAAAAATATCAGATGTCTGCAAGTGTATTGATCATGACTTACGTGTACATGTAGTCGTGTTACCAGATTTATTTCTATGAGGGAAGTATGGCTTGTCATAGAATTGGGTTGCATGAACAATGTGGGGCATTAGTGTTAAGTATATGCGGAGATTTGTATGAGCCATGTAATATTTTTGTGAATGTGTAACGTTTTTTTATAAGGTTCTTTCAGTCGTCACGCGGCTCATCGTCATTTATGCCATGCTCATTGTGTCTGGCTCTTTTGCTTTCTCTGCTCCTATGGGAGTATACAGCAAAAGGTACTTGTACAATGTAGTTGTAGTGAGCCATGACTCCATAACTAGTAAGCTTTTGTTACGATTCCAATGATTGATCTTTTGGTGCGCCTCTGGGTTAACAGATTTACAGTAAAAAGCCATTTCTACTAAAAAATGTACATGTGTCAAAATTATCTCTCACTCAGCAATTTTGTCTATGCATAGCGCAAAAGTTAGCTGTAGTGTGTAAAATTAAAATTTGTTCATTACATTTATCTTACGATAGCTCAAGCTTATTGCCTTTTGAGCTCGATATAATAGGGTCAAAATGTATTTGAATTGTTACTGTATACAACCATTCAAGTGCCCTGAGCGTTTAGGTTAAATTTTTTTCAAAATAGGGGGTGGGTGGTTACTCTGATGTGAGTCTAGAAGTCACAAAAAAAAATTTAACTTTGATTGGTGCACCGAGACACAACACTGCCATGAATTGTGGATAGAGACCTAATAAAAAATTACCAATTTCCTGTCAGCCAATAAATTAACCCATCAATATTTATTAAAAATATCTTGGGTTAAATGTGTTAACGATGAATATACTGATTACATATGGATAAATTATGTGTCAGATGGTTGACGCGTACTTCAAGGTAATTAAGTTAAGGTTTTCAAGATAACAGGCGAGATATCACATGGGCGAAATTAGGGGCCGAAACTATGAAATCAAACTTTTTACTGCAAGTCTCTGTGGGGGTGCTTAACACTATGTGCAGAAAGACGGTGGTGTGCACTTGGATGGTCGTATATGGTATTTACTGCTTTTATGTAGCATTTATTGTTAGAAATGTGAATTAAACCGGTGCATACTAGTATGCTGCATAGCATTAACTAATTATTTAGATCATTTATTTATTATATACCAGTGTATGGACAACTTGAGAATCTAAAGTTTAAAAATATTCCAAAACCAAGGAAATCTTAGGAATGATTTTTATCAATTTTATGGCTTGAATATTTGACCTATACTACTGGTAGATTTGTATTGGGTTTTTGGTCTTCAATTGGTCGGATTTGTAAGTTATGAACTTCAGCACGGACACATGCATTGTAGAGGGTAGAAGCCAACTGAGACTAATGAGTGGCCATTCTTTTCCCCTTCATTGTTTACATATGAAGGGGAAAAGAATGGCCACTCATTGGCCTCAGTTGGCTTCTACCCTCTACGATGCATGTGTCCGTGCTGAAGTTCAAATCCGACATTTTAGCTAGAACATGTCTTTGTTCTTTCAGGGTGAATTTCAAAAATAGTGATACTGTAATGAAAGCATGTATGTGAACTTGTAAGGTAGATGTGATGAAATTTTAACTTAAACATGTGCTGGTTGAAAGTTTGTTTTTTGGTGTATATGGTGTATTGTGGGGTGTTGTTTGGACTCAACACATTTGTAATAGAATAAGCATAATTAAGCTGGTGAAAATTGTCATGATAGTTTCAACTTTTCATAATTTTAAAGTTTATTTTGTGTTTTTAACTTCTTTACGCAGACATCTGGTTTTACAGTTTTGGATTGTTCATATTCAATTTCGCTATTATAAATTTCAGTATAAATACAGGTTTACAAATTTGAAAATAGCACATTTTTAAGCAAGTATCTGTACAACAAGTGCATTCCAGTATTCTGAGAAATTTCTATTTAAACGACCAACATTTGCATATACATGTAAATGGCTAAAAATGATACATAGATGTACTTCATATTATTGCCATAAACACTATGATTACATTTCATGCACAGTTTCTTTTATTCCAAGACATGACCTCTTACAGATACGTTTTAAGTATGTAAATAAAAATGTTGTGCCTGAAACCGACCCCAAAACATACATTTGATAATGGCAGTACATGCGTGGTAATTCTAGTCATTCTGAAATACTAAAAATATTCTTAAAATGTGTCTGTACAAATGTTATTCTCAACAAATCATATCACTTTACAATAATGAAGTTTTCTATGTTAAGTATTTCCATAAGCATTTTAAAATTGAATATTGTAAAGTAATTGGAAAATCTTATTTTTGAAGATGTGTGTGACTAGTTACAAATTGCAAGTACGAAACTCTAGAATAAATGCAATGAAAGAAATATGTTTGTATTTCTTCATATAATACACTTGACGAGTTACAACAATTAGAAAACATTTGTCACCGGTACTTGACTATTATACACAAATAAAAGTGTGAGCGAACAGAGATACAATATACAAATAAATTTGTTCTGATTTAATTTCATTCTCCCTTTAGCGTGGATTCTAAGTCTCCTGACTCTTTGAGTTCCTGAAATAATAAAATGGAAATTTGTTAATTTGATATAATAACTTCATATAGACATAAAATGATGCAAATTACAATAAAATATTATCCTAGTCACTTAATTTTGCTCACAAAATTACAAGCAATAACTTTAAACTTATTTTTTAAAATATAACAGAGACATATAGCTCAAATCTTTAGAATGAGACATACAATGTATAAGTATTTGTTTCAACAAGTTTCTTGTCTAAACTTCATGTAATGTTGAAAACCATTGAAAATTATGTTATAATCATGTATATGGAACATTTTTGTGTGCAATGAGTCCAATACAATTGAAATATAAACCTATACACTGTGATAAAGCAGAGGAATATTGTACATTTACTAACTGCCCTCACAGAGCAATACAGACGCTTCACTTCCTTAATGCGACATTGGTGTTTTACTATACCTCAAATTTATCAATATAAAATATTTGTCAATTATCAGTAAATGTTTTAATGAAGGTGGATTTCTGTTGAATGTTTGTAGGTAGGTTGTAAGTAAACTTGTGGCTTGTGTTTATTTTCAAATTGCATACAGCATTACCTTCAAAACTGGTACCACCTCAACAATCAAACCGTTTTCTATGTTCCAAAACATCAATAAGAGACCATATTCCAAGCAAAGTGGTCTCAATAGGAGGTTATACAGCTAATTTACTAACTACCTGTACTTTAGCACAGTGCTGTACATGTAGCATTGTGATAGATGATTTTTGAAATCCAAACCTTTATGATATCCAATCCTCCTATTAACTGACCGTCGACATACAACTGAGGATACGTTGGCCAATCAGAGTACGTCTTCAAGCCCTGACGAACTTCTTCATCTTCAAGAATGTCAAATGTACTAAATTTGGCTCTGTAATATAACAAAGATAAACTTGTACAATTGGAAATAAATAACAATAGTTCTTATTCCTTCTCACAACATACTAACCCCAACATTCACACAAAAGACCACAGGGATTTAGTTGAAGATTGTACAATGCAATGCGCAGATTTTAATGTGAGTGATTATTTACATTGATATCTAGAGGCGATATGAAACAAGACTATTTTTTACAGTGAGCCTTTAGATGCCCCTTGGTCCTTACAAGGATGGTTAGTGGTTTCTATGCATAAAGTGAAGAATTGGATAAATACTTACCCTGCTTCTTGAAGAATGGTAATTGTAGTTTTGCTGAAGCCACACTTTGGTTGATTGGGATTGCCCTTCATAAACAACATCACTTTGTCCTGTGAAATCAGCCTTTTCAGTTTGTCCTCAAGGCTCTCCTAAAGAAAATCATTCTACCAACATTGAATTAAGTAATAAATACTTAAAACTTCTACGATGTATCTTTAAACAATCATATTCAACATCTGCAATTGCTATATTAGCTACTTTTCTTGTCCTTTTTTTCTAATTAAATGCAACATTTCCATAATCGTTAAGACAGAAATTTAATTTTATAAACTAACATGAACATTTCAACTACATCAAATACAATAAATTTCAGAACAGGTACACTTTGGAACACAAGTCTTATTGATCACGGAGTTCACCTGTTTTGGCAGCATATCTTTGAATTCACCAGATTCAATCATTTCCTTGACAATGTCCAGGCCTCCAACCAGCTCGCCATTGATGTAAAGTTGAGGGTATGTGGGCCAATCAGACAACTTCTTCAAGCCTACAATAGTGATATATAAGTGTTTCTTTTTAATGATTTTATTTCAAGAAAAATACATAACAATTCATAATAGTAAGTAACCTTTAGTTTAGCATCATTTTTGGTTACGCCCGCACATATGCAAATTACCGATTTTGCCAGTTTTCGTGGATGGAAATAATCTCACAGATTTCAGAACATTTTGCAAGTTTTCTGATTCCATAAATTCTTATTCACAAAGTTTAGGTATGTGCATAGAGAAACAATGATATACATTGCAAATATATATGCTACTCTCGCCTGGTGGGGGTAACTGGATGTGTGTTACTCCCACCAATTGGACATTTGGTTATCCCCACTTTTGCACATTCTGAAATACTATTTTCTTAACACTTGTGTTTTTTGTTTTGTTTCTTTTAAATAACCTTGAATAAGAGATTTAATCTTTTTCCAGATTTTATTTTCAAAACCTGACATTTAGAAGAGCAGGGATATTTCAAATGTCCTGTTACCCCCAACCATGTCCTGTTAACACTACAATTTACACAAACAGAAATTAAGCTTTTGAGGACTGGTTTGAGGTGTTTGAAGTTGTATAGCTGTTGTCTAAACCTTGCTAGAAAATTAGCAAGATACGAACTAAGGTAAAAAAATGGACATTTTGCAGAAAAGTGGGAGCAATACCATGACGACTCTCATATTCGTTCACAGCACACCATGCATAGATTATCGAACCCATATTCCCTATATAATAGAAACAAGCCAAAACTCACCTTGTCTGACTTCTTCGTCTGTCAAAATATCAAACGTTTTATATGAGACACCTTGATCATTGAGAAGTCCAACTATCGTTCGACTAAAACCTAATGGAAGAAACATGGAAATCGGTTTCATGTGACCTGTTTTGATAAACAATACAGTATGGTATTTTTAAGGTGTCATAAATATTAAATGTGGAGAATATAAATAATATTTTCCTTATACTTGCAATGGAAAAGGCATCATTTATTGATACTGGAATTTACAGAACAAATATGTTTTTGGATGAGCATAATCTTTAAATAAAAAGTTTTAATACAAAAAACATTCCCATATCAGATTTTTAAGTGAATAATTGAATCTTGCATCTTTATTTCTCATGCTTAATATCTTCTATGAACATACCACACTTTGGTTGGCCTGGTTCTCCCTTCATGAAAAGCATTACTGGAGCGGAATTGATCAGCTGCTTTAGCCGGGTGTCAAGATCCTAATACGGTAATTAGAAAAAAATGGCATTATTTAAATATATAAAACATGTCAATTATAAATGCTGAAGTCAATCAATATGCACTATCTATGTACATGCATGCGGCTGCAGATGCTGTCATTCCCATCCACATATTAGACAGACATCAGTTTGAAAACGCTTGTCGGAATGACAGCGCCCGCAATCTCACAATGTAATGTAATTTGAAACAACAAAAAAGCCCTGATGATACATACTACTTTTGGTGCAGAGGGAGCTGGGGGTGGGGGTGCGGACGCCGACAGCTGGACCTCCACCTTCTGAGTGAGCTCTGGAGCATTGGCACCATCAACACGTGATACCACCGTCTTGTTCTGGACAAACATCATGTTACCATAATCATCCAAATGCCAATGAACTTTAAATTTGTGGAATGGACAGCAGTTACATGGATTCATATTTACAGTACTGCTATACTATCATTGATGCTTAATACCCAAACACCCGATTGAGATTGGTTAAGATTATACAGACATATGTTTCGCTTTTGTCAATGTTCCAGTCACACAGTCATTTGAAACATTTGTTCACCTAAAATGTTTCAAGTAACTGTGGCTCCCGTAAGCCTATCATGATCAAGTTTTCATGATCAACGTGAGAGAAAATTCTATTTGTGAAACTGAAGATTCGTAAGGCAGTTTGCATCAGACCGGACCTCAACAAAAACATGGGCGCCGCCCTGCCTACTCTATAAAACAACATCCTTCCAACTACGGCCACTGACGTCATGACAAAAATCTCGTGACAAATAAGCGTATTGGTGGCAGACTGTGGAAAACCTTGTGAAAGGTTAAAAGCTATAAAGGTGCTTTCAAATTCATTGGTTCAAAAGTAGTATTTAAACCCTTTGATAATTATGTCAAACACAAGCAGATGAATATTCAACAGTGATTCTGAACATTATATAATTTTATGGTGTCAGCGTGTGTGAAAACACATAACCAATAGGCCTAATAGAGTGCAGGCATTTTATTTTCTAAGAGTGCATGTATATTATTTTGATGTAAGAGAGTGAGAGGAAAAAACTTAATCTGAGGGTTTGGGCCTTAAGCAAGTGCTTAATTTTATATACATACATGTATTATCATCTACATAGAGGGTAGGCAATTGTCATATCTCACAACTATGTACGCAGTATATAGCCGTGATACAACCATATCCAATTCCGTGGAACTTGTGCTCAGAATCCGACCAATCAGAAGGCCCACTTCCAAAATGTCCAACAGGAAATTCAAACATCAAATTTACGATCTCGCTATATGAGTAAGATGAAACTGAGTATTGATTTTGTCTTTGACGCAAGTCTAACCCAAAAATTATTTTTCCACATAAAGGGTATGGCTTGGCCCACGGGTTGGTGTGAACAAGGACTTGTAAAGGCAGTACGAGTGATAAAGCCATGAAAACCGACAATGAGGGTAGGCCATAACATAAAAATGTTTCACTCAAGAATGTTTATGGTATATCCTAGTTGTTTGCATCATTGGATAAGTTGTGAATTCTAAATTAACTTAATAATAGATGATGCATAATTTAATGAACATGAAAATACATTTCGATGTTATGTATGAAAGGATACTGGTACACACATATTAGGAACGTTAATTTTTACCTTGAGAAGTACACATGTAGGGACAGCTGCAATTTCATATCGCATAGACACTTCCGGGACAGATTCAGCCTCCACCTAAAGATTGGAAAATAATTATGATAATAAAAACTCTTATCCTGAAAGGTACATTGGATCTGTCATATGAGCCTGTTTCAAAACCTTTATTATTTGCACATTTTCTATACATTGTACAACTGTAGTAAATTAATATAACCGAAGTAAAATTAGGAAAGTGAAATGATCTTAATGTGTAGATATATTAAAAACAAAAATTGCCTTTATAAACTTTGCTTTCATGTACTTCTTTGCAAGCACATCCATGACGTCTGCCATCTGTTCACACATTGGAGCCCATGGAGCCCAGAAGTGAGCCACCACAAGCTCACTACAACACACAAATCAAAACAAAGTACTTCTATAAATCGAACATAATTAAAGATGCAGTTCATTACTAGAATTTATATTTCAACCAGGCAGCGCCACAATTCTGTACATACTGCCAGACACTGGCCGTCGAATTTCAGATGAAGATCTCTAGGAACGATCATGTAGGACTAGAGGAAGTACTCAAGTCATTGGCAATTTAAGCTCTTAATTCTGCTGGTTGGGATATAACCATTGACTATATCTTGATATTCATGCGAATATTTCATATATTTCTACTATTTATGAACACTATTGTGCTAAAAATATATACTAGTACTGGATATACTTTTTATTATACTAGTAGGCCTACTGCTACTTGGAGTAGACCTTGCTTTATCCTAGAAAACAACCCAGTGGGCAATATGAGGTGGAATCCACTTAGAAACGAAGCATCCTTATCCATGTGAATATTTGGTTGAAGAAATGTGTAACCAGCAACATTTTTAACACAAACATGGGTGTATTTCTGGGGGTCCTTTTCTTACTATTCTCAAGAAATCCTTCACTTCCGTTTCCTGTCTCTACGGGTCTAGCAGTGACAAACACGTGTGCCATATTGAACATAAACAAGAAAACACACGTGTGCCCTATTGACGTAAACAAGATAACGTCTGGAATGTGTAGCATATTTCTTAACAACGGAAAAGCAGCGATTGGCGAACAATGTTTCACGTGATTGTTTGGCAAGGTATGGTATTAATTTGCTGTATTAACATTAGCTATTTCAAAGCCCCAGGCAACTTTCATTAGCAGCCTCTACTCTAAAACCTGTCCGGTGTGTTATACAATGATACATATACAACGTATTTTAATTCACAACTAACAAAATCTAGCAATTAACTTTAAGTACGAAATATCACGTCAAAAAACTGCCACTTTCCCGTGCATTTATATGGTCACGTGTCGATGTTAGCCCTGTAATACAGAGCCTTGTGTATTCAGCTTCGCTCTCTGAATAGCAGGCAACGGAGATCACAGCTGTTTAATAAACGGCTAGTGTCGATGTTATCACCTCACGGTGGGGTGATAACGTGACGCATGACGCGGGGGTTTCCTTGAGAATATAGACAAAAAGAAATAATTTTTGTTTTGGCAAATCCAAATAAATAAATAACTATAAATTGCATAATGATACAATATGTTAGCAAGTATTCAGATAACCAGAAATACGTGACTCAGTTAAAGGGCATAAATATCCGACCCCGAAAATTAGTTCGCCATATGTATTTGGTTAGTGTTGAGAATATACATTAACTGCTAGAGTCTACTCTAGGCTTTTTCTTTTTTTTTAGTAGACTCTAGCTGGCTCAGTCTGGACTTAGCCCTGTAATACAGAGCCTTGTGTATTCAGCTTCGCTCTCACAAGCTCTGAATAGCAGGCAACGGAGATCAGAGCTGTTTATTAAACGGCTAAGTCTGGACTCTGCAGGTGTCATAACAAACACGAATCGTTGTTGGTGTCTTTATCTCGGAATTGGACTGCATTCTTAGTTCGTTACAAGCATTTAAATCGACTTCATATACTACTATCAAATTATTGAATGCCATACCTTCCAGCATCTTCCAATATTTGATCAAATTCAGCTTGTGATTTCGCTTCAACTGTCATGCTGGTGCTGGATCCCATGAAGGTCAAGGTCTTCAGTTTAGTTTGAATGACGGTATGTCGGTTAAAATTTATTCGTCATACTAAACGTTAGTCTAGATCGCTCCTCACAACTGGACAGTGTGGATGGGATTGATTCTTCGTTCACAAGCTCTAAAAGCCGCTGCACAGCATGTTGAATGTAATCATAGCAAGGTCTTATAGTAATGCTATATGTTTGAAGATTCAAAATATGCAATAGAGTCGATTTGGTATATATTTTTGTGGAGTTGGCTTTTCCGCCATGACCATATTTCGTGTCATGGGCCATGACATGATGAAACAGATTTAGTCCATGGGCCCAGTAAAGTTGATTTGCACCCCCCCCAGGACCCTCCGCGACACATACCAATTTGTTCATTGGGATGTCCCGGACATGACCATAACGTGCCACCATCACAGAATTGGGATCAACCCATCCGTTTCAGCCATTTTCAAAATGGCCGCCATGAAATAGAGATAGTATTATAAAATCTGATTTAGTCCACCTAGAGCCAAGATCTTGGTGTCTAAACCCATGTTTTTGAGCATGGCCAGTGTGATAGTGTACAATGAAATTTGTCTCAGATATGGCGGCCATCTTGAATTTTCAAAATGGCCGCCATGGAATGGAAATAGTGTCGTAAAATCTGTTCTAGTCCACCTAGACCCATGATCTTGGTGTCTAAACCCATGTTTTTTAGCATGGCCAGTGTGATGGTGTACATGAAATTTGTCTCAGACATGGTGGTCATCTTGAATTTTCAAAATAGCTGCCGTGAAATGGAAATAGTATTGTAAAATCTGTTCTAGTCCACCTAGAGCCATGGTCTTGGTGTCTAAACCCACGTTTTTGAGCATGGCCAGTGTGACTGTGCACCCAGATTTCATCTCGGGATATGCCAGTCATGAATTTACAAAGTCACTACTGTTGAATAAAAACATTGCAGCAGAAAAAATATGCTTAACAAAATGTGTTTTTACATAATGAATTCAGTGTTTATGCGAACTGACAGATAATCAGATTGAAATATTGCGCTAATAGTACAATAATTATACCACAAGATTTGAATCAATATGACACTAAAGATAAAAATATATTTATGAAACTGGCTACAATCTAAATGAAAGCTATTTCCTTGTAAGTTTAAGCATGTTTAAAATGACTAGCTATTAGCGTTTACAGTCCTATGCTATAGTAAAGTTCAAATGATATGCATTTATGTAGTAGTCTACTCTAAGAGAAGGATAGTCGTTTCAACTAAGTAGTAAATCCTAGTATTCATCTTCACCCTCAGTGTCAGTTAGCATGTCATCCTCAACTTGATTATCCTCTTGCTCTTCATCTTCATCAATATCATCTTCATTGTCTGTGTCAGAAGCCAATCTCCCATCTCCCACCCCAGTTCTGTGGCAATATAATGTGATAAATACTATAGTGATGTGACCCTGGTTTTGCTGGGTGCCATTTCCCAAAGCCTTGTAAACCCCCCACAGATGCAACTTGTCAAATATGTTAAGAGGAAGATGAAGATATGATTCACTGCTTACTGAAATGCCCTGATACTGAAGATGTCACAAATAAGTACCTAAATAGAATGATGGACATAATGTTAGATATGTTAGTAGATTTCCAATAAATTATTGGGAATATATTATTCGAAGAGTGAAGTGACGCTGAACGTGATTGTCGAACTGTTTATTACCAAAACGAGAAACATAACGTACACGTAAATACACAACATCTTTCCCCCCTTAACAACTTAATGCTAACTAGAGTAAAGAATAAGAATCATTATCGAATCAATTAAACATCTTTCCATCCATAATAACAAAACACCATGAGTGACAAATAACACTTACGCTAACTAGAACACAGAATAAAGATCTTTACAAAATCACTTAAACATTAGTTAACAATGTACAAAATCATTAATGATTAGTATAGTAAGACCTGTGTTTACTAGAATACAGGATAAAACAAAAACAGTGTCACTAATCAATTATTCAGCAATTAAACGCTGTGGCGGCCTGCGGTTTCTGCTGCTCCTCCGAAGTGGTGGCGCACTGGCCATGGTATTGTCACTGCTTGTTGCATTGACCGTGGTATTGCCACTGCTTGTTGCGTGGCATTCTTCTGAGGCGATGTTTGTATTGCTGCTGCCAGTAGCCTGACATTCTTCTGAAACAATATTGCTTTGGTTTCCATTTACCGGTATTATTTGATCTATATGTCTCTTAACCACATCAATATTGCTTTGGTTTCCATTTACCGGTATTATTTGATCTATATGTCTCTTAACCACATCATACATCACTCTACCATTACGTTTAATGACGTCCCCTCTATCCACTTTTCTCCCACCCCCATAGTTCCTGACTCTCACTGGATCTCCTACTTGAGCTTTTCTCCTGTACATCTTTGATCATCTTAGATTGTTGCTCCTGGACACGTTTTGACATGTTTGGCAGTGGGCCTTACTTAGTGTGAGTAGCGTTCCCTGACCGGACGCCTATCATTAATTCCGCCGGTGTCATGTTGGTTGTTGATGAAGGGCGTTTCGATACTGCAACATTTTCAAATTCAGATGAGACAAATTGAGGCCCATTGTCACTATGAACATGTTTTTGGTAACCGGCTGAACATCTCTTGCAGTGCTGATATAGTTGCTCAGTCGCTACTTCTGCATGATCTTCACTTCAACCCATTTAGAGTAGGCATCTACAATCAACAGCATTTTCTTCTCTACTGGACCCCGTAATCAATGTGAATACGTTGCCATGGACCAGATGGGTATAACCAGGGATGTACTGGGACTTTGTTGGGCATGTGAGCTAGCTGTTGACATGATTCGCAACTTGTGCCGTGGTTTTCTATATATCTATGTTTGGCCACCACACATAGCTTCTGGCAATGGCTTCATTTTACCACCCCGAAGGAGAGATGTGAAGTTCCTCTAGAACTCTCTTTTCTGTAATGGGGGCTGCTGGGATTACAATACGCGTGCCATATGTGATACATCCATTCCACAATGACAAGTAATTTATTTTCCTTATGAAAGGCACAATTTTGGATCTGACACAGTCAATTATCACTTTGTAGCATGCTGAGCACCTTCCTAAAATCCTATCTTTGGGCGAATTTTTTTTAAAACAATTTCCAAAAACTTGGGAAACGGGGGAAAAAAAGGTACAATTGGGGGG
>CM032668.1:13180464-13215002 GCA_019095985.1 Streblospio benedicti
TTCATCTCGTAGTACAGGAAACTTTGGCTACACATTTACACGCATTCAAAAATTGCTATGCAGAATGCCCAGTTACAAAGTATTCGTCTGAATTAAAAGAAAGGAGTCAGCTCTACACAATGGATCTTCTGTTAATTGACCCTTCCACCAATGTCAACACGTTAAAAATTTTAGGTTATTGGAATGACTTTGTTCCCATGATAAATGGTCAACCAAGATCTATTTTTGCTACATGGTGACGGTTTAACAATGGAGCGCTTGCGAACCAACATTAACTCGAGAGCAACTGACTCGACACCACAAGAAAGATTTGAAGGGATTGTTCCCGTGCCGGGCGAATTCCATAAACGAATACTCTTGAATGAGGACACTTTCAAGAAATTTTTTAAGAAAGAATCCACAAACATTGAAGGTAAATTGACCAAATATTGTTTACACTATTTTTTTCACTGTTAATTTAGGTGAACAGGAAAGGTTATAAGAGAAACAATCAATTTTCAGCTTTTTAATGTTTAATATACTATAAACTATAAAGAACATCATGTTTTGAAATGAAACTTTTATCATTACATTATAATAGTTTTCCTATTATGACACATTTTTGTGGACACCCTTCCGTAGGATTAAATGGTGACTTAATCTTTGCTGTACGCAGTTCACAACAACATACTCTGCAAAATGAGATTTTATCAATAATAGTTTTCTTTTTATAATGCATTTTATGGACACCAGCTAGTGGTAATATATAGTTAGGTCCAATGTTTAATGAGCCCCGAAATCTAATGTTGACACATATCGATATATTTGAAGATATATGCCTTGTGAGAAACAGCTTACTAGAATTATTTTATTTTCTATTTGCTTGATGAATTATCAATGTTTTTGTATTAAATTTCAACTAATTTCAGGAAATCTATGTTTTTAAAACTCAAAATGCATGTAATGCAAAACAAGTTTTGAGCAATATAATTGAGCCCTTCATATTCAGGTTCACACCAAATCAAACTTTGATCATTTTACAGGCACCTTGGCACACATCAAAGAAGTACTGAAAAAAACAGATGCCAACACACCAGTCAAAGATAACTTTAACAGCTGCGAGGACCTTCTGTTCTGCGCCACCGAAGGCCTCATATGCATGGCAGCAATGAAGTTGCTGGGCTTGAGCAAACTAGAGGACAACATTGATACAGACGACATGCAAACATTGTTCTTCAACACCAGTGATAAAGTTGTCGACTTCTTCTGGAAGCAGCATGATGTGCAAGACATTATTCGTATCTGCGAGATTGATAACAATGCTTTGCTCTGTATATGCCAGCAACCATATAACAAGGATGACGACGGTAAATCAATTTGATTATCACTCTGTGTCATACCCAAA
Organism: Streblospio benedicti; assembly: GCA_019095985.1. Classification (NCBI taxonomy): domain Eukaryota; kingdom Metazoa; phylum Annelida; class Polychaeta; order Spionida; family Spionidae; genus Streblospio; species Streblospio benedicti. The sequence goes on from CM032668.1 coordinate 13,181,849, forward strand.
ATAGTAGTGTCTGATTGGCCGATGATCTCGATCAGGATGAGCAAACTTTTTTGAGTCGAGGGCCGCATTGATTATGGTAGTGAGCAACGATTGGCCAGATCATAATAAAAACGCTGACCGTTGGTCAAAAGTAACATTATTTTTAGCACAACACCACCAATTTATTATGATTGTCACACAAGCGTCGCATTAACATCACAAGCAATAAATGATTAGGCCCCTCACATGTAAGTGTAACTAGTTTTTGTATTTCATTGTTTTCTTCATGTGTTTGCATACTACATGTATACATTGGATAACATGATATCATCCCTAATGCCAAAAGCCTGATCGGGCTTCAATGCTATAAGTGACAAGTCAGCTATGTGACAAGTCGGCTATGTTCTTAGCATACCTGTAAAAAATAGGCCTACTATTGAATTCTAGTATCTGTTGATCTCTTGAGCCTAAGATACCAATTTCGAGTAAATTTAAACTACCTTATTTCCAATCCATAACGCCACACAATTAAGCACACAGCTCAGTCAATCAGTACTAGTATGTCCATTCCTGTTCAAAACCATAACATTAGTATATTTTTTTCTTTCTTTTGTTACATTATAAATCAGTAGGTTTTTTTGCAATGAATATCCTTGTTTAGAAGTCGACGTGTCTGTGTGTTTGTTGGCAGCTAGAATTCAAATGCAAAGACTGCTATTGTTCCCGGTAGCCCCAATCGATTAGCCTATTTTCCGCGGCATGCAATAATGTGATCAATTGATAAAGACTATACATATGTAGGGTTAAATTTTACAGCACTGACAAGCTCAGTTACGCAGTTTAGACCCAGAAAAATGAAAAGTTTTTGGTGTGTTGGCGGGCCTTAAAATATGCCTTGGTGGGCCAGATTTGGCCCGTGGGCCGTAGTTTGCCTAACCCTGATTTAGATCATCAGGCAAATACTCTTCCAAAATGGACTTCTTGTGGCTCTTCATTCACTAAAATGTAGACCATTTTGAATCTCTCCATTAAAACAATTTACTTAAGTGGCCATAGTCACATTTCCCATATGTTTGAGAATACTTCAAAACATTTACCAAATAAACCTGTGTTCAAATACTGTATTTTAGTTCAACAACAAACTCATAAATGAGAACGTGACTCAATGCAAACACGTAAAATACTCCGTACACTTGAACGATAATTCCAGTGTTTACAATCGCTTAGAACCCATTAATTGCGTCAGTCCATCCTTCCCTCCATCCGTCTATCCATCCATCCTTTTTGTTACCCCTCTACAGGTCGCATAGTTTCAGATAGGGTTTTCAAATTTGGCATGTAGGTTGTAAATGTTGACCACACGAACCCTATTTTGCATAGGCCCAAACGGTTCATATTTGGGTCCCTTCTGGACCATTATTTGGTCCATTTCTTACTGTTACCTCTCTACAAGTCACATCGTTTGAGCTAGGATGTTCAAATTTGATTAGTAATTTGAAATTGGTGACTTCTCAGAGCCTATTTTGCAGGATCCCAAACGGTCCATATTTGGAACCATTAAGGACCATCTTACTTTTACTCCTCAATAAATCACACCGTTTGAGCTGTGATGCTCAATTTTGGTTTGTCAGTTTAAACTTGTGATTTCTTGGAGCCTATTTTGCATGAACCCCAACGGTCCATGATTGGCACCATTATGGATGATCTTACTGTTACTCCTCTACAAGTCAAATCATTTGAGCTAGGATACTCAAATTCGACATGAGTCAAAATTTTTCGGTCAGGACCGGTCAATATTTCGGTCCATTACAGAACGGTACCAGAAATTGTTCAAGGGCTATTATATATCATTTTGTAGGTATTGATCTCAGCTTTATTTTAAGGTATGATAGAAGTCTGGACCTGGTAGCTTAGAGGAGATAATTAGCATATTACCATGACAACCAGTGTATAATGTAAAAAGGGGACTGTCCAGGTTTGTTGCAAGATATATATCATAAAAATTGCACTGAATTTTGCATGTTTCTGGACATGCAATACTTGGTGGATATGCTTTTGAAATATTGATAAATATTGGCATATAGATAAAGAGATTCATGATGGCCACCAACATTAAAGATGGCCGCCACTAAACTTGTGACACAACTTGTGACAAGACTGAAGGTGTGACCACAGTTAACTTTCATAAGTCATAAGACATGCTATTACATGTTGACTAAAATCATATCAATATTACAGCAGTAAATATTTGTTCTTTTGTATATATGATGCAAACCTTTAATCATTGAACACCTGTTTTGATAACTTTCATTTAATAACTTTCATGAACGGGATGTCATTAAGTAATTGTGTTGTACTTTTATTGTTAAAGATTGTGGTAAGTCATTAAAAGTGATTAATCAAAATGGGCACATGGAAAATTACAATTAATTCATGGAAAATCCTATCAATTTAAGATTTCATTATCTTAAATCATATTTAAGTCTATGTGAAATGTTTGCAAAAATTACAATACAGAGGCAGAAACAAACTACTCAATAACAACCATCAGAATCATAATTATCATCAGAGCTAACATCATCATCCACATCATCTTCTAGACATTGGTTTTCACATGATGTATTTTTGCACATATCCGTGCATTTCAGACCGTTTGTTACGCATGGACAATCACCGTTCTTGCATTCCTTTTTGCAGGAACATGCCATGAGATCAAGGACAGCCTCCAGAGCTGGCTTGCCTTTCATCCATTCGCATTTGAGTACACTCACATTCTCAGAGTCACTGTCTCCTTCACTGATCCAGCCCATGTTTTCAGGACTAGGTGTCTGGGGCATTGGGATGTGGGCAGATTTCCAAATGCATGCTTGATAACAAGCACGAAGGCAGTGCATTTTGATGGTGTCTTTACATGGTGGCAGTTGGAACAAGTCAATTTTATCTTTTTTTTTTGCTAAAAACATGGCGTACCTGACCTCATTAATATCACTGCAATTATAACCATAGAGCTTACATGTAAAACCCTCTAGTCTTAAGTACAGGTTATCATCCACATCCCAGTTGTTGCCGAGCATTTGAAATGTTGTTTGATGTTCATTGCTTTGCTTTAGCAGCTTGAAACCATTGAGCTTCCCTTTGCCTGCAAAAAAACTTACGCTATCGCAACCTGTAAAGGCATGGTAAGCTGGGAGGGATCTCACAACATCTAAGTCATGTACAGGGGACATTTTGGTAACATCAAGATGTTATTCTGGTTGAAGTAGTAGTTTTTTGAAACAGTGGAACACCAATACCAGCTGCATAGTATATTGCAAGGAGTCTCACATCAGTATCTTCTGAGTGAATGATTATTGCTTCATAGTTGAACTGGGCAGAATGAATGGCATGAAGAATCATTCTTGTATCAGCCTCCTCATGGTTGCATTTCAAGTCATCGACCATTTCACATTTCTCTTTCGTGATCTTGACACGATTATCTTGATAAGTTGCATATACTATCTTTCTAAGTAATTTTGCTCTGTTGTGTTCCTTTTGCCATTTTGTAACCATAAATGTTATCAGTCCATTTTTGTTTTCGTTTACTTTCAAAAATTCCTTCCATTGCATTATTTTATGACCAGTAGCCATATTTCTATACTTTGTATTTTTCCCCACCCCTCAAAATCCTTTCAGAATCCTTGATAGACCTTTCTTTATACAAATCAAATACGAAATCTATTCGTCTGCTTGACCCACCTTCTTGTAGGCCATATAAGAGGACTAAAGCAGATATTTCAGCCAGAGTCTTTTTGTCTCCTGAAATTTTCTGAACAATGCTCATACCATCTATTATTGACACAGATGGCATTTGAATATTTTCTGCAGGCTCTATTCCTTTGGCAACTTCTTTTCCAAGCACAGCTTTATTGGTCTTCCTTGGAAGTCCATCCATACATGCCAATGCCCAAGGAATTGGACCCCGTGGATGGCACAGTACATCTTTGATGTGAAGATTATGATTTTGCGCAATTAAAATCACGTGAGCAAATAAATTTTCATCTGCTTTCAGTATGGTCTCTTTTTCTTTAATTTTCACAACTCTTTTTACAGGCTTGATAGCGCTGAATGTTTTTAGTTTAGATTTGCTTAATTTGTCATGGCACAACTGACTGTTGTCATCATTGGACAATCGTTGGCCCATAAACTGTTGCAGCTTGGTTTCACCAATTTCCTCAGCTTTCATGATATCTTTTGTTACATCAAGTGGCGCACCTGCACCAGTGGAGATACTCATGAGCTCCAGCTTTTCATTGCCAAAAGGGAGCTAAGTTTCATAAACTCTTCATTAAAGTGAACGATTAGTGAACTGTTGCATTGGCTGGGTCCCCCACTACATAATTATGGTTCGGGAGGCTACTATGTCACCATATTAGAGTTTGGAAATCAATGTTTATTCTTTGAATTTTACTTTAAAACATATTGACATTCTTAATCATAATATAGTATATCAGAGCTGCCAACCTCCAAAATCGTCTTTCAGTATTTGTTCAAGTATATTTCAGGATTTTTGAAACTGCATCAGGGACACCCATGCGTACGAAAAAAAAAACAGCAACACGTGTGATATGCTACTATATACTGCTGAAAAATCAAATACACTAAAATGCTAAATACACTAAAAATTAATACAACTTGAACTAATGAATAACTTCATTTGCTATGTACAACATTAAAAACTCTTTGATAATATATGTGTTCATTGCTCCCATCTGAACTAATCGTAAATACATTGCTGCATTTACTAGAAATGTCAGCAGCTATCTTTTTTGATTCGTGCTTAACAAGTGCAGTCATCTTTGTTCTTGCACATTTAAAATCCTTTGCTACGGGATCATTCGGGAACATTTTTCTGAATAGGGGACCACAATGGTCTGCTGCTGCCATAGGAATATTATGTTCCACAAAAAAATCGCATCATGTGCATTTCTGCACTCATCACATCATGTTGATGGCCATCTCCAGTTTCTTTGGCAATTGCTGCTGATCCAAAGGACATTGCTATAGACGGCTGGGATTTCAACAATTCCGCTTTATTGCGATGTACTGGCCCACTTACATGGGTAGTGCAGTCATTCAATCCCCCATTTGAAATTGAAAAATTAGTCTTACATGTTTTGCAAAACACGTGTGAATCTGAAAGTGATGACTTTACTAGCACAGGAAACTTTAGTGTGTATTCTTGCTTGTATTTTTGCACTCGGTTAGTTTTCTTCACTGTTGTTTGTTCTTCACAATCACTTGCTATCCTTTTCCTACTTGAAGAGTTATTAGCAGAGGCCATTTCACTTTCTATTTAAAATATATTTAAAATTCTATTTAAAATAAAAGTAAGTAAGCACTATTCTTCATTTTCCAGTTGCGCAGAACGGCATGCAAAGTGGCATTGGCAGGTGCGCTAAACGTTCATCGCACAAAAGCTACGATTTTAGGTCAAAACGACACTAATATTAAAATGTTATTTTCAAGTATGTTTCGTCGTGTTCCATTCGTGGAAAGTAGTCTTCTAATAGAATTTGGAGTGAGGATTACGAATCTGTAATCGGATTTGCATTACTATGAAAATTGACTGAGATATAAGGGAAATACTGATCGTAAACAAACATGACAGACGACCCGGTTCCGCAGCAAAACTTGGAAAACACAATATTCTGATGAATTCAAGCCTCAAATAGACATTTTTATATACATTTCCAAAGTTTATCAATGTAACAGCCACGAATTTTCCATACAATTCTTAATATCCGTGAAATGGCATGAAATAATTTTTCAAATGGGATTTTAACATGTACCGGAAGTCATATGGAACGTTTGTCAGAGCTAGAGATGATAAAACAGATCACTGCGCATGACTTCTGCGCAACTGGAAAGTGAAGAATAAATAAGGAAGCTGATACTAGCCTTAAGTAGCAATCCTTTACCACCCGATACACAGTGTAAACCGTTGATAAAGACTACGTTGTCACATTTAACTAAACAGCAGATCGGCAGATACAATGGTAAGTAAAAAGCAGACCTCTCGATCCGACCATTAATTGCAGAAAAATATCCGGGATTTTAGTCTAGTTTGTGACCGTATTTTCGTTTCTATTTCCGGAATCCGTATTTTAGGAAGCTTACCCGGGACAAAATACGGATAATCCGTAACGTTTGGGAGCTCTGGTATATAATTATTATAAAATATAATTTCATGTATATGATGCAGAAACATTTGATCAATTAGTCATGATTCATACATATGATATATACATATTTATTGGCGGCCATCTTGAAATTGGTGGCCATCTTTTGGACTTTTATCAATTAATAATTAAGCATGTATACGAAGTATATATACGAAGTATTATTCATACTTAATTACACAACATTCAATGCATTATTTTCTATGTGTTTTTCAATAACAAATATACGACACTCAGTTTCACTCAATTTCCTCGTTATATTGGTTGTCATGGTAATATGCTAATTATCTCCTCTAAGCTACCAGATCCAGACTTCTATCATACCTTAAAATGAAGCTTAGATTCATAGCTACAAAATGATATATGATAGCCTTTGAACAAATTCTGGTACCGATTTCCATATTTTCTGGGATCAGCTGAGGATTTCTTCGATTTGTTCAACAATGGCCACTCAAAATACCAAATTATAGCCCACAACATGATAGCTGGTAAGCGAAAATATCACCCATTGCAATCCAATAGCTATTGCTAATGTTCCCAAAATTTTCCAGTATAGCTTACATTTCCTATGCATGAGTTTAGTGGTGTAATAGGACTAATTACCAAAAGCTATTTGAATGGTGACAATGGTTCGACAGATAATGCTAATTCTTTGTGCAACTTACAGTTGTGCAAGAGGTTATGAGGTATCATCAGAATAATAAAGTATAAATAAAGTGATGTCATCGTCTGAAAGACATATACTCCAGCATCACATGCACCTATTATTTACCGAGATCATTTCAAATGAGTTACCGTTCTCTTGATCCGTACAATGAATGTACGATTTGACATTATGTCACTTTTAATATACATGATTTATGCATCCTAACCTACTTGGTAAATTTTATTGACATAGATGTTGTTTCAAAACAGGAATTAATAATTGACATGACCGTCAAGTAGGATAAGAACGCAATTTTATTGCAAAATATTGTAGTAAAATATGTATATTTCAAGAATCTGATGGGTGCCACCTTGTCACCCTTGAGCAATTTTTTTTATTGACGCCGCAAGCCACACCCATGTTTTAGCAGCCCCATGAGTATAATTAGCTTTGTAAATGATATAGATATATCGTGTTTGGTATCACATTAAAGCGTATGTCATGGGGAACTTAATGATATATGTAAATGGTCATAAAAAAAAAGTAGATATTTCTTTTATTCCATTTATTTTCATAGAATGTGAAACTTTGATTTTGACACACCTGTAACGTCAACTGTCTGTATTACAGTCTTATTATTGCTTTCTGTACTACATGTACAGTACATTTTATTGATCCTCATCTTCTTAAGAATTATATACTTCCTTCCCCATTTGAAAATAATTATCAATTTGCTTTGTATGGGAATAAGCACATTGAGTATTGGCCTCACACTTGCAGTAAGATGTGCACGAGCCAGCTGACTGGCACGTGCAGTTAGTTGCGGAACATGGTGTCAATGTTTTTACATTCTGATTTGTCAGTATGAGGGAAGTGGCTTATCATCACTGTTTAGGGGATCTTTCGTTTTGCTAAACAAAGCAACCCGTAAATCATGTAAGAACTCACTTTTCTTTCAGTAGTAAACAGCATGAGTGAAATCAATGCCTGTTCTATTCCAGTCCTTCTGGTCAAAATCAAGCTCAGTAAACACATTTAAATTAAGATTCATTTTAAGCAACAAATCGATGGTTGTTTACCGTTTGGATATGAAACGGTATCACAATCTCATAGGGCATGCGCAGCCAACAGATCAAATAATTTGTTCGCTAGTTTGGAAGCTTTAATGTCTATCCCTTTTCCATCATATCTCTTCATAGAGACTGCAGTGACTGGCTTGTACAGCCAAACAAAGTAAACACATAGCACGAGCATGAATGTCTGTATCATCAGCACAGACTTAAACGTGTTGTTTTTGTGGCATCATGTGAACATGATTGTGGACGATTTCACATCCCCATCTTCATGATGGTACTCACAGTCAGCACCTATCAGTTGAAGGTCAGGACTAGTTCCACTATTATCACATGTGAACTGAATCCGTTTAGATTTGTTTACGTCACTATTCGTGTTATAGTGGAGAGTGATATATAATACACAAATATACAGTTTATTGCTTTAAACCAACAGATACTTATTTACAGAAATCTTACATGTACAAGCATTCATCCATTCATGATATGGCTTCATCAGACTGCCAATATCAAACATACTAGTCTGAATAATACTACAGTATTAACAAGCTGTTGTTTGCCCCTGCCCCTTCTGCTGCTTACATGTGAAGAGAGCAAGTTGTTCCAGGCACTGGGGAGGTTATATCGTCCATCATCTCTATTGAGAGAGGTTCAATGTTCTGATAAAATGGCTTCATTCACACCTCTCTGAAACCATCTGTTGTCCACTGTGAGAACTTTTGCTCCATCTGGGTTTATACTATGACCAGAGGAATCAGTGTGAATATGTCTGGAAACTTATGACAATGTGCTACGTGGTCGCCATCTCAGAGAGCGTTCTGTTTCACCAACATCAGGTGAACATCACACAGACTACATCGGGGGCAAACTCGTCCTACAGACTACTATGGTTGATATTGTCAATCTGATAAAGCTCTATGTATGGGTGAATGCTCAAAGGTTTTGTGAAAATAAATATCGATTGGTTTAAAGTAATAAACTGTATATTTTTGTATCACTTTTCATGATCAAATCTTTAGGTGGAAGTATAGTGTCAACATGTCCTCCTGAGTTTTGCAGCCATTAGCCCTGCCTGCTCTGACGTTCATGAGTGTTTTTATACTGATTAAATACCATGTAAAACGTTATCTATGGAGTTCTCAACTACACTTTAATATTTGGACTACACTGATAGAAGAAATGAGTAAATATCTCTGTACTGTAAAAGGAACATAAAAACATCATATTGCATTAGCAACTTCTGAGGAGCATTGACTTTAAATATTTGCTTGTAAGCAATCGAAACTTGCAGATTATTATTCTTTCCATATGTTACTAGCTTCCATAGACAATACGCTTCAATTTGATACCAAACATGATATGTTTATATCATCTACATGATATACCATACTCAAAGGGTACGTGTCAAACGGGGTGCTGCTTAAAACGTCGATAACAAAAATTGCTCAAGGGTGCCAAGGTGGCACCCATCAGATTCTTAAAGCAAATATATCATATTACCATAATCTGGAAGAAAATTACGTTCTTATTCATATCAATTTACAGAATTAATTTATTTTACCAAAGTCATTGCATTTCATATCTCATAATTCGCTGCAAAAGCGTCAATGACATGATCGACAAATATTCAATTGACAATTGAAATATTAAGTCTGCTACTGGACCTAATGTGATTAACTTTTACAATAACACAGTTTCAAAACTAAAATAATACTTTGACAGTGTAATTTGAAATACTGCTAGATACAAACCATCGTCATATTGCTCAGTATATAGCCGTGATATGAGTGGCTTTCAAAGTGAGGAACAATACTTTTCAACCAATGAAACTACGTCTCCCCAAACCATCAGACTTTTCAGTTGCAAAATCAATGCACGTTCTACGTAACTAGCACTACCAGAACAATAGTTTTATGGGACGACCTTGAAATAAGAACATTGTTACGTCGTGCACTTCACCGACTACGATATCCATTCGTATTTAAGTCTATAGGCCCACGGGTTGATATGTACAGGGCCTGGTAAGCAAGTGTGCATTAAAAACCCATGCAAACGGACGATGGATACAATCCCTCTGTTTTACAGCAAGATTCCAAAACTCATCCAGATGTGTAAATACTTTACATTGTGATTGTACTTATGCTATAATTTAAAGCAGTAAATATATGCTACCACATGTCTTGGTTTTCATATTAAGATTGCATTTAATATTGATGATAATATTAGCTTTTCTAATCAAGACAATTTTACAAATATGTAATATGAACATGTGTCAAATATTTGTTTCAGGAATGGTGAAAAAATCAATGGGTCAATATTCAGAGGAGCATCTCTTGAGACTGGGCAATATTGCTGGACCGATGTCGATGGCAATAGATGCACTGTACACGTACAATGTTGCCGAGACGTATATCCCTGGTTCTGGGAAGAGAAGAAAAAATGATACTTCTACATCAGTTACTGCATTCATAAATCAATACAAGAATGCCAATCTTCTAACATTCCAGCCCAAAAGATGCCATAAAGGTTTTGAGAATTTTTCTGATGAAGACATGTGGCTTAGGCTAGGTAAAGATGATGAACAACATAAGACTTTTAAAAATCTTTTGGAGAAGCACTGCAGGAACTTGGACACAAAACGGAAAGGTCGTGGCCGACGATTTTAAAAACTCGCTTTGGTTGTTCCTAGAGGTCTGACGGTTAAGGTCCTGGTTGGTTACGATTTTTACGGTTAGTTGGCATGGTGTTAATGTAGTAAATATTTGAGTATTTGTCACATTGTTTTCTGTCTATGCATGGACGTAAATTGAACACTTATGTGTCAGTGCTTTCAGCAGTATACAATTGTTTAAAACCTCATTATTATTATATGATCTACATATACGTGTCACCTTCATATTGTGTGACGAAGTGTGTCAGTTTAGGCCTGTATTTGCTGTTACTGCACAACGTACGTGAACAGGCCACAGTGCAACTCGTGTGACATTCAGCCGCCATGTTTCATCATATCCTCCTGATGAAAATATACCAAACTAAACTAAACTAATAATATTACAAGCTCTTTATTTCTGCGTTTTAAACGTAGACCTACCATACTTGATATGACGTTTTTGTAGTGACATTTACATATTACATGATTGCCTATAAGACGCAGGACAATGCGGTTAACCAACAAGTGAGTTTGTAAACGTCTGCCCGCCACAACCTACCAGATGCATGTTAATTGCCCAACTGTCCGACCTCTACGTGTCATATGTTATGCCTCAAGTACCTGCATTCATAAGCTGCAGATGTAAAAGAAATCGCTCGTGTAACACAATCTACTGTGCCATTTGGCACAATAAGCCTAAAATGATTGTGCCTATCACTAAAACAGTGTGCCTGTGACGCCGGCCATAATGATGCCTGCTTTTAGCCAAGCTGTCCAAATAGCTTCTTGTAAGGTGTCAGGGCGCCATTACAGGTAACATCAGTTGCCAAATCTTTTTTCTCATGTAAGGCATCATTTGTCAGTGGGATGACATCGATGGTCATTATTTGTTCGTTTATGTATGGCACCAGTTCCCATTATGGGTGACATCATTTGTCACGGTCTTTTTCGTTGACATTTAAGGTAAATCAGTTGCTCCTAAGGTCCCAAAGTGTTAATTGTCATTTATGGTGACATCATTTGTCAATATTTTGTTTTGAGGCATTGTTTGGCGTTCCGAGTACACGTACCATGCAAGTTTTCATTCCTATTTGATATGGAATCAAAATGAAAGGTTCATTCTGAGCCAGCCAACAAAAATCTATTATCAGTACCTCTTGTTTTGGGAACCCATGTAATCTATAACTTCTGTTGGGTTTTTACCCGAAAAAACGACGAAAATGACGTTTTAAAATACATCACGTCATGTGTCAACAGTAGCTCATTAGCCACATGCACACACCTAAGTATGTGATAACATAATATTGTAAATTAAGGTTTATAGATGGGTATTATCTTGTTTGCTGTTTATCAATGATGCAAATTAACATATCATAATGTTGACAAAGATATTAGGGTACTTCCAAATACACACTGTAGTAAATAAATTACAATACTACCATGGTAACTGATGAATGTGCTCAAAAGATACCATGGGAAAAAATAATATATCAAATTTTGATGCATTACAATACAAGGTAATTCATAGTAATATATTGATGATTAGAGATATGGATAAACATCAGTTTGTTAACATATAGAACTGTGGTTAATGTAAACATTGCTCTGGGAATAAAAAAAACTTTGAAGCTAATCCGCCAATAGATTAAGAGTGATTGCTATGCTCATAAAATGAATGAATGTATTATGAGGAAGAAAGTGTTAAACATGCTGTGGAAACTCTGCAAATAGTGTGCTATATGTACCTCTATGAATATTAATAAAATGTACAATGTTAACCGGAAATTCTTTTACAACAAAAAGTTTGTATTTCATAACATTTATAGTAATCTTTGTTTGTGTATGTGTTGTTTATACTGTGTGCAATACTGTGTATAAATAAATGGAGTATGCAGGCAAACTACATGTCCCTTTATTAATCACAAAAACTTTGTTAAATGCCAAAAAATATGTGACTCTAAAAAGTATTTACGCTGCTCTTGTGGATAAGACTCAGTTTTTACTTACCTGTACATAATGTTTGGTGTTTACAAAAATTAAAATAAGGGCATCAAGGATAGACAGAAAGTACATTTACGTTTGAAAAGCCAGCTACTGGCAAATCAAAAAATGAAGGTGTCTTTGATAATTTCATACTTACGGCAAGTCATATACAACGTTTACAGTAATACATGTTTCTAATCATATACAATAATATATAATTACTGACCTTGCTTCGAAAGCGGCGCCCCCGTAGTGAATCTCGAATTTCGGACATTTTTTACCCACCAGTGCCGTTTTGCGCTTCAAACCTACACGCGTTCCCTGCCTTACTACTATTTCAATGTTCCCATAATCACTGTGCGTTTCAATCTCTCTTAATTTACGAGAAACTGCTTAAATGTCGAGTCGACAACGGGTTTTCTCTATTTCGACTGCTTTATTTCCGGTGTCTGCGTAGCGTTAAATTACGCAAAGCGACTGTCCCGATAATAGTTTCTAGCACGGAACGGTACATATCGTACATAACGTCCCCGCCTACTGTTGAGATTAATCGTCGTGCTGTTATAAATTGATGGACTATCCATTTGCGTCCGTAGGACGCGGGCCACTAGTAACAATAATAAAAGAAAAGTGCGACCCCTTTTTCCTAAACTGTACCAAACTGAGTTGTGTATCGATCTTGCTGCAATGCAATTTGACTGCTGCATTGAATTGTAAAGAATGCCTATGGGATGATAATCAATACACGAATAAAAATGATTGCCAAGTTCCTAATAGACCCACATTATCAATGTTGAACTTGAAGCATTTCCAAGACCCAATCATGACATATATGACAGATGTTTTCTGATCAATACATAAATTTACAAATTTTTTCATGATAAAGGGCTTTTCTATCATTACCATCCAGCCACAATTCTTGTGTAATATACCAAAAGGGCTCATTAAAAATACTAAATATAAGTGCAGAAAGTCAACTCCGAATTTTGTATTTGAAATTGAAGACTCCAGTTCTCAACTGTGGTGCGTATAAAAACAAAATTACCGCCGACTTTCATATTTAACAAGCATGTGATGACCTAAACTGACCACGTGGCTTCCTGTGTATATGTATGGTTACATTATTATAACCGTGACCCAGGCAACATTTACATATCATTGAACTTACAAGTACTAGCAGATACATGAGCTAGAGATTAATGTAGAAAAAAAAAGAACAAAAAAACCCCATTAAACTTAACCATGAACAGTTTATTGTGCATACTGTAAAAATAGAATATTTACTGATTTCCCAACTACGTCCTAAAACATAATTTAATATTCTCGATAAGACTTCCGCGGCATACATTACGTGATGTAGGATCAACTAGGTGAAAACATTACCACATGACCATATGAATGCATGGGAACGTGTCATTTTTTTTACATGAATTTTCTACTGTACAGTTTATTAACTGTGACAGCCATTGATTGGAAATAATTAAATGTACTGGGGTATAGTACTCTACAAATTAATAGGAGGATATGGAGCAGACCTAGCTAATAAAAGTTTGCTGAACAGTGAACACAAATAGATCACCTCATTGACAACTTGAATAGTGGTGTTATGTTTACGAACGCTGTTCTGACTACGTTCTATTTTGATCGTCTCGAATTAAACTACATGTAGTCCATACGTTTCCCGTTGCAAAGAGCATGCTAGAGTACAATCAGCTTCATGGAAGAGTGTGTTTACATAACAATCAAAACAGCCCACATGCAAATATTATTGGCACCAAGTATTCCGTAACCGGAAGTAAGGGTGAACTCGAAAATAGTGAGGAAAAATTAAGGGCCTATATACACTGTATACTTTTATTCTCGGGAACACAGTCGTGTCATACGCCTCGTGATCTCGGACCAACTCGGTTAGAACATTGCCACGTGCCTATATGAATGCACGGGAATAAGTCAGTTTTCGACATGTATTTTCTGTGAAACAGCTTACTTACTATGACAGAACTTTATCAATTGGTCCTATCTGAGCTTTTATTGTCGAAAATTTTTGTTTAGTTCATTAACATTTTTTACAAAACCTCCGATGTCCGTCAACAGCGAATGACGTGACCCTCCGCGTGTTGTGTTGGTGACAACTAGTGAATTCCTGTGATTTCGGAGGTGGCACGCCCCTAGATGTAGTCCTCAGTTTTAGCAGGCCATCATAAGAGGTGGTAAGCACATTCATCTCAGTTCATGGTTTCCATACATCTTCTTATGTAATTTTTTTTCCCTCTCAACTTAGACTCTTTTCAGTACCAGTCAGCTATAGTCACAATCGCAGGGTTACCAACATCAAATTTGGAAATTTCTGAATCCTGAGGTCAAAATTTCTGAATCCTCTAAATATATGTATTTTCAATAGATTACAAATGTTAAGAGAGAATCAGATTGTATTCAATAAATAAATGCTTTCGGTGTATCCAATGCCTAAACGCTTGCCATTATACACACAGTGGGCTGGCATTTCATACATTTTGTGTACGGGGAAGAATCACCAGAGTGGGTCAGAATTTCACCCCTTAAAATCAGCACATCATGACCCAAGAAGCAAAAAATCAGCGCTTGATGATTGAGCTCTTGGTCATCCCGCTAAAATCATCTCACTTGCCTATGCACCCCATATATATAGTTCTTCACATTGGAAAATCCGCACTTTGTCCGGAGCACCCACCCACATCCCCTCCTGTACATCATCTAAGTTAGTGTGAATAGTGTCCCCACCCCACCTTGGGCTCACAACTCACCCGCTTTTGGCGTTTTGTCTGCATGCTGGTCTCCATTTTGTTACGAAAGATGCTAAGCCAACATCCATGTATAAAACAATGTCTGCAATGTTATTGATACATTTTGTGACAATTAGCACACAGCTAACATCTTAATCATTTATACGGCGGTGCAACAAATAGTGCTCGAAGCAGCCGGTGCAATAAAAATCGAAAACAAATGTGTAGTCTCCATAAACTAGGCTCTCTTGGTGTGTGATAGCACGACTATGCAAACAATGGTTAGGTTGAGCTTGGCTACCACTTGCACCAAGTAGATGTCATGTCGAACTTCGATAAAAATGTGTGAAAACATATAAATGTATAGAATACTAGCTGTTTACCCGGAGTTGCTCGGGTTAAAACAAATGAGATACGGATGGAACACATTAGATACTCATCCCTCCATCCCATCCACGCCCTTCCTTCCCTATGTCCTACATTCCTTCTCAACCACCCTTCTCCAGTGAAGAGATCTGAAACACATTTATTACTTCTCCCTGTACCATGCTTTCTTCGTCCCCACCCCCATCAACATCCCAAACCTTTTCCCCACCATAGGCTACCTTTCCATATCCTTCGCCCTCATCCATGGCTTTCCAGCACCCCCCCCCCCAACCTTCACAACGTGAACAGGCCTGAGGCACATGGAATGTTCAAACTCCCTTTTTACCTCCCCCCACCCCAGCCTAATACCACACACTACACTAACCCTTTGCCGGTCGGAAAGGCATTTATGCCTTAATGCATGCCGAAAAATAAGGCTAAAACGTACGTTCTTCAAACCCTCGTATCTATCAAAGTGTTTGTAACATTCATCGTACAAGACCACGTGGTGAATCAAAATCGCCTACTCCATTCATTTGCAATCACCTTATTACGATATAAACCACTTTTTATAGTAAATAATATATGTTTTTGAAAGAAGACATACTTAGAGATGAAATACCAGTTTTCGGTACTCAACTTTGACCACTAAATCTAATTATTTGTCGTCAGAAACCCCCATCGGCTTTTATGTCAAAAGAATCGGCTACCATTTTCCTATTGTTTGTAAACATCTCATTAGCATGCGGTGAACCCTGACCTCACAAAAATAATTTATTCCCTCATTATATTTCATGTGTTTACGCCCATTTCTGAGGTTGTAGCCTCTGCCAACAGCGTTTAACAAGCATAGCAGCATTGCAAAACACGTATGCTGGGGCAAGGCTACTGTTTCAGCCAATCACAAGCGTTTCTGCTGTAGAAATTGACAGCTAAAATGGTGGTAAGCATAGACTGAAAATATTTCTCTGTAAAATGTAGATTTCAATGATAAAGATGAAATGGAGGCATCTATAAAATCCACCACTGTTTGGCGGATACGATGTGGAAGCATCGTCATCTTTCGCAAGAGCATGTCTAGCCTGTGCATTACGTCACAGCGGGAGATTGGAAACAATGTCAAGTGCGACACGAAAAATTAGCAAGCCAGTAAGAAGCATCAAGAAAATCGTTAGTTTTGTGAATTAAATTTGGTTCTGATAATAATTTCTTTTGTTCCATAACGTCTAGCATGCCTTTCTGCGTTGATTGATAGTTTAAATAAGTCATTACATCATAGAGTCATGCGATAATACCAAACCGCCTCGGCCTGTCAAATGACAATGTTTTGAATCGAGAAGCAAGATCTCGGATGGTTATAATTAAGATTTCTTTCAAAACGTATAATAATATGAGTTGTAAGTGTGAAAATAAGAATCTAAATCGCATTTCATGTCTCCTGTGTAAGTATAATACTATTTGGACTCTTCAGTATACCTGTAGAACTCGCAGTATCTAGGACAATAAAATCTGAAAATCAATGACTTTGTGTGATGTGAATATACGTCAAACGTCCAAAATACGGCGACCGTCAAAGAGCTAAAGGTAAAGGCTCCTCCCTCCATTCACATGACTGCTCTCGCTTATCCCAAACAACTGTAAAACAGGTGAGATCCAGAAAACAGAAGACATTGACCTTCATTCACATACAACCCCTACCCTGCCTTTGGTTTGCCAATCGACACCCTCCATCTGGATTGATACTGATCTCTCCTCTCCATCCTCGCCTCTGTCCGTCTGTCCAGCCTTTGGCCTCCCCCCTATGCGGTAAATAGGTTTGCAACCGATTAAATACGTGACCAATCGCATGCCCCCCCCCCCCCCCCCCACTCTTTTCCTTTCCTCCTGCCCCCGGCCACCCTTGTCATTTATCCCTCTCAATCCTATAGTAAACGCCTGGAACACATTGAAAGTTCACCTTCGACCCCTGGTATCAAACAGGAGGTGTGTTTTCTCTAATAATGCACCACCATCATCTCCCACTGCGTCATTCTTTTTCTGAAGCATACAGAATAGCGGGCTGGGAAAGAGTGTGACTTAAACATGTGGCCACGTGCGTAACCTGAGTAACATAAGCTCGCAGAGCTCGCTGTACTTGAGTCTGGTTGCACCAGACTATACCTGAATGTGCTATATAGGGTTTAAGATGAATCAATAATTAACAACGTGGCTTTAATATTTCTGGTTTATGGAGGCTGCTTGAACAGGTCCACATTTAAGGCTAATGTCAGTGGGCTTGTCTGACTTGAGTTTTTTTTATCTACTTTTGATCTACTTTGCTCACAAGATCACAGATAGTATCGAAATGCAGTGATTTATACATTCCACTTGCTTCATCTAACCACCTGTGCCTTACACTCAGTTTTCTGTTGGCATATTTAGTTAGATGGTTCATCTCCTCATCTTTGCTACAAGACTTATCGCAGTAATAGCAGAGAAGGCGAGGCCATTGTCCGGAAAAATGTGACACTTGTTTATCTTAGGTACATAGTTGCAGTTAGTATGCACATTTAGACAACAATTGGTGGGTCTCAAAATTTTATGAACAGTATGTGGTGGGTTATATTGTAAATGCTGCACAATGCAGGGTTGAGAACCAAATAATTATAATAATATTTGTGATTTAAAAGTGATTTTTAAAATCTAACTAAATGGTAGTTACTGTTCTCAATTTCAGCAAAATGTAACAACCGTACTCCGAGATTTGACACATCTACACATTAGTTACCGTATGTAAGAAATGTAGTGACCGTACCCAAGGCAAAAATTATTTTGTTGAATGTGTACACTATTGTAAGGGTTAGGTGAATGGTAGTACATTCCAAGTGATCTCTGTGGCATAATGTTTACACGTGACTAAAAACTGTTAATATCTGTTCAGTGCTTAAATCAAATTTCCCATCTGTTTGTGGGGGAGCAAATTTTGCCGTCCGCCATTTTGAGAACGGTAAGTATAGTTTCCGTACTCAGTTATCCAGGTGTGATGTTTGCCATACCAAGAAAGTCCAACTTAATGTTTAAGCACTACGGTTCGCTACTCTTCGCTATGGTTCGGTTCCCAAGGTTGCTAAATTCTTTCTTGTTGTCACAATTTACGCAAAGTGAGGTCAAGGTTCAAACTTTTATCCCATTCTCCTTTTAGTTAACGAATAAGATGAATTTTCAGAACTTCACAATTTGTGGCATACTTGTAATTCGCCTACTTCGCTCATTATCGCCCAATTTTGTGAAGTTCTATTAAGGTGAGTACAATCAGAATTTTCCATTCACCTTTTTACACATTTTATTTGCATTGGTTAAATCAATTCGTTTAGAAATCAACAGATTGTGAGAAATTCGCTGTCCCTCGTTTGCAATCAGCTCTGTATCTCTGTGGTCTGGAAGAGTCCTAACCATTCCATGGCAATGTCATTCGCTGATGACATACAACAGAGGCGGTGTTTGAAAACTTTCTTAAATAAATGGATTTTTCCAACAATCAAAGCTCAGATATTAATGGACTATATGTAGGTCCAGGATGGACGATTAAAAATAGAATAGCCACCAAACAATTTAGAGACAAAAATCGCACAATTTCGTTACTCCATTTTTACAGTACACATAATCAACCTGGTCACTTTTGCAAAGCTGAACAAAATGTTCTCGCTCAGCCCCTACTTAACACGATATTTAATTAAGAGAAGACAAAAGACTCACCTCTGGCTCTACCACGACATAGAGAGCAGCAGGTCTCTCTGTCTTGGTCAGCAGTCGGTTTCAATTGCGGTTTGACAATATTCAATGCCATTTTTTGCAGGAGATAATATCGCCAACAGAGGCTTCCTTTGTCTGCTGCAGACGTGGACTCTTTTACGGAAGTGGTAGAGATGGCTATTGTTCCACTTGAGTCATGTTCATCTCCCACTTGTGTGAAACTCTCTTTGGTAACTGTCGAAGCCTGAGTACTTTTGGATGAAACTTTGGTGCTTCTTGGAGGGGGCAAGCCTACAAATTCTTTTAGTTCGTTAATAAAATTGTCTTTTGTTGTTTTTTTCCGGTTCATGCTTGCCGCAAGTCGACCCACTACATATAAATTTGCTTCAGCTGGTCTGCCGTCTCGGCCAGCACGGCCCATTTCTTGCATGTAGTTGCATGCGGTTGAGGGTGCACCCCAATGCACCACCCGCCGTATGTCAGGAATATTGATACCTATAAAGGAGAAAAATTTTAAAACATCATTTAAAACAAACATATCAGTAATAAAATTTTGTCCCGACAATATTGAATTGGCACACCACGTTAAATGGAAGCCGAATGCAGTCCCTTTTTATGTTCCTATTCAAGCCAACATACACAAATAGTAATTACCAGGTTTTTTAACAGGTTTGAAATATTAGTAGATGTTATTGAGTTGATTATGAGTAACGTTCTAATTCCCTGTAAACAGCCTTCCAAATTAAAAAATTACTTTATCGTAAGAATTTGAGTGATACAAAATTATGTAAGTGGGGGTGAAAGGCTTAAAAAACGAACATGGGGCCAATCCATGTTGCTTAAGTTAACATAAACACCTGTGTGAGAAGCTCTACAAATCTCCTTTAAGGTATTTAAATTCTTACAGTGCATCTGTGAAGGTACAAAATAAACAATCTTTCTTTTTCTTTATAATCAAATAAATGTGAATAAATGTTTTATGTTTGATGTCTTTAAAGAATGGAATAAAGAAGTCAGCGATAACAGACCAGCATGGAAACGAGCTGCTTTGATTGGCTGCTGTCAACAGTATCTTTTTGAAATTTGGCTTTGTCCTCCATATACGCCACATTACTGTGGTGAGAAATTCTTTCCAAGTGAAAGTAAGTTTTTTTCTTTATAGTAATTTGAAGACAACTTACCAAGGCCAAATGCCACCGTAGCAATAACAATGCGCAACCAAGTTAACTTCTTCAAGGATTCTTCAATGACAACTTTTTTAGTTTTTTCCCCACTATTGGCAGAGTAGGAATGCACGTGGTCAATTAAGTTAAGATGACCTCTCTTGTACAAATAATCAGTCATAAGCTAAAAAAACAAACAAAACAATAAAGAACTAGAAGGGTACTCGGTGGAATACAACATAGCCACAGTACCTTTGAGCGTCTACCTGTCGCCCCTCTGTAAAAAGGTTATTTAGGTGCACATAAAATAATTGTTCCCAAACAATGTTGGCCGGGTTTCATACAGGTGTGTTTTAACCGGTCGCCATCCATTGCGACTTGCATGTCAAAAGCCATGTAAAAAGGGGCCTTGATTTCCTCATGCTTTATCATTGAAACAAACTCGCCATCTTTAAAACCCATTCGACCTGACAACTTACAAATGCATAAATTATCTATTCCGAACTGAAATTTGTTAAAACTAAGCAGGGTTTTCATTAAATATATATATTATTTGGAAGGAAATATATTTACGCACAAAACGCGTTTTCATACGTATATATTCAAGCCCTAAATACACGTGTTTCACTGAATATTTACCTGCCAACTTTGGTACCAAACGAACCGCCATGCGATCGTCTCCAACCATAATAAACAAGGTATAGAATATACTGGTACATATTTACTTTTCACCCATATAACTTTAGAATAATTGTTTTTTACATGATCGTATGTGGTATTTCCTTGTACTATAAATTTCCATACCTCTAACATTAATGAGATATCTTGCACCTGCTGCACATATATCAGGGTTTTGGGCATTGCCCACTTCGTTGCAATCAGCTCATCACAGAGAGGGTACAGCACGTCTTCCAGTTGCGTGGCTTTTTTGTTGTCAATTGTTAAATAAATGTTAGGCCTGGAAAAAATTAAATGAAAAAGAAAAATTCAAATTAAAAAACTTAAATTCACAGCTTTCAATCAGCCACATGCACTGATCACCTTGCATTTCTTTCTTGTAGAGGTCGGACATGCGTATAGAATTTTGAACCCGGGTAACTGGTGGCTGATCCCGACGTGCCCCCACCCCCCAAGATAAACAAAAAAGAGGATAAACGGTTATGCTCCATGTACATTAAATATGTATACCAAACTTAAAAATTCAAGGTTCAGGGGTAATTCTGTACACTAACCTGTTGTTCGGTCGTCGTGTCCGACGACCTACCTCAGGACGAAGACTTCTAGCTGACTAGTCCGAAGGACGACCCACATTTCATTTTTTTGATGGTGTTGTATTTTTTGGGGACGACCCAAAATATCACCTGGCCAACCTACGACTTGAGGTAGATCGTCCGGTTGGGCAACTTTAGCTTTGGATTATTGTGCGGACTGTGCACTGACAGGTTTACACTAGTTACATGCAGTCACACTTCACCCCTTGGAATCGAAATAGTCACCATTCTGCTTGAGGCATTGTGAATTATTGAGCCAAGCAGAATTTGAACACCAAAAAAACCCTAAACAAAACATCTGGATCCTTTTCATTAAAACTTACATTTTTATGTATTAAGTGAAAAACATTGCTGTGTTATCCATTGAAAACATAGAACTTAATGATCACTACAAGAATAAACTACAAAAAAATATTTGATTCAAATGAATGTTAAATAGTTAGACCCAGAACGGAAGCTGTTTGGTAAGCAGACCGCTAACTTGCATTTCAGTGCGATTTCAGAGAATGTCACTCTGAGGATCAGAAGTCAATCAAATATAAATTGTTCATTTATTGGTGTCTGATACTCAGAGTGGAGAATGTTAACTCCATTACATATTCATTCTCATGTCCATTGTGGCTTGAAGGTTGGAGATACCATCTATCCATAACAAATTAACTTTGATTATCTGTCTTTATACTTGTCTTCTAATGGAAAGCAATTGTTTTTGTAGGACTTACCGCGATTGTGTGATTGCAGTAAAAGTTCTGTCAATTCATAACTTAAATGTACTAGGCCCCTTCATTACATCACTTATATTTAAGATGTATGCATCCTAAAGATGTCCTAAATTGTACTCTTAAACATTAGATGATGATTTTGTGGGAAAGGGTGTCTCGTTGACTCCAAAACTGGGTAAAAGATAGCATACAAAAAATTATCATAATGACCTCACGCATAACGGTAACTATTTCAATCGTAAGGGGTGAAACTTATGGTGGGTCACATTAGACTGTTACGCTATGAAATCCAAAGGAGACAAACCATCCACTATTTCACGTGTTGATAATCTACCAAGCATATCTTTGCATCTATTCAACTATTGCTCAACATTTTTGGGCTGATTGTCTAAAAAAATTGTGGTTAGCAAAATGAGGAATTTCTCGCTTAAAATTGATTCTTAAACTAATTTTTTTATAAGGAATTCAAAGATGATAAACGCTTTCAACTGATACCTGACAAGCTGAAATTGTACCAGCGAATATGCCAACCCAGAACTGTACCTGGGTAATCGGTATACATGTGCGACCCCAACTTTCTTGATAGCACCTATCACACCACTGGATTCTGCAGATGGTACAGATTACAGAACCAGAAAATGTGTTCCCACCTTGCCTTCAGGAACCACTTTGACGAAAAAATACTTCTTCAATGGTGCATGAATCTTTGGATCAAATACATAAGACACTGTAGATGTTACCATTTTTGGCACCGTTATTAACCTCCTGCAGATACAAATAACTGAATGATGATATGAATTCTTTCCACTTGTGATCATTAGCATATATCGGCAAGGCCAGGGAATTCCTCTTGCGGTCCCCAGCACGCCCAGACAGGTGCATATGATAATTTGGCAGGTGCTGTTATATACACACCTGCCATTTTGGCTGGAATGTTATGGTTGCAAATCAGTGCTTGCCATGCACTGATTAACTTTTCTACTGCTATGTCTTGGAATTTTAATTTGTCTAAAAAAATGCGGACCACAGCTTATAGAAGGCTAATTTTACAACAAAAAATATCTGTGGGTGCATGCCATCAGACCCCCCTACGTCCCCTTCAAGCCTATTCTCAGGAACACCGCCGCGTCAGAAGTCACGTGATCTCCGACCAACTCGGTGAAAACATTGCCACGTGACCATATAAATGCACGGGAACTTGTCACTTTTTGACATGATTTTTCTACGGTACAGCTTACTAACTTTGACAGTTATTAATTGGTATTAATTAAATGTGCATTACTCTATAGCAGTGTTGATTCTAGAATTTTTCTAAATGGGGCCAACTCCCCCATGGAAGATAAAAAATGGGGCCAATTTTTGTTTGCCAATCAAAATTTGGGGGGAGGATTTTTTTGGTAATCAGAACAAAAAACACGTCCTTCAAATACCTTTATTGTTTATTATCAATAATAACAAAATGTTACACGTCATTTTTAGTTTCCCAATCAGAAATATTCAGTATAACTAACAAAACTGCCTGCATTAAAAGAGCACTACAGTGTCAGAAAGAAGAGATGAATGTCATGATAAACAAGAGTTATTGGAGTCATTTGGAACACTAAACTAGCATTCATGACTTAAACAGTTTTCTGTCTTTCTTTAATTTCCAATTTTCAATTGCCTTTGTAAAGTCAAAGTCTGTAATGGGGCCACCTTCAAGTTTTATGGTCATGAGTTGATTTAGACTCTTCTCGTCGAGGCGGTTCCGCTTGCTGGTTTTGATGCCATTCGGGCAACTGAAACCTCTCTCGCAATCAGCTGTTTGGTATGGCATGATGATGGCTAATTCAGCTAATTTTAACAGATTAGGAAAAGTATCTCTGTGGAAACTAAAAATCAATTTCCATAACAATTTTGTACTATCCCTTGATATTTTTGATCAAGGACAACTTTTTAACCAGCTGCCACTCTTGTTTTGTTGCAATTGAATCAATCATCTTTTGACTTGTTATACTACCAGCAGTTTTATCATTTCCATAATGATCTATGAGAACATCAATTTCTTTATTGCCATATT
Source organism: Streblospio benedicti (assembly GCA_019095985.1). Taxonomy (NCBI): domain Eukaryota; kingdom Metazoa; phylum Annelida; class Polychaeta; order Spionida; family Spionidae; genus Streblospio; species Streblospio benedicti. The sequence continues at coordinate 13,206,473 of CM032668.1, forward strand.
CATTTTGTTCCTCTGATGAAAGAAATGACAATGCTCTCAATCCAAACACTTGAAAACACATTGCAATGGAAAGAGACTCTTTAGGAAAACGGTCTTCAATATTTTTTAACAGTGCATTACAGAAGTCCTCTCTAGTTTTACTTATCTCCTCACTTGTTTTCTTTAGTTTTTCTCCAATATCCAATTTTATTTTTCTAAACATTAAAGTTTCTGTTTCTCCATTGTCATTCTTCTTTGTCACTAATTTGGATGATAACTCTCTTTGGAAATGACCCTTTTGATCTCTTGCAAGTTTAATTTTATTACAAACATCTGATATGGCAGGGTTGATGCAGGCAACATCCACATCAGCTTTTTGGAAAATCATTGACAAATGGGCAATTGATGGTAGGATATCCAGCATCATGTGAATGTTGGCAACAAACCTGTAGTCTATTAATTTTAAATAGATGGATTCGCATTTTTTATCTTTATGTCCCTTGAAGAAAGTGACCAATGACAACCATGATTTGTGAACAGCCTCCACAGCCTGGTAGAAGGCTATCCAACGAATTTCTTGACATTCTTTGATTTTTACAATTGGATCATCCAAAATTTTTTGTATTTCTACTAGTTCGCACTGTCTATTTCCAGATTTTGAACCTCCGAAAAAATAGAAAAGGTCACTTAACAACTGTTCAAATGATTTCAAGTATTCCATGTTTTTACTAGCTTGCGATGTGCATAAATTAAGCTTGTGAGCGATACAATGGGTAGTCACCACATGAGGGTTCTCCGCTTTTATGCGTGTGGCCACTCCCTTATGCCTTCCCACCATTACAGCAGCTCCATCACTGCCAAACCCAAACAATTTTTTAATCTCAAATCCTTTATCTTTCAAAAATGTCATTAATGACGTAAACAATATTGCAGCATCAGACTTCTTGTCACTGATTGTAATGTTACCCAGAAAATGTGTTTTGGGGTCAAAGTTTTCATCGACAAATCTTGCATACACTACCATTTTCTTGGTAACACTGATATCTGTGCTTTCATCAACCATAATGGAATACATTTGAGCCTTCTTCATTTTCTCTACAATGTCATTGGAAATTACATCTGATAATGCTTCCATAAATTCTTCCCCAGAGTTTCTTGAACTATAAGTTGCATTTTTGGCAATTGCTATCTTAGACAGATTACCTACTCCTTGCATTTTTTGAAATTCAATGAGACTAGGGTATTTCTTTATTGGTATGTCTTCTTTTGCCATATAAAACACAGTTCTCATTGCTGCTGTCAATCCAGCTTCTGATGTACTTTTTTCTGCTGCTGAATGTTTGGCTTTAGCGAAACTTTTGGACATAACATCTTGCTTAAGAGCTTGCTGATGGTCAGCACTTTCAAGGTGGCGGTCTAGTGTACTAGTCCTGTAATTGGTACACGTTCCAGTGGTAAAACTGTTGGACTTTTTATGCTTAATGCACAGACTACACGTAACTCCTTTATCTGATTTAACCAGCCAGTTTGCCCATTTGGGATTTTTCAACCAAGAATCTTGAAAGTAATGTTCAAATTTTCCCTTCTTAGACTTGGGTTTTTCAGGATCATCACTTACAGTTGACACTCCACTAGCACTAATTTGATTTTGAGGCTCTTCACCCCGCAGCACTACCAGTGCCACTAATCACTTCTTGATCATTGCCATCATTGTCCACATTCGGTCTAGTATCACACTTTAAGAAGTCAAGTATAGATCTATTCCTTTTCATTTTAGCGAAAAGTTTAGAATGTCTTGCAAGAAAATATACTTTAGAAATACAAAAAATACTAGTCCATAATAAAACACAGCAATAACAAGAATATTCTAGACCTCTAGCACATGTCTGGGGTCGCCACATCCAATACAAGGCTTATAGATTCTAGGAATTTGATTGCGTCGCTTCAGTTTGTCTTCAGTTTCGTTTTCTTTTTGAACATTAGTTTCAAGATTCTTGGTTAAAAAATTCCAAATGGGCAAACTGGCTGGTTACGTGTAGTCTGAGCAATCGAGATTGAGTCCATCACGGCAAACAACGTTGTGTGCGGTTAATATATCAACTTACGTGTAGCAAATATTATGTAAAAAAAGCGCCATTCTACTAAATATATTTATCATATTTCCAAAACAAATGATTCCTGGACGCCATATTGTCACACCTGTCATCACGGAAACAGCCGACAACAGCCGAGTGGCGCATTCGAATAGATAATCTGCTTCCACAATCTAATGCACCGCATATTCTGCAGTGGCATACTCGGTTCGACGACGCCGTTATAGCGGGCAAAAGTGTGTTTTTTGCAGGTAAGATGGCCTCAATAGACGTAAAAATAAATATATTTCAAATAATAAAGAATGCCATGCGCATTGATTCTTCAAAATGGGGCCAGCCACAGTAATTAAGCGCCAGTACTACGCACGGTCCATGAAATATGGCGCCAGGTAAGAAAAACTTGCGGAATTCCCGCAATTACGCGTCCTAGAATCAACACTGCTATAGCATACGTACGTGATATGGAGCAGACATAGCTAATAAAAGTTTGCTGAGCATAAGTAGATCATCAGTTTGACAACGTTTAGTGGTGTACTGTTTACGAAAGATGTTCTACATACGTTTTATCTTGAACGTCTTTCATCGAACTATACATTGTTGATACGTTTCTCGTTGCCAAAGAGCTACGCTAGCGTACGTCAGCCGCCAGTAAGAAAGTGTTTACATAATAAGAGATAACACGTTTTTGTGGTGCACATTTGTTTGTTTTCACCGAATTGTCCGGAACCGGAAGTGAGGGTGTTCTTGAGAATTGGGGCTCTGTGAGTGCTGCTTCTAAAATATCACCTGCCATGATATGGCTGGTGCTCATTACTTTTCGCAGATGATTTGACAAAGTCACCTGCCAAAGTGGCGGGCGGTCAATGAAACAAGAGTAATTCCACAATTGAAGCCTGAAGGACTGCACGATATTTATTCTCCAGTTAGAGTGAGTCATATTGTTAATTACACGGCTATTGAATGCGAACTGCATTAACAATATATGCTTATGTAATCAAGTTGTGAGTCAGGTAGACGTTATCTTGTGGATATTCAGAATAGACTGTCAGCATGTGTCCTCCTTATTGTGCACAAAAACTGAATGGGCGGTGCAAATATTCAAACAGCGCATGGGAAATTTGTATTGATGTCTTCCTGTAACAGAGCTCAGATTATCGCTGCTTGGTTAAAAGAGTGAGGTGTGATTCCTCACGATTGTAGCAATTGTATCATGGTTAACTGTTTTAGATCATGTGCTCACGTGTATAACTACATCAGGTAAGAGAGTCAACCAATCAACTCATGTAATCATTATAAACATGAAAGACAAATTCATGAAGGATAATGTAGGCATCGTACCCGTCTGGCATATGAGTCTACACAATTTATCTAGGGAAAATTTTGCAAGACTACGCACTTGGGTGATACGGCGGTTAAACTTGTTGAATAAAAAATCCAGTATCCAACTGGAGGTGCGTTATCTCTATTTATTTACACCCCACAACTTCGGCTTCTGTCCATAACTTTGAGTAAGGAGGAAGTCATTTTGACAAACGATATGTTTTGGTTATTGACCCATTCAATAATAAAGCTAGAAAAAAAAACTCACAAGTATCAAGAAAATGTAAAAACAATTTTCATTATGATACGTATCAGGGCACGAAATGGGGGCACTGGTTTTAGGAAGAGGGTAAATTGAAGTATTGAAAGGTTGGCCCCTTGCGTTCATACTTGCCTCCCCAAAATTCAGAGATGGGAGCCAAATGCCCCTTGACTCAAATCCGGACTTCGTGCCCTGCGTATACTGAAGTTTGCCTACTTGCAATATTATGCTTACAAAACATCTTCACAAATAGAGTGCATTATAATGTTATACTCACGAGGAAGTGATATACTAGACTATATAAGGTGAATATGACTGTTGATTCCCAGAAAACAGGTGCATTAGACTGTCAGAGTTTCGTCAAAGTTTTAAGAAACACCATTATGTTTAGTACAACGATTACTGCCGAGATTTATATATCAATAGAAAGGGAAAAAAGAATCATGAACATTGAAGTATTTTGTGTCGAAGTTCATGAAAGTGAAATTTATTTTTGTACACATTTATATCAAACGACATCAGTAAATCACGCAAATGGCGACGAGAATCGTGGACTAATAGTGGTAGAAACCGAAGGGCGAAGCTGGTGACGTCAGACTGTGTAGTGGCCAAAAAATTAATACGATGAGGCCATTCAGAATATAAAATAAACTGATCTTTTTGTCCGAAGGACAGCCTGAACTGACAAAAATAGTACAAAGTAGATATAGTACTTTCACAAACAATGTCTTGGATAAGAACCTACATGTACACCGTAATTGGCCTCTATTTCCACAAAAAAGAAGTGCGTCATCAACATGATGGACAGGCAACGGTACTATGTACGCAAAACACACGCCTGACGTTCGGTTTAGATTGAGTATTGAATAAAAAAATGTAGAGATGTTGAGAATTTCTAAAAAAAGCAAATAAAAATATCACAATATTTTACTCTAAGTTTGAATACAAATGTGTAAAATTTAGTGTACAAAAAAAAAGTTTCTTCCTAAGCCCCACCTGACACCCATTTTTCATGTAACCGGAAGCACGAAATTGATTCTGAATGGCCTGATTACAAATGATCCAGTTATTATCAAGTTACAAGATGTAAGGATACATGAGGTCTATTTCATTGAAATCATGCTCCCAAATTTCAACAATTTTCGTAAATTAGTTTGAGAGTTTATGCTGTTTTGTGTCCCCGTGTATTTCAGTTGTCTTCACTGTCATTTAACGAGTACGCGTCATAATCGCTGTGGTGCCCGGTACAGCTTTGAAATGCCAATATGGGGAAAGTCGATGTGATTTCTCAAGAAAAAAGGGTCTGTATATACATAATGCTTTAGTGGTGATTAAGAAAGAGAAAATATCTAACATTGACACCCAATATCTTTGGACGTGCAATGCATCCAGAAAAAGTAGACTACTAAATCCCAGGGATTCCATACAAGGTACCAATTTGAGGTAGATAAAACACCTTTATAAGTCAATCACCTGTCAGGAAGTGCAGCCACAACATCGAACTCCAACGCAAAAATAGTCATGAGGTCCTTCTTGATTGCTTCATCACATGTAGCTGTTAGAAGCACAGCTACAGCACCAATTCTGGGACGGAGCCTTGAACTATTCACGTATGCTGGTCGGAATTCCTTTCCCCTGGAGTAAAATAACAAATACGTTTGCAGATTGCAATTGATCATTACGTCAAGACATATTAAAACATTGTAGACCTAAAAATATATAGATACATATATATAACTTTTTGGTCCTCGAAGTTACCATTCAAATAGTGCTCCACATGTTTTGTTACCATATTAGAAGATTGCCAATTAACAATCGACAATAATGGATTCTGGTATGAATCATAGTAATTGCTTTGTGATAGGAAATAACCATAAATCTATGACATCAGTACATAAGTGAAGCATTCATGGTCAAATCCACAAAGACAATAATTAAATGAGGTGAATACTATGTGGGTTGATTATAGCAGAAAAGACTAAAAGAAGTACATACCAAGTGGCGACACAATGAGCCTCATCCCACACAATACAGCATATTCTTTCTTTCACTGAAGGGGAGGTCAATAAACCCTCCCACCTTTTGTCCATGACAGCCTCCGGAGTAATCAAGAGGACATCGTAAACTTCCCACATGAGAGCTTGAAAAAAAAAAAAAATGCTGGAGTTACACTAAAAAAAACATAGTATTTATGTTTCAATGAAATTGGTTATAAATATATATAAATATATATGCATGTCCGTTTCCTACTGTCGTATATGGTGTCTAGGTCTGCAACCTCGCTGTGCACGACACCCACAGATAACACAGATCTTTCTCGCTGCAATTGCTGTTTGAAACTTTCAATTAAGCTGATGAGAGGCATAACGACAACAGCAAACTGATGTCTCTTTTTAACCTGCAAAAATCAAACAAAACCAGTATTATATAGTTATTATAAATTCCAAATAATCACTGGCTAAGGTATGTGTCGGCGGCAAGAAACACATTTATTCAGTAATTGATGAATGGACATCAGCAATACTTCAGCAAACTCAAATTGAACTTAATGATGCCCTTACAATTCATTTAACAAACATAGGCAGTCAACAATGCATGTCATTGGCAATGATTTGTTAAGAATAAATTAATTGAGGTACTCACTTGATACATCATTAGTGGAGCTACCATGAAAATTAAAGATTTTCCCGCTCCGGTTGGTAAGGCACACCTGTAAAATAACATAAATTTGTAGAATGTGTAATGCCTCAAATTCATGGTAGAACTAATGGTGGAAACTAAAAAGAAAAAAACGTAGGAAGTTATTCCCAATTCACATACATTGTGTTATATATAGAGGTATTTTCTGCATTACTGTTAAAAAAATATTTGTTAAAAACCAGTATCCATCGAGGACGCCTGTCTGAGCGCAATTGTAAGGAAAATAAGATGCACAGAGCCACGGATAAGTACCCGTCCTATCGTCCGAGACAGGTATTCGTGTTGTCAGAACAGGTAAAAATTTTGAGTTACAGGCCCAATGGACCAGTATTCTCAATCACTCAGACATGAGTTTCAATTGCATTTACATTGACTTTGATGATTGGGACGTGTAATCTTATGAAGAACGGGTATAATTTTTAGGATAACCTTCAAATGGACAATTAAGATTTTTCACCTATCTGTGTCCCTGATGCATAGTCTTCGCATATAAGGCATGCACTATTTTTAGAATAACCTGCTGCCTTGTTTATGAAAACAAGAGGACCTGATAAGTTACATCACCAGACAATTTACACTAGTCTTACCGGATTGTTGCAACGGCAGAAATCACAAATATTGGCCAGATAGGGGGCTTTTTGATGTACACCGTCACTTAACGTTTGATGAAAATCATTTGGGTTATAATTTGCGCCTACCCGTGTTTTGATGATTATAGCTGTCCATCTATGGGGTTAGGGTAAATTACTTTGGGAGCATTTGATTGTTTTTACTGCCATGGGAGCAGGCATGCAAAAATTATTAGAGAGGTAGACAGGAAGTGTTAGAAATCCTTGTCGGATTTGCATGAAAATTGTCACAAATATTACCCCACTTGTCTGAAACTATATTTACCAAAATTTATTGCATGCACATATACTGAAAACCCTTAACATTATCACCATATACCATTATAAAAAAAAAGGTGATCGTAATGTGAATCTGACTGAACAAGTAGAGGTCAAATTCTCATATTATGGGCAGTCATGTACCACGTTTATTTATACACCAATCCACACCAATCTAAACATTTGACGGAAAAAAAAGCAGGAAATTTACAGTTTTACGTTTTGGTTTTTCATCAAACGTTTGTCTTGCTGTGTAAGTCAATGTGGTACGTGAATTGGCCATAATTTGAGTGATGCCCACAATCTGAATGTGAAGTCTATGCATCAAGTTCAATCAAGTGACTTAGATGTACATAATACTCTGCTCGACATGACAAACTTCATCCTTGTATACATTCCAATAATAATTAATTAACCACTTTTGCAGTATATAACTCGTACACAGTATTAAGTATGTGCTTAAAACATTTCTTCAATGTAATGGCTTAACCATGCATATAGTTTCTGTAGAAATCTAGCACAGATATTATTGTTTCAGTGTGCTAATGGCAGAACCCGAAGGAACATGTGAATAACACAAAATGAAACATTTCAAATCATGCGAATTATTGTAACGAATATGGTAGTTATAATGTAATTTTCACAAGACTTTAAAGGTATAAAAAAAAGTATCTTCTCCATTATTAAAAAACAAAGTTTCCGATGGAATTAGAGACTGATTTCAATGCAAAATAATATGCACATTTAATATTGCAATTATGTACATATTCTTAAAAGATGGTAAATGTGGAGCGGCGTCAGAAATACCTGTAAATAGATATGAAATCAAATTTAAATTCATTCATATTGCATTAAATATTTCCATTGGACTTTTAATACAGTAATTTCTCATTAAACTACACGAAAATAGAAGTAAATACCTTTTTAAAACCAGTGCATAAAATTACATACTGAGATGGTTATTATAAACTATAATTAAGAATAGTAGTTGGCAGAAAATCCAAGAATATTAAAATAAAACCAATGTGATTATTTCAAATATTCAAAAAGAAGACAAAAATCTTACAAAGTATCCTTATTATTGGCAATATTTGTTAATGCTTGAAGCTGATGATTTGTCAAACGCTTCTTAAACTTTGCTTCTAAGTGTGTGTCATACAAATTTAAGATAAATTCTTCACTGTACTCCATTTTTTCAATTTTCTTCTTCAATTGTGACTTTTCATCCGTTAAAAAATAATTTGAATTTAGAACCCGGAAGCAGGTCGTCTTTTCTAGGTCAAGCAGGT
>CM032668.1:13233291-13296450 GCA_019095985.1 Streblospio benedicti
AAACAGAAGGGTTTTTAAGGTTCTTCTGTGCCAGTCCCCCCTATGGGTTTATTGGGTAAAATAAAAAAAGAATCAACAAAAGAAATGTATTTTTATTGAAGTGGAACACAAAAATGTTATCTAATTGTCGGGGTCTTCAGAATGGTCTTCATGTCGTCGTCGTTTTCAGATAGTGGTCGAAGTGATCGGACGATACCGCTCATGTCCATCTGTTTTAAGATTGTTTGCGGTAGAGGTAGTGCCGCGAGCGTTTAGATCGAATCACGCTCATGGCTCGGCGAATGGAGGCGACACACAGTTTGCTTAGTGAAAGCTCCATCCGAAATTCCATCACGGTGGTTGGGTCTGCTCCTCGCTTCAGAAGAAGTAGTCCTATTGAGTGTAGATTCCAACGCATTGCCGCTTGAAAAGCACTTTGATTCCATTTGTCTATCACGCTGACGCTTTTTGGTGAAGCGAGTTGTGAAATCATTTCAATTGCAGGTGAATAGTTGTAGGCTTTGATCCTTGTGAAACCTTTGAGACAGCGTAGTGAAGTGGGGTGGTGTTGTATGCGCCTGACACATTAATATCCGCTCCGTGTGCGAGTAGAGTGGTAACCAAGTCTGCACTTTTGTTAATTGCGGCTATGCATAATGGTGTATCCCCGCTTTTGTCGGGTAAGTTAACGTTATGCGGTGTAATCAATCAGTGAATATGGGCATCGGGATAGGTTTGTAATTCGGGTCAAAGTATAAGCGGAAGAAGTATAACGCAGTTTGCCCTGCTCAATAACTTTGTTCATATCTGCTCCATCTCTGATTAAAAATAGCTGCTAACCTCCAATTGCTCTTTCGAATAGCATTTTCTAGAAACAGATGGACATGAGGCGGTATCGTCGATCACGCCGACCACTATCTGAAAAACGACGACATGAAGACCATTCTGAAGACTCCGACAATTAGATAACATTTTTGTGTTCCACTTCAATAAAATACATTTCTTTTGTTAATAAACCCATAGGGGGACTGGCACAGAAGAACCTTTAAAAAACCCTTCTGTTTGGAGTTTCTGGCACTGTGCCAGTTCCCCTATGGGCCTACTGCCACATACATACATACATACATACATGCATACTTTCGCCATGCGACGTCCGGACCACAGTCTACACTAGAGTAGTACCGTCACACTCTCTGAGAGGTCAATCTTCTTATTTTTTGTGAATAATATTTTGTATCATTGTATTTGATAACTTATTTTGATGATAAATGTTATAATATAGTGAATATCTAATTTTTATACATTTTTTATGAATCGTGCTTCTTCAAAGTGACCTCTCTACTAAAATGTTTCATATGTTTCCCGTCACGTGACCAGAATGAACCAGGTCGTTCCCAAGTGAAATATTGAGACAATAAGTAATGTTTGGTTGTCCTGTTTGGTTTTGTTCACTTCAATGGTGCATAAGGCAGCTTGAACACTGACAAAATATAATTTTGGACACGTTTACAGCATATTATCACTAAATCAAAATGTCAAAGCCAGAGAATGAGAACGTTATGCTCTGAATTATTCTAATTAGAAAGTTTGATTACTTTGCCTATCAACTTGTTTTAGAATAGTTATATATTCGATCAATATACATCATATGTTGCCATTGCAACTGTGTAAATCATATTAAAAGAATCAAAATGCTTTATTACACATTCTTTCATATTAAATGAAAAGAGGATTTTTTCCCGGTATATTTTTTTGTGTAGGGTCATTATCGTTTTCCCACTGGTATGACAGGAATTGCACACACGCAAACTAGGGTGATAGTGTGATTGTGGAACGCAAGTCATTGGCTGGTACCGGATTTTTTGAGAGAGGCTTCCTTCGGAAGCAAATGGTACTAGTACAGAAGAACCACTTTTTCAAGACAAATACAGAAGAACCACTATTTCATAAAATATAAGCCTCTCGTAGACATTTTATACAGCTGCTGACGTCGCACGGTCAAATGACAATGAGACCGTTATGATATGATTTATTTCAACATAAAAACGAATCATACACTCATTTTAGTGTGGATTTTTTAGTCATGATAGAATGGTATTTGACCACTCGATTGGAGTGTCAATCTTGAAATTGAGCATGCTGACGTCTGACGTACCCTCACTTCGTTTGGGTTATATTGAAAGGATGACTTACCAACGTTTTAGCTAATTGTTGGGCATCATCTAAATTTTTCATCATGGCGCCTTTGCCACACTTGACATCGAGAATCACTTCGTTCGGGTAAATCAGACGTCAGCATGCTCAATTTCAAGATTGACACTCCAATCGAGTGGTCCATTCCTACAATACGCATAATATTACTACAGGTGAGAATCATTAATTTTGCCAATGGTACGTAGAACTATTTTTACAGCTTCAATAGTGTCTAAAAAGCCGCAGAACATCTAGACGCCCTGATTCTCAATGTCAAGTGTGGCAAAGGCGCCATGATGAATAATTTAGATGATGCCCAACATTTAGCTAGAACGTTGCGTTTCACCCTTCAATATAACTCAGTCATTGTTTTTCTAAAACATGTCTCTTTCATCTATATCTCCAGCGTCGATTGTGTCTAAAAAGGCTGCAGAATCTTTTGGATGCATTAGTGCTGGATGTAAAGGATTGGTAGGGGAGCTATGATGAAGACTGTAGAAGATTCCTAGTTTAGCCTCGTGGTTGGTGAGTCCAAGCCTGCTGCATGTGTACATTATGTTCGCTGCTCGGCGCTTGGTTGTTCATTTGCATTTACTAATGGGTAGTGCATTGAACACTGCATTCCTTCTGGTTTCTGTACAAACACGACTGGTCATCTTTTTCTGGATACCCACCATATAGCCTTTATTTGTTCAGTAGCCCAACCAAATGTCCTAGACTGCTAATTGCTTTAGACATTTTAACCTTGCATGCTTTCTCGTGAAATCCTTTACCCATTTCATGCTATATCATAACGTTAACATTGCTCTAAGTGGCTGTTTATAGTAGGTGGAATTATGTTAGAAATTGTAGTCATATGAAAAATGGACGGAATTCCCATCCTTGAATTTGTAAGGAGGATTGAGGGTTTAGTTTACTATAATCATATTGCATGTTTAAAAAGGAAAGAACATCCGAAATAGAAGCCATTTTCGATGTAGTCCATGTAGTCTTTAGAAAATGATAAATGTATTACAAATGCTACCCCATAGCATATGGAATTGTACAAATATCATGCCGCATAAAAAGTACAGCAAGGTTATACATTGTTATCTAATCAAAGAACGAGAATGTGAATTACAAAGACAAAGTGTAATGCTCAATAACTAGTATAGAGGCCTTTACTTTTTGATGTGTATCAAGAATCTAAGCTGAAACTTCACGTGTGAAAACGAGCGTTCCATTGATATTACACCCGCAAGAACTTTGGTTAAATAAAAAAAAAAGAATCCCTCAATGCTTATTGTAATGGAGTAGTGTATAATGATATAAAAGCACCAAGGCCGATTTACACACAGGCCGTTCAGTCTCACGTCCGGATCCTGTCAGCCTCTTTCTATGTTGACAAAAAAAAAAAAAAATAAATAAATAAATAAAATAAATAAGACCACACAGGCGATTACAATATTACCTGATTATTTCGAACGCATCCTTAGCCTCAACGTTACGCAAATGTTACATTAACATAATTTGTCACTCGTCATCTTTTTTGCTAGTAGTCCACGGCAAGCGGAAAGTGTTCACACATTGAATGTATGTTAGTACTGGTAATCATCCTTCTCCTCATGGGGTGACATTTAAGGAGGAACTGTTAATGCTTTTTGTGGAGGAAATTAAATGTTACTGTATGACAATGAATAACAGTGACATATGGGCGTCAAAAACTAGTCGTTTTGGTGCCCAGAAATCAGTCATGTAATATTTGCCATTACGTCAGAGTGGACAACTTGCTATTGCTGTAAATGGTTGTAGAATTGAAATACAAGTGGCACAAATCAACTCTTCAAATGCATTCTTAAATTGGTGGCCTTCATGGCAACGTCGCATTAAAATGAGCAAACATACGTAATACCCCACTAGCCAAAGCTTTACATAATATCCATAAAATCTGATTTTATAGCTATTTTGATATGCTTTTACGCAAACATAACAATTATGCAAATTAGCTAGTTACAGCATAACCCTAATGCCCCTAATGTGGTACACTTGCCTTTTTTGCATATCAAATTGAAATCTTAAATTCATTATATTTTTATTATACGAAAGCCAGTATTCAAGCCACCAGTATTAGCTTTCAAAAAAAAAAATAGAACCCGTGTGTGTGGTGTGTTTCAGGTGGGCATCAGCAAGGGGCCTGGGCATCGCCACGCGCGCCGTGCTCACGGACATGAACAACCCGCTGGGGCTGATGATCGGCAACAGCCTCGAGGTGAAAGGAGTCCATCTACTGCATGAAGGGCGCGGGGCCGCACAGTGTGCGCATGCTCACACAGGTGCTCGGTGAGTTCGTGCTAGTTTCGTCTGCTTTCCTTAAACCAGCGGCATTAAGCTTATTGGGGTTGGCTGTTTTATGGATTTTTTGCGTTGCTTTTCATTTTATACAAAGGCTACCACCAACCCTATTAACGTTAATGTCATGTACTTTCAGGAGGACATTTGCTGCATATTTTGGGCAAGGCCAACAGTGCAAGCGCGGGCGCTGAAGCTATAGGTGCGGTCCTTGATAACGGGGAAGCCCTCAAGATCTTCAGGGAACTTATGGTCCAACATGGTGTGGATCCGAATGTTGCTACTGCCATCTGTGAAACGCCTGACAATGGCATTCTACCCAGATCCAAGTACACCACGCCAGTGCAGTGAAGGAGGACGGTAGGTTTTTGTGCTGTCTCTCTTCGGTAGCTGTTACTGCTCTTCGCCATGAACAGACGGAATACTTTAACTCAGTCATTCAATATGTGGTATACATGAGCTTATCTATATCCCTTCACAGAGAAGCATCAACAGGAAATGTGAATGATGCCAACGACCTGGTGTGAATGAATCATGTACAGATATTTGGAACCCACTATGAATACAAACATTCTTACCTATAACACGTTTACGTTCACATTTGCACAACCAAACAAATACACACGTCTGTCGTCTGCTGCAGGTCACGTGGCAGCGTTGGATGCACTCGAGTGCGCGCACGTGAGCTGCTCGCTGGGTGCAGGGCGGCGACGTGCCGGCGACCAGTCAACCACGGCGTGGGGCTGCAGCTCCATACGGAGGTCGGCGACAAGATGAGCGCAGGTGAGTACTTTTCCCCTACCTATTTGGGTGATGTGGGCCTTTGGGGGAGATAAGGCGATGATTTAGGGCCATGTTTCTTTCCCCACACACATAGATAACAACAACGGACAGTTTCATTGGCATTACATCAGTTTTAAACTATCTCATTGTATGATTTCCGTAGGGAAATGAAAATAAAATGGACTGCATAAATGCTGAGCTCACGAGACCTTAAACAAGAGTATTGTACGTGACATGCTTCACATCTCATCGCATGTACAATGTAGTCGAAGCAAAAGCTGATGATGAAATATTGAAGAGGTACAAACAGTCCATACATTCTAACCTAGCTGGTGTGTGTGTTACAGGTGACACGTGGGTGACAGTCCACCACGACGAGCCGGAGCTGGACGAGTCCCTGGTGCAGCAGCTAGAGGCGACACTCACCCTTAGCGCGGAGCCGGTCACAGTCAGGCCGCTCGTCATAGAGGTCATAGAGTAATGCCATGAAATCACTGGTGAATATGGGACATAGCATGAACAGTTTCCAGTGTGAATAAATTTAGAAGCCTTGTAACATTTTAGGAAAATTCTTTGTTCTTGTGTGATGTCAAGTGTTTGAGTGTTTCACTGAACATGAGAACTTTCTCGCTCTTCTTCTTCAGTTTTACAATAATGCAATATATATATATATGGTATGGTTTGTTATGGAGTAGTTGCAATTGATTATCAAACTTTTGGTTCGATTATGGTTTTCATAATAAATATGAAAAAATGGCTATAATAGTCATGATGAAATATCAATGCCAAGTGAGCACGGAGATTGACCAGCCAATCAGCGTGGGTTATTGGGCGATGATGTTGCACGGAATGATAAGAATGATTGATTAGCGATACTTGGCGAAATTGCAGATTGTCGCATTGGCAAAATAATGCTTGAGTTAAAAAGCTAATAACTGTGTTACTCCCTGTGTTGTCTTGGCATGCATTAACTAAAGTAATTTTATAATTATATGCGATTATTCATGTTCTAGACCTCCCATTTCAAAGTCGATTTTCAATCTACCGCATAAACTGATGGTCGCAGCTGACTCAAAAGATGAGTGTATTGCAAAGCCAGGAGCCTGAAGAAGGAACACCATGAACAAAACGATCTGGTTGAGTCAACATGACGACTAAGATAATGGTGCCTGTGCTGGCTTTGACGTTCAGGACTGGCAAGTGCCCATGTGCCGTGTGCCACAATGGCTCGCAGTGCAGTCACTGCAAGCTATGGATGCACAGACACGCATGTCTCGATGTCGGGGTTGCTTGTCCGATGGTTGAAGGTGATGGGTCCATGCTTGATGTAGAGCCCAATCTTTTGTCAGCAATATATTATGGTCAGGAGGACGATGCAAACTCACATTCAGCGCCTGATGCAATACTGCTTGGGGAAAGTTCAACGCTATTCTGATATCCAAACATGTATCTGTAAAAAACCCCATGGGAAAAATGTTCTCAGCCTGTATCCATTCTGTCTTGCTTCATGGTAGTGAAACCTGGGCACCATCTGCTGCAGATCTTCAGCGGGTGCTTTCACAATGACAGATCTATGATACGTTGATTTGCGGAGTTAAACCTGATGAGGGTACCTCTTCCACTATGCTCCACAAAATGTTAGGGATTGTGGAGGTGTCCTCCAAACTGCGCTCTCGATATATCAGATGGTACAGAGTCTGTACGAATGAACGAATTTGGTTGGGGTGGCTACAATTAAAGAAGTGGGGGTGGGAAGGTCGAATTTTTATGTAAAGGATATTTTGTATTATTGTCTCTGATGATTTATTTTGATGATAAATGTTTTAATATAATGAATATCCAATAATTATATATTTTTATTATGAATCTTCCCTTTTGAGGAAGCAAGTAATGGGGTTTATAAGGGTTGCTAACCTCCCAAGTTTTTTGTCTCGTTCTTCCATCTCCCAAATGGTTCTTGCCTCTTTCCCATCTCCCACTTATTTCAGTCATCTCCCACTTTCAATGCTATTTGTCACACCGTTGCAGATTAAACACACACATCACTATATATTGACTTTTGTGGTCATATAAAAAAAATCAACCATGAAGAAAAAAGAGACAAACATTACAACAGCATCATTTAATCATTACTATGGCAAGCTACATCAATATTGCTTGCCTGCTCGTTCCCCTTTTCTTGGAGACTTGGCACCTTTCGAAAGAACATGACAGTTACAACCTTCACTTTGCTTAAATCAACGCTATCCATTGCCTTTCGCAAAGTATTGTCATGAACATTCACGTGCACAGCTCAACTCAGTTTGAATAATCTTGTATCCTGAAGGTTGTGGTCTCTTTAAAAGCTGGAAGTATGAGACCTGGTGGTGGGACGTCAGAGTGGATGATGCTGTCTATGAGAAGAGAGCTCGATTCAAAACTTTCAAGGCCCTGATCAAAGCTAGCAAATCAGAGAAAGCCAACATTGATATACTGAAGCAAAGCATAAGGCATAACACGTTGTCTGGGGTGCTAAGTTGGAAGCTGAGAAGGAAGTGTTCCGTGACATCTCTGAAGACAGATGAAGGCAGGGGTTGAGCACTATGCAGGATTGCTCAATGTTGACTTGATCTCCCCCGTGGTCCCCCAACGACACTAGTGTTTTGTGTGTGTGTGTGTGTGTGTGTGTGTGTGTGTGTGTGTGTGTGTGCATGGGTGTGAGTGTGTGTGTGTGTGTGGGTGTCTCTCACACTATCGCAATTAGTACGGACGTGCCTCGAAACTGGGTGTCGTTTTTCACATTTTTGGTATATTATGATTGCTGGGTGTCTTTTTTTACATTGTTGGTATATTCTGGGTGTCTTTTTTCACATATTTGGTATATTCTGTGCGTCTTTTTTCACATTTTTGGTATATTTCAGGGTGTCTTTTTTCACATTTTTTAGTATATTTATCAGGATAAAAAGATATTGATATTGATTATATTCATTCTTGATATCTACATGTACTAGAATCTGAGTTTGATATATTGGTGTGTCACCTTTTTCTCGGATATTGGTATATTGGTGGGTCACATTTTCTCAGATATTGGTATATTTTGTGGGTCACTTTTTCGCAAAAATAGGTATATTGGTGGGTGCCTTTTTTCGACCTGTCCGAGGCACGTCCGTAATTAGCGGAACGGAACGAAATTTACACGGGGTAGACACACTCATGGCCATTGTAAACTGGTGCCGCATGCTTGTTTATGCAAACACGGCAGGTTTAGAGATATGGGTTAAATGCAGAAATTGGGGCTGTGAGCGTGATGGAACTAATCAATTTGTCACCTATAGATGGGGTGGAACTAATGGGAGTCTCTCAGTTCTTATCGTTACCTTGCAACTAGTAATCATGCATTATCAGTTTGATCAGGAAGCCTGCTTGTCTAGACTATAGTGGTCAAATGTGCTCTAGAATGTTCAATTGAAGTTATTGTTGCTGGTTTAATCTACAGTGTACAGGTGGAGTCCAATCAGTCATATGTAGCTTATTTGAAATCTTATCATAATACTTAAATTATAACATGCTGTAAAACTTTTAATAAAGTGCAATAATATAAGCTCGAATGTAATTGTGTGCTGGTGTAGATAGTATTTACGATACACTTGTGCAATCAAATAACCTTTTTAATTAATCCATGGACCACACAAAAGCCGCATGTAATACAACCAATTATAATTATAGCAAAGGAGCACTTCATGTGGTCTGTTCCGTTCCGTTCCGTAGATTATCATAAGCCCCTATGGTGGTGATTTTCTAAGGAACGGAACGGAACCACGCTGTGCAGCTGTTTATATGTAAGAATTGTGCTCTGTATTGACTAAACTTTCACTAGGTGATCATATTGCTACACACATAGACTTTGGTTCGAAAGTTGAATGAAATGTAACTATGTGTATATACATAATTATTTGTATATAATATAATTGAGATTAATCTCTTGTAATCCAGTTCCCCTGAGTGCTAACTGGCAAGCTCACTGGAATAAACACAGCTAACTTGTGCAACTGAATAACCTGAGGTTATGACATTAATCAGTTTGCCATTATGGGCCGGGCATTTCTCAAATGTTATCTTTGGTCTCTCTTGGGTTGCTAATGCAGCTGCAGCATTAACATTGCAAAAAAGCTGTTGATTAAAGCCTTCATAATGACATAATCGTTTGCATTTTAACAGAATTTTCAATATACCATTGTTAATTGTTTTCCCATCACATTAAAACTACCTTTAGATCTATGTTTGTAAATTACACAATAATTCACACATAGTCCCCCCCCCCCCCCAAACAGTCTAGACATAATCTATATCTCTGCTTTCATTAATAACGGCCCTGAAAAGGTACGCGATTACATCACAAACCTTATACAAAGACTCTGTGAGCAAGAATAAAATGAACTTCTTTACCTCTAGATATCTAGTAGTGATGTCAATTACCAAAAGTAAATACGTACTGTCACCACGAGAGCTTGAAAAATGTGACATTATCATTTATTTTCATTGTTTAGCAACAAAATCATCAATAAATGGGTAAGTGGTGTTTGATAAACCATGGCAGGGTATGAATATAATCAGTAAATGGAGCTTCCCGTAGAGTGTGTAATGTCACTGTGCCACTAATTTCGTAGTTTAAGCTGCTTGTACAGATAATCTGATTGCACACTTTGACCGCGTGTAATGCTGTTTATTGGTATGGAGTATTGCAGTGGATTGGTGGGTCCTATACACTACAGGAATAATTAGCATGATTGCATGTAAAATGACAATATGCATCAGAAAATTAATTACCAATAAGTGCAATAGCTAGCCTAGATATTAAAAGCCTCGCGTAATCATTGTCTAAAAAACAACAACACATACATAAACATTTCCATATGCAACAACCACTTCAGGTGGTCTGCTGTTCCGTTCCGTTCCGTGGATTATAACAAGCCCCTGCGGTAGTGATTTTCTGCGGAACGGAACGGAACCACGCTGTGCAGCTGGTTTCAGCAGTCAAAGACATAACATATCGTTTGCTTTCAAATGAAGGTAGCGAAGAAACGATTTTTTAGCCGGGTGATTGAATATGATAATAATTTGTTGTATAAGTTGTATGCTGTGAATACACGTGTGTCTGTCAAAGAATTTCATGTAATGACAGAATAGATAACAGAATAAGTACAATCATTAAAATCATCTTGTTTTGTGTTTACAAATAGAGGTGTATAAAATGTGCGTGCATACTATAGTATTGATTATTGTTCATTAAAATATTACAAATATTGTTATGTGTTGTACACTAATTACAAGAAAAGATGTTTCCAATCATTAAAATGTATATTAACAGTACATTTTATGGCGAGTTTCAACGAGTTTCGATGTTACGTGTTACAGGTTTCCACCATCATTTTGAGCACCCAAATCAAAAAGAGACTACCTCTCTAGCCATGCCATATTCGCAACAAAGTTAGCAAAGTTTTGCAAGTGGTAACTCTTAATAGTAAATATGCCCTTGGAATAAATCAGTTCCAGCATATGCATTTTATTAACACGGTCAATGTTTCATAGGTGGATCAGCTAATGTTAATATAATGATATACATGTAAATGTAAATGTGGTGGTTTATAGTCCTGATCCCAGTCTGGCTCTCATGACTTTACAATTTACACCAGGTCATTGGCACACTTATTGATCAGCATTTGATCAGTTCTCGTATACTTGAATCGGCAGCACATTCAGCGCACAATGCTCATCACTCACATAATCACTCACTCACTCTTTCAACCCAATGACCTGTACCTATTTAACGTGTAGGTACCACGGAGCAGTGTGCAACCTGCTAGGGGTAGATTTGCTCAACACAGATGTAACACGGTTTCTTATCACATAAAATTACAAGGTGTACAGACATGTACTTATACAGTAGAAACTCGAATTAAGATGATCTCTCCATCTAGACTACCCCTGTAAAAAGAATCTTTCATTAAGAGAACATCTAAAAGTTCCAAGTGTTTTTAATGAAAATCTATGAGGTTTAACAGTAAGTGATTGTCTTGCATTAAAGTAGATAATATAAACCGGCCATTTTCTACTTAATGTATTTGTCTATAGAATCGAAATTCAAATAAGCAAATGAATATTTTGTTATGTTTAGATGTTTTACATGTGAAGATAAATGTCTAAGTTCATAGTCGACTATCCAGGAGTAGTGCTAAGTCGACTCATTTACACCAGGTTATTGGTGCATTTGGCACACAATTATAAGCAATCAATTGACAATCAGTGTTGTCAATAAATATTGCATAGCAAAATCAGCCATCATTAAATACTTCTAATTTTGATTTTACGAGAGGACTTAATTATACAATTTAAATGTACCATATTATATAAATCGCTAACAATGGCAGATCAAGGTTTTTAGAAAGGGGGGCTCACTTCATATATTTGATGTGTTTTGTATGCACGGTGAAGGGTGAGCGTGTAAAAAAAATCTATGAAAATGAAGCGCCCCCCTGGATCTGCCTATGCCTAATTACGATTTGATTACCACTGCATACGAACCAAGTATGGTGAGTTAAAAGTCACTAGTACTTGATTGAATTGTGATTGATACAAAGAGATGAATCACGGGAGGCGAATTTCTGTAGTAAAGATTCTACAGCAGGCGCCATCTAATTGTGACGAACGCTTCCTCGCCAATCAACTTTTATAACCAACACGTATGGTATTTGTAAAAATTCAGCGATTATCTGTAATTATCACAAGTAAACTGCAAGCCTCTGACGTGGTCATTTACATTGGCCGGTGGACACCTTATTCATAAGAACACCCTCACCTTTCCCATTTTATTTTATGTGTTTCCTGTGCTTAATACATACAGTAGATTCGTGGTGTGAATAATGTGTAGTGGGGGTACTGGGGGTGGAAAAGAAACATAGATAAACAGAAATAGGCCCTTTGTGTGTTATTAACCCTCTATTAGGACCACGTTTATAAAGAGACTGTATAAAAGACAAGCTTAATCCATTATTTCATTTTCCAAGCCACAAACCCACGCTGAATCGAATTCACGGCCTTCTGGTCAAAAGCACAACTCCCAATTCATTCGGCCATGGAAGCACATGCGTGTGTTTTAGAACTATGTGACTATGGACAGAAGTGCTCTCAGGAAGTGCCAATCAACACATCTAAACAAGACCAAATCTCGAACTCCCAAACCCTCTTAAAGAGAACACCTTAAACCTCCATAAAGCGACCATCTCTCACGTTTCCTTCTAACTTAAAGATTTTAATATACTAGAAATGTGCTAAAGTAGAGGGGATTAACATTGATCTAAATGTTGGCATTATATTGTACTCAAGTAGTCATATGGGAAGACGAAATGTCTTTAAAAACCACAGATAAAGTATATCTAGTCATGTGCGCGTGTAGTTTTGAAGAAAGTATTCTTCTTTTAATTACCAGGGGTATACAGTAAAACCTCCAATTACGACCACCTCTCTATTGAGGACACTTTCTTAAAGCTACCAGAATTGACTTCTGTAAAAAGACCACCTCTATTGCGACCACCTAACACTGTCCGAAAGGTGGTGGAGAGATTCTACTGTACTAAAGGAACCCCCCCCCCACACACACACAGCCCGTCTCAAGAGAGATAACCCTTTTTACCACACAAGGAAAACTACGAGTAGCAGGTGCTATAGATCTATACCGCATTGAGTATAGAATTACATCTGTTCACACCTGTTTATATCAATTAAATGCATTGATCTTTTATCTTTCAACTTTTGATTTTACACCATTATTATTGTTTATTGCACTATGTGCCATCTCTCTATGATCTTGATTTGGTCTATGTGTGAAAGTGTGTCGTACCAGCACACGGTGAAATCCCGAGGGAGCCTCCACATTAACACTAAAGCCCCTGCGGACATGGCCCCTACAGTGTAAACAAGATAGTCTAGCGTGTTTAAAGAGTGGACAAAAGGGATCATCACCTGCACACGTTTTTATCTGACACGCATACATTCATGCTTAATCAGTGACTGATTGGGTAACTGCTCTATCGAAGACACACAGGGATGGTCTTAATAGAGAGGTTCTATTTCACATGTAATCAGCAGTTCTCTGGGGTAGTAATAATGTGTACTATTAAAAAGACACACATGTATTTTGCAATGTAAGACTTCTCACTAAGATAAAAATTGCAAAGTATAAATTCAGCAGGTAAAGCAAAGCTTTGTGTTTGTTTCGTGTGTGAGTAACTAATTATGTGTGCGTGAGTGAAAACGTGTGTCAAACTAGCAGCACCTGATAAATATAAATGATATGTGTGACTTATCATCATATATATTGCAAGATATACATACATCCACATGTCACACGGCCTCAAACCTCCACAAAGAGAACAAAGTCCTCCTTCTATAGCCCCCACCCCCAGTACTCCACCATACATTGTTCACTAAGGCTTTCTTGTCTGTTTATTAATCAGGGCTTTGCCATGGGCTTGTAAATATGGAGACGCGCCGTGTAATTGAATGACATGTGCGTTATCAGATCGGTAGTTTGCAACCACAAGTTTATAAACACACATACAGTTAAACCTCAAATTAAGACAACCTCCATATAAAGACCACCTCTATAATAAGACCACTTTTCACAATCCCAAAACCTTCATAAAGCTACCAAAAAAGAGCCTCCGTATAGAGACCACTTCTCTATTGAGACCACCTAACACTAGTCCCAAGGGTGATCCTAATAGAGAAGTTCTACTGCAAATGCAATTGTAAATAAGATGTTACTATAAATTCCTAATTCCCATCTTAAGAGAGATGGTTACTTTGTATGTGATATGTAAAACGCATGCATTCAAACGTGACTGATGGGAATTTCAAATACTCCTCACAATGTCACACCAGAAAAGCAAGCATGCAGTTCATACATTTTGACCCGAGACAATAACTCACGAGGTTACAAGGTATCTACTGTATCATAGCGTTCGTTCTGTTTATTGAAGGTTAGAGGTGATGACACATTTGGGTGGGAATGGAATGTCAGATTAAGTTTTCTCTGCCATTGAGATTCCCTTTTGCAAAAAAATAGTGTGCTGTTGCACTATATTGCACAAACCAGTGAGCCTATAATTTAAGCTTATTTGTATACAATAAAGCCTGCCATTTGGACACTTTTTTTTAATGATTTATTAAATGCCCCGATTTACAACAGAGCCATTTGGACACTTGTGTATTAAGTACATCTGTTTTATATTTACATAGCCCCAGCATGTCACGGGGCATTTGGAACACGGCAATTACGCAAGTACTTTGAACAATTAAAATTTGGCATGCTTAATTGTTTCATTATTCTGCGTTGTGCATGCTTACAATTCAGTAACAATTATTTATGGTTGTATGGAAAATAGTTGCGGATTTTAATTTTGAGCTAGAAATATTTTTATCTATGATAATATAATGATATGATATGGTATACCAGATATATAGAATGTTTATGAAATGCTAGCAAAATAGATAGTATAATATATTTGTGTTATAAGACTCCCATCTGATTTTTAAATAAAAAATGTTTCACTGAAATTATAGTTTTATTTGTGCAATTCAGACTATTAAGCTTTACTTTGTAAGTATTCTATTTTAGCAGTAAGCCACAAACAAATATATGTTCAATTTAACACATTTTTATATCATTAACATATAAACACATTTATTTAAATTTCTGTATTCTTATAATACATCGCCATGTGATAATGACATTTTAATTGCAAATATAATTCAAGATTTACAAAATATAATGCACTTACCACATACAACCATTTAAAAGGCCATGCTCGTGTAAAGGCCCACCACAAATTGTGTACCAATCAAAACTTCACCATATTAATTCCAATGCAAATGAGCATTGATGTAAAAGCACACACCTTTAAATTGACACATTTCTAGTTAAAGGCCCATGGGCATTTCCATGGTCATATACGATAGAAAATGGAAGTGGACAGGAAAGTATGTTTAATTGCTGATATCATGGCTCAAATGATGAGTAAGTTTGATGGTTGAAGTAATAATGTGATACTAAGTGAAAATGTTATTGCTTATGTTTTAAGGAACGTATTCATATGATAACTGAGGCATACTTAAATTGTGATTAGTGACGAGGTTGCCCATGGTGAGTGGTTCCGTTCCGTTCCGGTAAAAATAACTAGCCACAGGGCTTGTGATATTTGGCGTAACGGAACGGAACGAGCCACCAGGTTCATTTAATTGTTGTTTGCATAAAAAGCAAACACATTTGAACAGTTAATGACTTACATGGAGATTCAGTCTTATTAAAATGCATAATAATTATCACCCCTTCGTGAATACCACACCTCTATAATAAGATCAGTATCACTGTATTGTGTTATTTCTACTCTACTGTAACAATAACAAAACTAAATCATGACCAATCTGAAATAGCGTTTTATTTCTGTAAAGCCAAGTTAAACGCTCCGCTTTGAACTCAAATTGCTCAGGCTACTCTTAATAGGTTAAGATGGAGATGAGATGGATAGACTGTGGTCACTTAAGAGATGTGTGGGACACACAGTGGGGGCTGATTACACGTGAATTAATTTTTCTTCAGTGGCCGCCAAATTTCTCTTGTGCGGCAGACTGAGTTGGGGCTAATTATGTATGAATTTAGATGTCTTGGATGGCAAATGTCAGATTCGAGATGGACTGATGTCAATAGCACTGTTTGATAGACAAGTGTCCACAATTGACAGACAAGTACCTTAACCATACACTCGTGTATTCAATTCTCCATGGTCATTACTGGTAAAATGAAAATCAGAACCATTATGTAAATGTGATCTGTAAGTGACGTGATTATTCATTGGTAATGTGACTGACCCAGCTGCCCAGTGATATAGTCTAGCTGTCTCTCAAATAAATAGACTTCACATCTGGTTCCGTTCCGTTACGCAAAAAATCAACACCAAAGGGGCTTGTTATATTCTGCGGAACGGAACGGAACGAGGTTGGAGAATTATGGCATTTGACATATGATATTGCGTGATTAAATTGGTCAGTGATCACATCACTTAGATGTAGAAAAATGAATTAAAGCTATGCCCACATGTATGGTATTCAAATAATGTTCATTCAGACAGTTCTATTTATTACCGGTATGCGGAAACAATACATAGCAATAAAAATGATTATGTAAGCAATTTATTCTTCCAAAGTGAAGGCTTACCTCGATCTAGTTTGTGTAAAGTATGCGGTGGCTAGGTGACATTAATTCGTCATTAGGCATCACTAATAGGACCAAGAATGTCTGATCATGCTGATAACTGATAACCAACCACACATTAGACTAGTCACTGTGAATGGACTGCACATAATTGTACATATTATATATAATATACTACTTATAGCAAAATACAATGTAAACTAAATATAGCAAAATTATAACTTAAAACATCAATATTAAACTTTACTACTATACATATTTAAATTGCAAATACTATATAATTGTACATATCAAATATAATATACTAAATATAGCAAACTATACTAAAGATAGCAAAATTATAACTTAAAACATCATTATTATATTGACTAACTTTACTACTCTATAGCATTAAATTGTACATATTAGGTATAATTGCACACATATATGACATACTAAATATAGCACCATACTAAACATAGCAGGATTACTTAATTTATATCTTAATATATTTCAACATAAGTCATTGTTTATAAGCATTTACATACATTTATATATATTTACATAAGTACAGCAGTGTTGCAATGCAAACTTTAAAATAATTAACATACAGTAGCATACAGTATAAGAAACTAAAACTTCCAATATAGTACAATACTTTATAGTACTTTGGATAACAACAACAAAACATATCAATGATCAATCTGAAAATGACAATTGTAACATTCTTATAATGACAAAAATACATAAAAAACCTTTTTATGTCACGGCATAGACACAGCCAACCTCACTTACCACTCTATAAAGTAAGCTGATGTTGACCATGCCCGCCGGCTAATGGTTTCTCCTAGGGATGGTATTTGGTTCTTCTGCTTCTCGGTATTTAGATTATATTTATTTTAATTTATATCACAGATTTAGTAAATTGACAAACTCTTCTTTTTCAAGTTAGAATATTTATTGATGTGTGGTTACAAGTTAGTAGTATATAGATGTAGGGGTTTGGCACAGAAGACCCTTAAAACACCCTTCTCACAGGAGTTTCTGCACAGGGGTCTTCTGCCAGTCCCCTATGGGTATATTGGGGAATAAGAAAAAGAATCAAAGAAAAGCACAAATGTATTTTTTGACAGTTCGTTAGATCAATAAAGAAAATTTGGAAAGTCATTTGGTTCACCGTACAGTTCCTCGTATATCCATTCTTTAGATGTATTTTTATAGTTCGAAGTAGATGTCGACGATAAATTGCATTTGGATCACGCTCATCTGCCACTGTTAGATCAATAACCATTACAAAGTATTCTAGCAAGGTAGACAGCATATGGAATCATGTCAGAGATAGTTTAACGTAATACTCTTTGATCATGTTAAGTTGAAATCAATAACTTAATCAATAACTTAAAACATTTTCATTTTGGAGACAATTAGTGACATATTTTTAGTTTAAGTGATATTGTTATTCATATTTTGAAGATTTAGTTTGGATGATAATTAATGTACACTGGATGGCTATGATGTTGTAATAGAAACAAGGAAATTGGACAGTTATATCAATAGCTGGAGCTGAGCAAGAGCTGAAATACATCTGATTGCACACTGGAATTTCTTACATCAGTTGCAGATATTTGGGGGTAAATCCTTGTGGTTGTCAATGTGTCTGGGAGTTGATTTCGGTACATAATTGTACTGAATGAGACCTGACACATGCGCTATTATGATATAGATATATCATTATTATGATATATATTGCAGCTATATCATAACTGCGCCTTTACTTTTCAGATGCAGAGGTCCGGAGAGCTAACAATCACGCTCACAATGTGTTCTCATTTCTAGAGCACCGGGTCAACTGCCATCAAACACGGATTGCTAAAGGACAGTCATAGGATTTTTCTGGGAGCTAACAATCACGCTCGCCCATACAAGGTTTTATCACTAGAAAGGAAAATACTACTAATACACAGCATTCTAGTCCAGTGACCAAGTAAGCTTCGACTTCCAAAGGCTATTAAGACTACAGTCTCATAACCCCTGCTGGCCTTTAGTTTCATACTAGTAGTTTTTACCAGAGACATTTATTTCCTGGCTACTAGTTAATGAGACTAAGTCTACTAAACTATCAGTTTTTACCAGTGACATTTATTTCCTGGCTGTTTAGTTTGTAGACAAGACAAAGGTCTTCTGCAGATGTTAGTTAATGAGACTGCTGTCTCTACTCGACTATCAGTTTTTACCAGTGACATTTATTTCCTGGCTGTTTAGTCTGGTACCTTCTACAGAACTGACGAGGCATTTTGATAAAGATATTTTAGTAAAGATATTCGTGAAACAGGGACTACATTAA
The DNA here is from genome assembly GCA_019095985.1 of Streblospio benedicti. Classification (NCBI taxonomy): domain Eukaryota; kingdom Metazoa; phylum Annelida; class Polychaeta; order Spionida; family Spionidae; genus Streblospio; species Streblospio benedicti. Next base: position 13,252,146 of record CM032668.1, read on the forward strand.
TTACAAAAGTGTCTGTGTGCTTCATAGTGAGTCAATCCCGAACGTTGGACAATTGGAAGCTTCAATCAACAAGGACATTATTAATTTTTATGAACATTTCTAATTTTATATATTTTAAATTAGTTGTACAAGTTTTTATGAATAAAGTTTATGTTTTAAAATATAGTTTGTTGTACGATCACGGCCAAACCTTCTACTAATTCATTGACATCGTACCCCCGATCGTCACACAATCATATTGATAACCTGATCAAAATTCCTATGCGCCCCCAGAAAATCCCAACACTTGATTATGTTATGGCAACAACCCCACTCAATAAAAAGCTCGTACAGGTCTTCTTCGTCAAAACCCATCAATGAAGTAAAAACCCTTTTCATTGTAGAAATGTCCACCCTAAATGGAAATTTTACCTCGATTGATGACTCAAACGGCCCCACACTACCCCATAACGCAAAATAATCTGTCTTAGTAATCAGCTGATCTAATGAATAAGAGTCGAATTTCAAAATCGTAGCCTCCATATCGTCTCAGATACACAGAAAACTCTATGAACACTTGACCAACAATATAACATATGACTATATATATATATATATATATATATATATATATTCCCCTGGCAACGACACTAGCCGGGGAAGACTAGTATATGCTTGACTCTCGAATATCCCTATATTTTTTTTCCAAACTAGTCTCATCCAATATCAATTCATCGTAGATAAATTAAGAGTCAAACACTGCCTATCGGCTTCCATATTAAATATGTACATATACATCGTAAAATTCGACTTACTGCATGACACAGACTGTCCCGACCCACATCAAAATTCGACAGATCCGCAATGTCGGTTCTTCCAGTACAAAGCCTAAGGATCTGCCAAATCCAATGCCCCAATCAGGCCAGTCCATGCCACACACAAATCACTTACCTCCCATTCCATATTTTCCTCAAATTCTTTACTCATATGTTACAACATTCAGTATTAATTCTAATATTACTGTGGTAGTAATTCCACCCATCCATTAATTCACTTAGATTTATTTACAATATCCAATTTAGTACTTTATACAACACTACGTATACATTAAATCCAATATCTCAATGGATCAATACCATTCAGGGAAGAAATAAACGCAATTCACTGAATCATGACGGCATAAGATCCGCTATATCCGCCACCGCTATATCCGCCACGCATGCCCCCAGCAAAGCGTCCCCCTGTAATTGATTCTCTCCGCTCGTTTTAAATCTTCTATCATGGATGTCAACTCCATCGATAATCCATTCCCAATTACAAATTCAGTCATCTGACTCCTAACTACCTTGGCCCGATCTAACGAGTTCATTATGCATTCCACATTTTGCTCGTAACAATTATAGCCAGGTCTCGGCCTCACGCAAACATTAAAACAATTGTGCAATCCCATTCGTAATGTCACATTTAAACCAATTAAACTAACCACTGAAACATGTCGCTTTCCATATTGATTATGATCAACATGTTCTTAAACTTGAAACACTGATTCAATCTATCTGGCGCCACCTCCCTTAACTTTCCAAATCCAAACATTTGATAATCCATCACCCATTACAATTTTATTTAGCATCCTTATTAACTCTATAAACCAATTTCATAATGTTTCATAACATGACAAATCCAACACTGTCCCTCCCCACATTCACAATATAAACCAACTGTTTTCAACCTCAGTCACCCCCTGCTCCCTCCAGCAGCCCACCTGGGATACATTAAAATAACGTCCAGTAATCCTCAGCGGACACCAACGACATGAGCAGAAATATATGTTTATATATTTTAAATTGCAAATACTATACAATTGTACATATCATACATAATATACTAAATATAGCAAACTATACTAAAGATAAAAATTATAACTTAAAACATCATTATTATATTGACTAACTTTACTACTCTATAGCTTTAAATTGTACATATTAGGTATAAGTGTACACATATATAACATACTAAATATAGCAGCATACTAAATATAGCAGGATTACTTAATTTATATATTAATATATTTTAACATAAGTCATTGTTTATAAGCATTTACATACATTTATATACATTTACATAAGAACAGCAGTGTTGCAATACAAACTTTAAAATAACATACAGTAGAATACAGTATTAGAAACTAAAACTTCCAATATACAATGTAGTACAATACTTTATAGTACTTTGGATAACAACAACAAAACATATCAATGATCAATCTGAAAATGACAATTGTAACATTCTTATAATGACACAAATTCACAAAAAAAAACATTTTTACTGTGATCATCATAAAATATATATTTCAATATCAACTTTAAAAAGGCATAGCCAGGTGCTGACATTTTTACTTTAACATATGACACAATGAAAATTACTTTTGAAAATCAAAATATCAAGAGCGAATATTGAGATACTATTGTTACAACGCTTTTTTCAAAGTAAATATATTATCACAAGCTAAATCTAAATACAAAGAAAATTAAACAAAATGTTTAGTCTATACAACTGGACATTTAAACGTACTTGTAGACATTTTCTATATAGCATATTTCCTCAGTGTGACGTCATGTGGTGATGCAATGACCAAATGAAACATCTGTACAGGTACGTTGAAATCCAGTTGTATAGTCTAAATATGTATTGGTTATCATTAAACCTGGATGTCTAATCTTCATAGAGGTAAACTGTAAATTCTGTACAGTTGTCCTAAACAAAACAAACCACAATATTACTAGTATATACTTTGATGCAGTAGCAAATGTATTTCAATACCTTTTCGAGTGTTACATCCTTCCCTAGACTTTCGACAACTAAAACACATATACATATACATAACGTACATATACAAAATCAAACAACTATTTCCATGAATCTTAATTTACAAAAGTCTACATAATCTACCTGGATTTACAAAATATATAATCTACACGTGTGTGTATTTACAAAATTTACAAAATGTACAAAATCAGTTAATTGTGATGGTTTTACTCGCCACAATTAACCAATTACAATTGCAATTTACGGTCTACCTACCGCAACATGCGTTTACACTACAGTCTCAAACAGGCAGCGAGAATCGATCCTACATCGGCTCTCACGGGGGCGAATCGGCTCGACTCGAACACGCACATACACTCAATCTACGCACGAAACCAACACAAAAACTGGCATAAAATTATAATCTACACTTCTCAATAAATATTAAGTCCAAATATCATACTAAATTCTACATTTGCATGGTCTTTTAAATTTGCACTAATATGGAATATTACCGGTAGTTTTTTTATCATGCACAAATGTGGCTGATAGAAATTGCTTAGTTTTGTCAAGAATGGAGTTGAACAAAAAGTACACTTATAGCAGTTTCAATAAATGTGATAACTTTATACCTGTTATACCTAATACAAGAAACACACAGAGTATATTTCATGACTGTGAAAATGCTAAAGCATCCTGTATACAAAATAATTTACATAATACATCACTGCGTAGACCGAATCTCTGGATTTACGAGCTCGAGTCGAGCCATCTGCAGCTGGAGTTCCAGGCTGCGGTAAGTGGGGCTGGGGACTGTCTGCGTCTTTTTTCGCTAAAACCGCATCTAATTTCATGCGGTTGGGGCATTGTGAATAAATGTTGTTGGAAAACACAAAAGAATGCGTTAAGCATCAACATTCATCCACTTACCTCAATATACACTACTGGATCAAACAGACTTTTTTCCTCACTCCTACTCCTCAGGCAGCTATGTTGTGCCACTGCCACGCGCGCACTCCATGGGCACCATTATTTGTCCAGCGTCGGCTGCCATCGCCGGGTCCACAAACAGTGGAGTCGAGTTTTGGTCTTTTGCTGTTTACGTCACTTAGTTCTGTGAGTTTGTGCTTTCTTGTTTTTTGCTGCTGTTGTTGTTGTTGTTGTTGTTGTTGTTGTTGTTGTTGTTGTTGTTGTTGCACAAATGCATTCTGCTGCTGCAGCTGCTGCTGTTGCCACTGCTGCTCCAGCTCCTGCTGCTGGTGAATATACGGTATATAGTGCTGTTGATACTGCTGTTGGGCTGGTATATATTGTTGTTGTTGTTGTTGTTGTTGTTGTTGCTGCTGCTGCTGCTGCTGCTGCTGCTGCTGCTGCTGCTGCATTGGTATACATTGTTGTTGTTGCTGTTGTTGTTGCTGTTGCTGCCCTGGTAGATATTGTTGTTGTTGCTGCTGCAACTTCTGATGCCCTGGTATATATTGTTGTTGTTGCTGCAACTTCTGGTGCTGCTGGTGCTGGTGCTGGTGCTGCTGCTGCTGCTGCTGCTGCTTATGTTGCTGCTTTGGTATATATAGTTGTTGTTGTTGTTGCTGCTGCTGCTGCTGCTGCTGCTGCTGCTGCTGCTTATGCTGCTGCCCTGGTATATTTTGTTGTTGTTGCTGTTGCAACGTCTGCTGCTGCTGCTGCTGCTGCTGTTGTTGCAAGCTTCTGACATTGAGACACGCTGCTAGAGTTTCACGCACATGATCACTGCCTCCAGGCCATTGCTGGGCGTTGAGGAAGTGCGTTATACATTGACTGCCGTGAAAATGCTCCCTCAAAGCCTCCATTGTATCGAACTGTGCCTGACAAAGCTTGCAGTAGAAGGTGTTGCACACGTCCTGGCCGAGGAGACACGCTGCTAGAGTTTCGCGCACATGATCACTGCTTCCCGGCCATTGCTGGGGGTTGAGGAAGTTTGTTATACATTGACTGCCATGAAAATGCTCCCTCAAAGCCTCCATTGTATCGAACTGTGCCCAACAAAGCTTGCAGTAGAAGGTGTTGCACACGTCCAGGCCGAGGAGGCTGAAACTGGCGTCGGCTCGCTCAAACCGGGAAGTCATCGGATCAGGACACACAATGTTCTCCGTAACCGGGGGAAGTGGCGACACCTGCTTCTCTGTAACGAGGGGAAGAGGCGACATCTGCTTCTCAGTAACCAGGTTAAGTGGCGACACCTGCTTCTCCGTAACTAGGGTAAGTGACGACACCTGCTTCTCCGTAACCAAGGGAAGTGTTGACACCAGCTTCTCAATGGAAGCTATAGAGGGGACGTGACCATCATCATCCTCGGCATCAGAAATGTCCGAGTACTGGTTGTCAGCGGAGGTTTTGGGCTGGTTGTCGACGGGTATCACCTCCAGAAGGTGCTTGCCCAGGTACAGCTTGTTCTTGCCTTCTGGCACGCCCCTTTTCCCGACACCTGTTTCCGACTCATCATTGTCTTCTGGCGCGCCTCTATTCCCGACACGTGTTTCTGACTTGTCATCGTCACCGTCTGGAATTTCAATAACCTCGATATTTTCGGCATCGCTTTTGTCACCATCTTCCGTATCGGTTTCATTGACATCACTGAGATTGTTTGGAGCGTGGTCAGTGGCGTCGTTTTGTGGCTGACTATCACCGTCAGGATGATTTTCAACATTGATATTTCCTGCATCGTGGGCGTCGTCTTCATCAAACAGGTTGATGAAGGTGTCCACATGTAGGAATCCTTCACGCTCAGGATTTGTCTGATTTTGACCCTGTTCACAAGTCTCTTTGACATCTTGCTCGATCACACTGGCCTTCGTATTTGCTGTATGTTTCTCATCCCTATTGGCATTCTTTTCATTCTCCATTTTCAGCTTCAACCTGCTGCTTTTCATCATCTTTGAACAAAAAAAAATAAGAAAAATATTAGCATGGGAAGACGTACTGGTGTTAAACCTTTACCTTGAACTCTGGAGTCACATTTTTCTGTTGATAAATTATAATTTCCTTGTAACGGGTATCAAACAGTGCATTATTGACTTCTTCACTCATTGGTTTTTATGTACATGTACTTCCTTTGAGTTTGACATCCAAATGCATTTCTTACATTTCTAACAAAATATTCATAATTCATATACAATCTGTTCAGCTCTAAAAGACCCCTAATATCATGATGAATATGAATGTTATGAATAAAGTATAAAATTTTTGAATTAGTTTGTTTCGATAATCAGCATTGGAAGACCACGGTCATATATATCTCATTGGCGATATACCCAGTATCTAGTTGATATTATGAACATGGGCAAGTTGTGAATAATAAGACTGCCGATGTAGAAGCGCACCTTGAGGTCATCCTCGAGCTGCTGCATGCTGAGATAGGTGGCAGCCTCGATCAGGTCATCGAGGGCAGCCTCGTCGTCTGCGTCCTGCAGCACGAAAAGTAGCCCTTAGCAGCTCAAAAACGTTTGCATTAAAAGAGTCAAAATTTACGTTTTTAAAACAAAATTTCATTTTAACAAGAATACAGCTGAACAATAGAACCACGCACTATAGATGATTATGGCAGTAAATTGTAGTGAGATATCCCCCCAAAAGTTGACACCTCGAGTTTAGTTTAGTTTATCAAAATCTCAGTCGTATGTACAGACATGCTAAAATCCCAAATAATGAAATATATTTAAGAATTACATATTGTAACGGGTTTGGCTTTTTCTACTTTACAGCTGTTATTAGGGTTCTTGGTAAAGTGTGGTGTTAGGTGCCCCCCTCCCCCTACCCCTCTGAAGGTTCAGAGGAGGAAGAAGCCTGTTTCTTTGATGTTACTTCTAATCCACTGCATTTGTATATCTTTATTCCATATCAGTTATATCTATACGTGTACAATATATCTGAACATGTACATATATTACATATACAGTTTCATATTCATGAAGCGTCCCTTTCAGCAAGAGAATAAGAATCAAGTGTCACGGTACAGACACAACCAACCTTTGCCTACTCTCTTTTTATAAGCAGAAGCTGGCCATGCCTACCGCCTAATGGTTTCTATCTTGGCCCGATCTAACGAGTTCATTATGCATTCCACATTTTGCTCGTAACAATTATAGCCAGGTCTCGGCCTCACGCGAACATTTAAACAATTGTGCAATCCCGGTCGTAATGTCACATTTAAACCAATTAAACTAACCACTGATGCATGGCGCTTTTCCATATTGATTATGATCAACATGTCCTTAAACTTGAAACACTGATTCAACTTATCTGGCGCCACCTCCCTTAACTCTCCAAATCCAAACATGTTATCCATAATATCCAATTCAAAATCCATCTACCCGTTCTCCCATCTTTTGGATGCTAAAAGGTCTAATAATAACTCAACGTAAGAAGCCTCTAACTTCACCCGTGGTCCCAAATCGAACATGAAAACATCTAAATTTTGTTGAAAATTGTAAATTCCAACAAACTTACATCCATTTTGGTACAATTTTTCAATTTGACTTGCAATAACGTTTGCAATTACCACATGTTCTTCTCGCCAAAATTTTCCGGGAGCACACTCATAATACAAATTAATTGTTCCCAATGTGGGCTTTATCTCCGTAATATCATCCACCTGGTCCACATAATTTGCATATTTTGGAACATTTAAAATACAGTTTAATAACTCTATTAGCACCAATTTACCGGCCACCTCTGCGGTCACTATCTCCATTCGGATATGAACTTTTTAAAATCTCCCATCTCATCACCCATCTCGGGGGTGGGCGAGCCGCACGATGATATATCACTGTATGACATGAAACAATATTCACTGTAAGCTTTTGAGCAGAAAATGACCAAATTCACCCATTCTCAGCTTTCATATCAGCCAAAGTCTAAAACCCAAGTCCGCAATCCTCCGCACCCGAAACTTTGCCAGAACTGCATCTGGCCGATCCTAATCTAGTTTTATGATCGCCCAATGGTTAATTCCACCCGGTGTTATTACCCAATAAATTGCCATTTAATCTTGTAGGCTATGAGCTGATACCCCAAATTTTGGATATCGGTACCATCTTTAGGGGCAAGTGCTATCATATATCATTTTGTAGCTATGAATCTCAGCTTCAATTTAAGCTATGATACATGTGTCAAAGTGGTAGCTTTAATCACATAATTAGCATATTACCATGGCAACCAACTTATTAAGGAAATGGAGCGCTGCAGATGTTCTCATTGAAATCTACATTAATAATGTATCAAATACTCTATAATTTTGAATTAACATTGTATTGTACATCAACTTTCTATGTGTATGGAAAAAAATCAAGATGGCCACTAAAATTCAAAATGGCCGCCATTCAACTTGTTAAAGAATGAATTTGTAATGATTTTGTTTTATGTATGTATTTGCATTATCAAACTTATCATGGCGCAGGTTAGCATTTATAATGTTGTGTTTATGCATATCAAACATATTCTAATATATAATAGAAATGTCTCATTGATATTTATAGCCAACTATTTAGCAAAATAAGCAGTTGCAGTTTGCATAAAAAACTGTTTAACAATCCTATGTGTAAATAATGTTTGTAATTCAGAATTAGTATCAATATGAGTGGTTCATTTTACTTTTGATAATAGAAGATGGTCAGCAAGGTTGTAATTCAACTCTGATTTTATGATTTTGCGTCAAGAGGACATATAAAGCCTGCCAAGCACCTCATCATACAATATGCCATCAAGTCCACAACAGGCTCCGTTGAAATGATCAGAATGATCAATCTCCTTGGGGATGATGTTTCATATACTCTACTTGATGAGCTGGAGCCATCCTTATGCATTCAGAAGCTGCAGATTCAAAAGGATGAGCATATAGCATTACTTGAGCACATCCATCCACATGTTCCTACTACATTGGCCTTCGATAATATTTACCAATTGAAGAGACCCTGAGTGGAGCTGGCACATCACACCGTGTCAATGGCATTGCTGTGCAAGCAAGAGTTTATGGTGACCATCAGCCAAGAGAGCCCACTCAAGCACTATGAGTAGAACCACCAGCCTGATCCTATGTAACACTTGATGTTAAAGAATTCGCGGCAAAACCAAAAATGAAGAACTTTGTTCAGATTTTGACTAGACTGTGTTTGGCACATGTTGCAGGATGGCCTGGGAATAATATAACCAAACATAACATCCAAATGTCTTCTGACACCTTGCCATATCCCACCATCAATGCACCAGCAACTGAAATATCCACCCTCCATGAGATACTTGTTTGTTCACAGAAGATTAAGGAAAATCTTGAACTGAATAGTATTGGTTGGTGTATGATTATTGTGCAAAAGACCACAGAAATATTGTGGAACCACAGCAAACTTGATGCAATTATACCCTACCTTTCAGCGTTCTATACATCTATCTATGTATTGAGTCAGGTCTCATTGCAGGAGTATCCATTGCAGGAGTCTCAGGTCGAAATTATAACCGTGCCATCATTTTGCATTTCTATGAAACACTAAACTCATGTGGAAACAATTCCCAACATTGCTGGAAAATTATGATTGTGATAAATGTGAGCATTTACAGAGTTGGATTACTACCATAACAGTTATGTCTGGAGATCTCCCTGAAAAATCATTCAAAGACCTCATGAAATCTGCTTCTTGCTAAGCAACAAATGAAGCTTTTTTGAAATTCAAAGAGTTTCTGTGCAAGGAAATATTGTCTTACTTCTGGATCTGCGTTGAAATGGTCGAGATCCTCCTGGATATGGTGAGAGTATGATGAGAAGGTAATTGGGAGCTACATTTAGCATTCATTCAGTTCATGATCCCATGGTGCTTAAGCTATGATAATGTCATTTATGCCAGATATCTGTCCCACTACTATTCTGAAATGTCCAATCTATCCACACAGATCACCCACATTGCCTACCTCAGCACAGGGGATTCTCAGTTCAACATAGTGATGATAATACCTTTGGGAGAGTACTAATAGACCAGACTGACAAAAAACAGTAAACAGAGAGACACACAATCTTAAGGTGTGGTAAAGGCAGCCGCACTGAACCAGTGTTACTTGACTAAGAATATCTTAGCTCATATCTGACAACACTGAAAGCATCTCTAGACATGGGCCATGTACACAGACCTGCAGAAAAATGAATCAAAAGAGATGAAGAAGACACAGTAGAATAATGATGGATAACCATTAGACTCGAATTAATATTTAGTTTGTCGGGTGATGTTGTATGACTGTTTGGACTTGCTGCTACCAAAAACATATCAAAAGATCTTATGGAAGCTAACAGACTATGAGAGAAGATCTACTAAACCGGAGTGGAAAGATTAGAAGTGACTCCCAGTGAATAAATGCCATGACTATTTTACCAGAATGAATGCAAACGTTTCTATAAACAAATGAAAACCATCCTAGGCTCTACAAAAGATTGTCAGAAAAAAGTGTATGTTAGTTGTGAGATGACTGCTACCTAATGAATGACTCAATAAATAAAGATAAAGGCACCTATTTTATGCTGCATCAAATGGGTATAAAAAGCAACAAAGTTGTATCACTGGTCCTCTTTGTCGCAGTGCATTCGCATTTATAGCATTTATATAAAAAAAGGTACCCAAAACAGAAGTCCAAAATTTAAAATCTGTTTTGGCCAGATAACACAAACCACTGATTGAAATGCATATAATAACTGGTTTTGACTCAGTAAGTACATTTTCAAAGGAAAGTAAAAATTTGTGCTTTGAAACTTATAGAAAAGTAACTAAAATCACAAGTAGGCTTTTAAAGGTTGGGAGTCGACTGGGACCTCAGTGCTGAGCACTTTCAAGATTTAGAATCTTTTATTTGCCAACTACATGTATATAGTTGGCAAAGTTCAGCTAGTGTAAATCTAATGCGGTACCAGCTATTTTGCTAAAAAAAAGTTGAATCATTTCAGCTTCCTCCATGTACCACAACATTGTGCCGACATTGTCTATGAGTAAATTATCGCACCGAGAATTTGGAAGCTGTCGTTGCAAGGAAGTCAGCTTGTTCCTTCTCCTGCAGGAAAGAGATGGTTGACGGAGAGTGCAGATGATAATGAGCAACTTGTAATTTGTTGGTCAGATGTGGCAACTGCTCCAGATGCCATCCTTCAATTTCTGGCATCCAAGTGCAGTCGATCTTGTAATGAGCAAACATGTCCATGTATTCCAAACGGATTATGTTGTACAGAACTTTGTAAACTTCAAACATGTGACAAAAGAGCACAAGACGATTCTCTACTGAAATTGTCAGAAGATACCACAAGTGATGATGAAGCGAAGGAGGATTGGGCATGAGCATGTAAAGAAAACAGATATTGTACACAAACAAAGTAATCAAGTTCTTGGTTATTGAAATATTACATTGTAACATGTCTTTAATTGCATGATCAAATTATGCTATTAAACATACAATTATACAGTAATGATAACTCTGCAAAGTTGTATCATTCTATTCAATTGTTTATATTTCTTCAAACTATTATTGCAATGTTCTCTAAAAAACAATTTGAGAATATGTATTCTTGATTTGAGGAAGTCATTTCCACTTACCTGATATGACCCAGCAAAACAGCGAGTCAACACTCTCAAATTGAGGATTAATTCATGCCTTTATATTCTTATTTAATGCATAGATAATAATTCATCATGATTCATCTAAGAGGAATTTATAAATTTCATGTGGGCATATTTAATATTTCCTAACATCGGTATCATACATATATCTGATAAAAGCCTAAAACATGTTTTTCATGTCGTTTGTTTCTAGGAATAAACCATTAATAGTATATTTCAAGTTCCTTCATATAAATTAAATCTAAGATATATATTTATATCATCATTTATGCTAATATACAACAAAATATATTTTATCATATAACTATATATATAGTTTATTAACATTATGTTGTAGTTTATCTGTTACCAAGTTTTTGGTGGCCATCTTTGATTTTGGTGGCCATCTTGAATTTGTTTCATATGTGATGAAAGCTGATGTGCAATGGAGCATTAATCCAAAATGATAGAACATTTGATATATCATTTGATCTAGATTCCATCCTCTGTCAGGTATTTTTGATAGTGTCAGGGTACTTCTAGATTCTGTGGGGCCCATTATGAAAATTGCTGATTTTTCATGAAAAGCTACTCATCTGCGATGTGTATCGTATCTGGTTTTTCATTGGACCACATAAGGTATTGAAATATGCCAATAAGAATTTGCCCCTAAAAATGGTACCGACATCTGCCCCAGCTCATGGCCTATTGTATACATCCATATCATCTCCCATTACAATCCCACATTCCATGCCTGTCAAAACATTAACTCAGACAATTGAGCAACAAATCATCATTCCCTTCACAAGACTTTCCCCAATTGCCCGCATCCGCGGAATTCCCGTACTCATTAACCCCTAATACCCCCGCTCTCAACGCAAATTGGGAACAAAAAGATCATAAAGACTCCCAACCGAGCAATCAATCGTGATCATATTAAGACTCATTTTCATGCTGCATGCAAGTGCTAAATAATCATTAGTAATCGCCCTGAACATGATAGCAGAGTAATTATTCACTGCTTTAATTAATGGCAGAATATAAACTTAACATGACACAAGAATCACAAAGAAACATATCAACCACAAATCTTCTGCCCCTTATATCCAGATCTAACTAGCCTTTGTCAGCAATACTTGACATCATCTATTTCCATACCAAATTTAGAAGACAAAGATTACTGTTCTGCCAACGCAGCACTATTTTTGTTTACAAAACATAGATAAAATTCATTCTAGAATTAGCACAGCTTTTCTAAATCTGGATATGAAACCATAACATTCGGCAGACAAAGATGTGATTATAAAAGTGTGAATGAACTTTAGTCTTATCTGAATAAAAACAGATGATGCATGCTTTCAAAATACAGAACAACTTTTAGGAAAATATATAACAACCCACTTTTAAATATCTTAATAAAGTGTGTTGATCTTTACAATATGACCATTCTTTACAGAATTACTAGAGACTATATATATATATATATGTATATTCAAATTTTCCACGTATCTATACCTATATGTCAAAACAGGCTGAAGCAACAGCATACACAGTTTCTTTATTACTTAGCAGGCAACATATTTTCTGATCATCACTTATGTTGAAAAATGTTAAATCTGGAATATTGTGAAGTTGATTTCTGATATCTTCATATAAAGGACATTTGATTGGTACATGACATTCATTCTCTATAGTATCATTACAAATAATACAGAAGTGCTCTTCCTCTGGTTTCTTATTTACACCACATCTATAAAGAAAGGGTATGGCTATTGATGGTCATATAGCAAAAATGTAATTGGTGATTTGCCCTAAATCTTGAGCGTGAATTGTGAACTGCCTGTATCTACGGGTGTGAAATGTGATGGAATCTATTCAGTTACAATTCCTGGTGAAAGACAATGAAATGTATTGGTGACCGGTGATTCAGGGAAAAAAATGCTGGTGAATGGATTTTCATTAAGGCTATCCACCCCCTCAGCCCGGCAGTGGTCTTACCATGGCGTGCTCGTAAAGCTCATTTCTGATATCTTCATAGCAAGGACATTTGATTGGTACATGACATTCATTCTCTATAGTATCATTACAATGAATTTACGGAAGCACTCTTCCTCTGGTTGCGTCGTACCGTGGTGGTCTCCTCGCAAGCCCCAAGGTAGAGCAGCTGCAGCAGTCCGGTCCAGGTGGCGAGTGTGATGCGGCTTGTGGTGATCTTGACCACAGAGCGCGGCTGGCGCGAGAACGTCTGGCGCAGGGCGCTGCTTGCCGCCGCCAGCACCGCCGAGTGGGCGCGGATCACATGGCCGAACCTGCCACACAGAAATATGTACCATAGAATCTCTCTATTAGGACAACCCTTGGGACCAGTGTTAGGCAGTCTCAATAGAGAGGTGGTCTCTATGTGTATACAGAGTTTCATTTTGGTAGCTTAAGAAGGTGTGGGACCGTGAAAAGTGGTCTTATTATAGAGGTGGTCTCCTGTTTAGTGACTAGTCTGCTCATCCAGACCAGTAGATATTGTGGAGGACTCGAGCTGAATTTAATTCACGGCCAAGTGGGCGCGGATCACACGACCGAACCTGCCACACATAAATATGTTTTGTTGAACAAATTCATTAGCTGTGTTAATTCAAATAATACAATTAGTTCTTCATATCAACAGCTATCACAATTTGATAATATATATATCTCAATATTTCGACACCAGTGTTCTTCCCTATACTGAGGAAGGAGGAGGATAGAAAGGGTTAAGGGGGGCACTGACACACTTCAGTGTTGCATATTAAATAATTTCACTATGATTTCAGACGTTCACACACTTGTAAACATACACTATTGAAATCACTGACCTGGTGGTGACCTCCACGTTCTTGTGCTGACTGTCCATGAACATGTGGCGCATGACGGCCATCGGTGTGTCCGTGCGCAACGCCATCTGCAGGCACACATCAATAAGTCAATCAATCATTCAGTCTATTCAATAAGTCAATTAAATCCTAAATCTATTTGAGCAGGCCAGGCTGACCCTAACTATACCTCATTCAGAGGGTGTGGCCTGACTGCCCACAGTGCCAAGTCAACATCTCAACCATCCTCTCCAAGCCTTTCGCTCACAAGGATCTATCAGACCCATGCACGAAAGTGCCCAATCTTTCAGCACGACCGCATCTGAAGTCTGTTTTGGTCTTCACTTGCCTTTCTTTCCTTCTATTACAAGTTTTCTTACTATGCTAATCCTGTCATGTAACGTAATATTTGCATCAGTCTCTGTACGCCATATCATTAGCTGAGCCATCATCGGATGGTTGGTTGTTTATGACCCTTACCCGGACCGTACCCGTACAACTACCCGTGTTTTACCCATGAGAGAAGTAAATTTAATATATCTATTATAATCATTGGCTTTATAATTTCCTACCCGTGCAGGGCTTTGTTATAATTCTGGCATTTTTTATGCACGCACCAATCTCACCCCAACTACATTGCTCCATAAATCCAATTTTATGACCCCCCAACGCGTAACTTTGCAAATTGCATCGTTCAGCTACTACCATTTGCTACATATTACGTAAACCAATCAGAATAATAAAAATTACAATGTAGATGTGGCAAAAAATAGCGTATCATTCCTATAATTTTATTTTGATATTGAGTACCATTTTTTTTAGTTATGATAGAAAATGTTATGATATATTGCATCATTGACTGGGTATAAAATCATTACATAGTGGTAGCTGATTAAGATTTTGTGTATGTGGGTTCTGCATGGATGGCATTGATAAAACTATAGGAAGTTTGTATGTTTTTTGGATAGAGTAGAACCTCCAATTAAGACCAACTCCATAAAGAGACCACCTCTAAAAGACACCATTTCTCAGTCCTAAGCATTCTTAACCAAAGAGACCAACATCTCTATCAAGAGTAGTGTGCTGGGGCCGATCGTCTTACGGCTCCGGGCTCTAAAAAGCTCTTGACTTCTCCGAATCCTAGGGTTTATGGGGCAACCTCTCCGAAGGAGCCATTTCGGCGCGGTTTCTAATTGTAAAGAATGACGTCTCCGAAGAGTCGTTCTATCGTAAACCTCTCAGCTTCCGCCTTTGACCTCGTTCGATACAGGTTTACGGCGAAACCTTCCTAAAGGACATGTTTTGACAAGGTTTCCCATAGTAAAGAGCGTTGTCACTAAACCCGTCTCTTTCCTCTCGCTAGGCATGTATCGTGACCGGCCAACCTTACTGAACAGACGTTTGAGATTCATGAACGTAATAGTGAATAGAGAGAAACTGTAAAAAGAGGTTTATTAAACTATTCTGAACAAAACACTTTCAGCTTCGACCTTTGAACACGTCCGGTACAGGTTTATGGCGAAAACTTTCTAAAGGGGACCTTTTAAACCATAGCTCTCACTATACACTATCATGTTCGTGAACCTCAAACATCTGTTCAGTAAAGTTGCCTCGTAACGATAGACGCCTAGTTGACAAGAATAGAAATTGAAGAGAATTGAATAGAAATTAAAACCAATAATATGATACACAACTAGTACACTCACAGAAAAACTAAGACACTCACTTTTTTCTAGTACAGATCCAGCAGGAAAAAACCTAAATGCCAATCTACAGTTTGCTTTATCATATATGTTATAATAAAATGCACCAGACTCCTGCTTGCTAGCACTGTTTATGCTGCATTTGCTGACCTGACACACAGTATATATAGCCTTTGCCAAGGCCAAGAATACCATTTAAAAAGATTATTGAAACCTTTGATTATACCACTCAGAAACAGCACCAGTCTAAATGTCTCAGCTTAGCGACATTGAATGATATTTAAACATCAGTCTATTAGAGTCAGTCTGAGATATGAACATACATGTACAGTGAACAGTTTTATTCTTCGTGGGTGTTTTAATTTGAAGGAAACTAAATATGAATATTTAAACTAAATAATAAATATCATAGCCTTTAGAAAGGCTAAGTATATAGTGAATAATGGCACAGTTGGTTTTAGTCCAGTAGGTGGCACCGCTAGAGATAGCTCCATGCAGCTGTCTTGTAATCTTTTGGGCTAGATAGTAACCATGGTAATTGACATTTACCATGACATTTTCTCATTTCTTTCACATTTTGGAACAAAAGCATGTAATGCTAATCCATCGGGTCTGATAATGGCCCGATAATCTTTTAACCATTTGAATGTTGAACGTAGGTTTTCAGGTTGTCACATTAATGTGTCATGTGTAATAATGTTTAATGTCTAAATGAATGTTATTTTATGAACACAATATACCACTCATTATTTCAGGCTTGGACACTATATTTTGCATTCCATGCTGTCAATGCAAAAAGCGTGATGTATCCCATGCTTCATAAACAGACAACTGTGAACATTTCTACAGAGACCACCTCACTATTGAGGCCACCTGAGGTCAGACCTATGAGTGGTCTATAGAGGTTCTCGTACCGTTCAGATGTTTATAGAAGTTTGAACCCGTGGGAAATGCCCCCACAAGTCTTTACCCAACACATTGTTTGATTATTACTTAAGGTTTCTTTGTTTGAATGAGCAGCCGTCCTACAGATCTGAATTACTATGCCAGGCAAAGTTAAGCTTACCTAAACTACAAGAGCTCACTGTACTAACTGTGTGAGGTAATGAGCGATGGGGGATTATCTAACAGTCTAACTACTGATTGACTCTCCTTAACTGGTCCTTTGTTACCTTTCTTATAGGTAAGTATGAGCCGAATATACATTAGAACCTCCAATTAAGACCACCTCTCTATTGAGACCACCTCTAGTATAATAAGACCACTTTTCATGGTCCAAAACCTCAACAAAGCTACCACAATGAACCTCTATATAGAGACCACCTCTCTATAAAGGTGGTCCTTATAGAGAGGGTCTACTGTAGTAGTAATCAGTTATATGTACTAACTGCCGTTTAGCGGGTTCCTTTGGCAAATATTAATGAACTTGGCGCATTATTCGGGGTTCTCCGGTTGTAAAGCTATACGAGCGAATATACAAAACCCGACTCCACCTGTCTGGACCCTAGCTTCTACTGGCCTCAACTGTATGGATGCAATGCACACTTCTAGTATACAATAATACCATAGCAAAACCAACAACAAATTTCTGAAAATGCTTGTTAAAAAAAGTATAAAATGGTGATGGAGGGTTGAGAAGAAAACACTCTCAGTTTGTGATTCGCCATCCTAATCCTTAGAGCAAATCACACCTGTGTTAAATGAACAGAATCTGATATGATGTGAATGAACCCCTGCTAAAGCAGTATGGTGAATCCCTGGAAGTTTACAATATCAGGGAATATCTCTCATTTCAAACACCTCTAGCCAATGTGGCCAGTGCTATAACAGGAGCACTAGCCAAATATCATTGGCACCTGCCAAAATTTGGCAGATGATATTGAAAAGGCACTGGCCAAAATTTGAAGTTGCTGAAAAGGGAAGCACCGAAGGCGCGGTTATGAGCGGCGTAGGCGCGATGTACAGGGGTATAGCTAGGGGGGTCTGGGGGCATGCTCACCCAGAAATTTTTTGAAATGGATGTCTCTAGAAACTCTCTGGTGCATTCCTTTTCTGAGAAAGTATTCTTTTTTATTTTGATGAAATGGAGGTATTTATATCATGTTTTGTTTTTCAATGATTTTACATGTTATTACGGTCAACTTTAACACATACATGTATTTGATAAAAAAAACTTGATAGAAAAGGCAATCGCCAAAGTGGCAGGTGCAAATTGAAGCCCATTCGCCAAATGGATTAAGCGCTAGGTTTTGGCTAGTGGCGAGTGTGAAAGATATTCCCTGCAATATACAGGCCAATGTTCCCGATGCACATAGCTTTGCAATTTGTTTAATTTTAGACGACACAGATGGTCTCATTGTTGGTTTTATACTACTTATTCTGTGTGTTTGGAGACAATAAATTTCGGTTTATTTATTTCATTAATATCTGTTCCGACGTTTCTACACGTAAGTGTCCTCTTCAGGGAATATTTAACAATTTATAAAAATGTAATGATCAAGAAATAGCCTAAAACAATGACTAAACATTAAAAAATACAATGTTAAGAATAAAATGCACATTAATTGGTTCTAAGATGTCTAATCAGACAACACTTTTATTATCTATTATGCATAATTGATAATCCTTAATGAAGAAAATGGTAGAAGTTTTGGTATTGTTGTATTTTGTTTGACCATGATGCTTTGGAGTAATAATATTGTCATATTTCTGAATAGGTCTTAATATTTTGTATATCGTGGTCTATAAAGTAAAATCATGGTAGTGTAAACATCAACAAATTTGAGAAGGAGTCGGTTGACTCGAAACATGTAAATAAATAAAGACATGTAAAGTTTTGATCGTTTTTTTTAATAATTATTGACAGCAAAAGAATGAAAATAAAGAGAAAATAACATGAATCCATATGCTGTATACCAAGTTACTAGAATACTTTATAAATAATTTATATATCCAATATGAACAATGACCACAAACATGATTGATAAATATATGAACACTTTAAAATTCAAATATACCAGATTAACATTAGACAAATATACGTATAAATATAAGGATTAGCATTCGTTGAGTATGACTAACTAGTTAAGACACCACTCGCCGCCCTGTCTATTGAAACCACTTTTCAGGTTCTCATCAAATAGTTTTTACTTCGAAAATAAAATAACTAACTTTGCCTACAATATAACTAAATTAGCTATAATCCTATTACTTACAATTGCTATATGGCACAAAGCATGGAAATATTCACAGTAAAAATAATAATAATATAAACTATATTAAGAATTGTATTAAATAATTATGAAATAAACATGTAAAAATCATGTCTGCTGATACTAAGACGATAATTTGTGACTAACAACTATACATTGATACCTGATATCCGAAAACAAAGTAGCAATGGTAAAATAAAATTCTAAACATATCATTAACAATATACCAGTAACTACAAATAATAATATAATATAGGCCGATATATGGCACAAAGCATGAAAATATTCACCATAAAGATAATAATATAAACTATATAAAGAATTGTATTAAATGATTATGAAATAAATATGTTAAAATCTAGTATGCTAAGAAGATAATATGCGACTAAATAACAATACATTGATACCTAACACCAGGATTAAATAAATGCTCTTATCCTGTTACACATAATACACATAAACAGTTATGTAATAACAAGATTTACAACACATCATTAACAATATACCAGTTGCTACAATGTATAAACATTATATACAAAAATATATCCCAAACTAAACCAGTATGAGACTATAAAGCAATACACAGCATCATAAACAGTAAGCACTGGAAATGGAATCAAATGATTAACTTTATTTTTGGAAAAATGCTTTCTAATATTTCATTCCAGGTGAGGATTTACATGTATTGAAAGTAAAGACAATAAATCAAGTTCTTTGTGAGGATTGTATTATATCGATGGTTAGTTGTAAAACATTTGTTTCTGTTTCCAGGTAATGGAAAGAATAAAAATTACGGGATTATTTCCAAAAATATTGTATGTAAATGAAATGTCGCCATCATACTTGTAGAAACCTCTCTCAATATCGGTGAAATTTTCATAAAGATCAGGCAAGAATTATATAGTTTCCTCCTGAGCCCTACAGTAAAATCTAATCTTGATTTTAATCCCTTTATATGCCATCAATATGTGTCCAAGACAGGAGATATGTTAACGATAGGGTTGTATAAGAATATTAAACATAAGTCCAAATTTATGAAACTTTCACAGATATTGGGATTCAATAGGAGTCTAGACGTATACTAACAAAATGGTATTCAACTACATAGAATAATAGCGTAATTGCGATTCTCTCGATTACTTGCAAACAACGATACAATCAAATTCACGAAAATTGCGCTCATTCACAGATTCCGTTGACTTATATAGTCTTATAATACCACAGCAACTATTTACAGTATGTACAACAATATCATTGAGTGGTTTTACTCAGCACAACAATATTGATTGTGAAATGGAGACCTTTTGAATCCTGTCATTTTGTCTATGGCGACTTCCGCTGGTGCTTCAAAGGCCGTGATGGGACCAATGGAGAGGATTTTTCATTCGCCTGACGAAGCTGACGAGACATCAAGAAAGTCTCGCCAAAGACAAAGTGACAGATTCCAAAAAGTTCTATTTTCTCAATATGTAATATGAATAATGGCAGCCAATACTAACTAACACCATACATTCGCTGATGTTGCTTCCATTATCATTACATATGTCAATTTTTATTTTTGCACTGGTTTGTGAATGAAAAAAGCAATTTGTGCAGACACAGGATATGTCACAAAGTCAACAAAACAAGATTTACCTTACTCCTGGTGACAAGTTTACAATATGCGTCAAAATCACAATGTCTTTTTTGAGGTTAAACTGACAACTTACTGGCATACACTATGTCTCCTTTGCATATATCATTTCTTCTCACCCTTTAACCTTGTTTTTTCCTATTTACTAGGGCCTAGTATTCTACTTCCAAGGTATTAACACACTATGGTTGATAATATTGCCACCAGAAGTAAGAAAAATTTGCTCCGCCTGCTCCGGTTGTTTTTGTTCTGTGCAAAGGCACGAGGACTATTGTCACTGCAGAAGCGTGCCATGCCCCATGCCATGCGTCCGCTGTTACTGCTCTTTCATTCACTCTTACCAATCATACACTACTTGATCAAACAGACTTTTTTTGGCCGCATCGTTAGTTACAGCCTGCTGCCTTTCTCAGCCATAGCCATGTGGCTACGTTTACGCATTACGTGCGACTTCAGCTTTTTCAGTGATTTGCAGTTGAAAGCGCATATTTTGCACTTGAAGTACCTCTCTTGGTGCCTATCTGCCAGATGGACAATAAGGTCGTTAAAATTAACAGCTTCAAACCTGCACTGATGGCAGCTCAAACGCACAAAGTCCTCCGCGTAGCGACTTGAATTTGGAATTCTTGTCCATTTTGGCCGCTTCTGACGTTTCTCGGGACTATATGCTTTGAGCTGGTTGTAAATATCTATGCATTTGCTGTTAAAATGAACCCTCAACTTTCTCATGCTTTCAAACTCGTGCTTACAAAAGCTGCAAATATACGGCGTCGCCTTCATGTGTACATCGGACAGATGATGCGCCAGTTTGGACACATTGCTGTAACTTTTACGGCAAATGTTGCAAATCTTCACGCCATACTCGTCTATGCCAATTTTCAAGTCATCTCTTGCGCAGTCGTCGGTGTTGCGTGCAGCTGCAGTCTGATTTTCTGCTTCATAAACATTTGCCACAGCTTCTTCGATCATCGTCAACGTGTCCTGCTCACTGATTGGTGAAATCAAACTCGTATTGATGTCGTCGTCGTTCCCATGGTGATGGATTTCCATGCTGCTGGGAGACGCCATCATGTGGTTATCGTTCTCAGCGTCAGGCACTGATTGGTCGGCTGCTGGAGTAGCTATAGCAACGGGTTCTTTATTTTGCTTTCCGCCAGTTTTATCACTCGCTGGAGAGGCGATAATAGCAGGAGAGGCAATCACAGCAGGAGAACCGACCATTGAAGGAGAACCATTCGTTACAGAACCAATCGTTGCAGAACCGATCCCCGCAGAACCGACCGTCAAGTCATCTTGGACTGGTTCATCATCATCGTCACTGTCAGAAACAAGAAGGTCGGTCTGGACATACTTCGATACTGTACACATTGCTTCACCACCCGTGTTGGTAACATTATCATTGACATCATGAGACACTGCAGGAGTTGTACCTATAGCTGTATCAGCCTGCTTGCCACCATCCACATTATCAATATCCCAGTGCTGACTACAAGGCGCTACCTCTGAGGCTGCATTATCAGAATCAGAACTGCTTTTACTACTCGTTGCAGACTTTTGGCCAGAATTTGCACATTCTTCACATGAATCTTGATCGTCGAGAATAATAATTGTGGATGCCCAGTCCATCGGCTGTGGCCCACACAGCACCTTGTCCACACTCACACTTGTACAATCACTTTCTGTACTCACTATAACAACATCTGGCTCGTCTTCGTCATCACTGATCACAATCTGGTTGTTCTCTTCTTCCCTCTTTCTCTTCAGCTCCACGAACTGCGCGTGCAAGTCGACCATATTGAGGTACTGAGTGTCTCTTATCACGTCGTCTATGAGCGCAGCGTTGTAGTCGACCTTGCCCAGATACAGCGCCTGCAGGATGCAGTCCCACGTGTCGAACGCGATATTCTTCGTCTGGAACCCGAAGATACCGAACTTCGCTCTCTGTTTTTCCTTGTCTTCTATGTGGCTGCTGAAAGTTGCGCTGGCTGCTCCGAGGACACAGCTGTGGATGCTGATCACTTGCCCGCCCTGTGTCTTGATTCTCACGTTCTTGCCGGTCTGCGCCAAGTACATGTTCTTGAGGAGAGTGCTTTGTATGCGGCTGGCTGGCTCCATGACTCTGTGAACAGACAACACAGCACTGGTAAGGATGGCAATACGGGGGAGTTAAATGAGCGAACATTTCTTCAGGATGGTTATCAAAGATATAAAATAAAGATTCATATCTACAGGTACCATCCAACTATGTTTACTTATATGTTGAGACTTTCAGTGCCGTATCACGCCAACATTTTTCGGAACTGATTTACGACAGGATATTTCTTTACATTCCTGGAATATCCTGTTATAAATCACTGTTGTTGTGATATGACGATGAAAGTTTCAACATAATATAAGTAAATATAGTTGGATAGTAAATATGAAACCTTATTTTATATAGGCAAGTCAAATTGGTGTGAAATGTCTCATCGTTATGAAAATTAAGATGCACAACAACTTGCTATTTAAATCCCGCTTTTCACATACACGAATACGCACAATGCATTCACATGAATTGGTGCTTGGGCGTATTGGGACGACACTTAAAACACATGGATTGTAGGTTATGTTGCGTTGCTGAGCCAAACTAACACTTATATATCCGAATGGTTTTAAGAGACTAGGTGCAACATAACTAATTCTAATGCTGTTTATTGAAAATTTATTCGCCAGTATACGTACGTAGGTGGAATTTGTCTATACGTAAAGCTTTGATTATATATAGGAGTTAATTTGGTGTTTCCAATAACCAGTGGAAATGCCTAGTGAGGTGAGGTCCTGCAATAATAATAAACGATGGAAGAATTAGACCCAATATGCATTAAAAAACAATAACTGAAGCATCACAACAGTGTGAGGGGAGCCGCCTGGTAGCCAGAAGTAGAAGCTCAGCTTTTGGACATGTGTTTGGTCAGCAAAAAGCTTTCAAACCATTTTCTCTTGTGCAAATTGATATTGTTACTTGTAATCAAAGCACTTAGATAAACCATTTTTACCCTTGTTTCGTTTTGCAGAAAGATGTTTTTTTTAGCAAAATCACAACTATGAGGTCAGCGCTCATGTTGTAAATTTTGCTTCTAGCTGTAATAGGACAAGTTCAGATCGATACTTGCATATGATATTCTTTCTCACACATAATGCCTGCTAATAAGTTACTTTATATTCACAAATGTCTCCCACTAAGTGCCTTTCGTAGTGGACTTCATGCATTATGCATTGTGCATAATCACTCATTCTATCATTCTGTGCAAAAATCACCGCCAATAACCCACGCTGATTGGTCAATCAGCGTGCTCAATTTTGCGATGGAAAACATGCTCCAGAGCGCGCGGAGACCACTACTATGGCGCTAGTCTAAACTCGTCACATTATCATTACAGCCGTTGACGTCGAAAGGCGTGTTCCGTGTAGCGGAGAGCAAAAGTTTAGTAGTAGTGGTCTCCGCGCGCTCAAAACAAACAAAATTGACTTGCAGTGAGGATGTTATAATATGATTTATTTTAAAATAAAATGGATTTTAGTCATGATAGAATGGTGATTGACCACTCGATTGTCTAATATGAATTAATATAGGGGGTAGCCAATGATGTATTCTCATCTGATATCTCCTGGGTGATATCTGCTGTATGAATTGAATGAAAAATAATTGTAAGTATTGCTTTATTAATGCTTTCATTCGATCTTTCAAACCCCATGGACATTTGACATGTGTGTCAAGAGGGAAGAATCAGTCTTTACAACCTGTTCATGTAAAATGCTTAAATGGATGCAGGTGATAACTTCAGAATAACCGGGGTATATGTGTAATAAAATCCTGTCATCTTAACATTATAATAACCAAAAGTGCAATGTGATATGCTTTTACAGACCTAATTGTAGACTGTGGCACTGTATGCCCATGTCTACACTTTCATATATTAATAACGTAGAATTTCTTTTCTCAATTTCGTTGTAGGTTGTAGCACTGTATGGCCATGTGACTGAGAAGCAACGAATTACAGCAGCTTATGTCCCACCTACTAGAATAATGTGATATGACATCATGTTCTATAAATAGATGTCTTTTTTGTGTGTTATAGGGTCTTTCATGATGACCTCCACAGACCTTATACTGAATTCTGTTTTGTTTTCGTTTTTGCATCAAAACTTACACCATCCATGGCAATGACCATATTCTAAGTTATAGCTGAAGAGAAAATGAGCTAACGATTTCAAGCTCTAAAGATACAAGTCACAGATCAGAACTTAAACAAGCATATATAATGCCTCTTGCATTTTTATGGCTGTGTGATAATACGCTTTTATTCATGCAGAACTGCTTTGCATCGAGAATTAAACTCCCATCAAACGATTGCCCACATTAAGTGAACACAATCCTAAAAAATTCTGCTGCCTAAAATAACTTGTGTTTCTGAATCTCAATCCCAAACACAATAATTCTCACTTACATTTGCAATAGCAGTGAGAAAGTGTGCCGCGTAAATATCCGCCAACACTTCACAAACAGTGTCAGAAATCTCAAAGTCTAACACTGTGCTCTATCCAAGAGTATCCCGGTGTGAGCAAGCTGCAACGTATCCAAATACTTGTCAACGTTTCTACACAGCAGCAAAGTTGATCTCAGGAGAAAAAGCAGCAAAATTCAGAAAACTCACTCGCTCATCCTGCTTCACCAGCGGTACATTCACACATCATATTCTGTTCATTTAACCCCTGCTGCTAGCTCTATGCTGAGACTTGTGCAATAGGATAAAGTTGGAATCTAGCCAGATATCAGCTGCACAGAGATATGTGTTTTGCTCTAAGGATTAGAATGTCACTCGCTGTGCAGTGAGTGGTGTTCATCTCACATAAATTTGGCCGGTTTTTCGAAACTTTGCTCCCAAAATGCTGTGGGATGAAGCTGGTGCTAACGCGCGGGTTGGATTTCATTGGACTCAGTTGCATAAGGAAGCAGTGTGTCATGCCATGAGGGTATCTACTAGCGCAGTCAAAACCTGGGTTAGGAGAGATTTAATGTAGCTATTTCTATGCAAATCCTACTGTAAAGAGAAAGGCATAAGAGCTGTTGTAAACCTATCAAAGCCACTGTTCAAATTTAAAATTCTAATCTTCTAACTGCCATTCGCAATTTACATTGTAATTATTTAGACTCTCAACATGATTACAACTCTTTAGAACTGGGAAAAGAATAAAAAGAAAGTCGAAATTTTGATATTTTTGTTTCCACAAAATTTTGAAAGAAAAGTAAAAAAAAATAGTTGCAGACAAGAATTGACGATATTGAATAAGTATGTAAAATAATTTTCTTACACATATATACAACGTATGGAATGATAATCCATGCCATAATGTCTTCATTTGACCATACTAACAGGTACATGTAGCTCTTTTTAACACCAAGTGCCATGTCAACATCTACACTGTTGAAATTAATTGCAATTTTTTTCTGGTCTCTGACACACTCACTGTGTTGTGATTATATTGCTTCATGTGCTGCATGGTTCACTTATTTACAACTTTGCTCAGTAGTTTGGACAACTTGTTTTGAAGCCAAGTTTGCCGAAATACTCAGAACACTGTCAACTTCTGTTCATTTGTGATGCTTTTATTATGTCTATTACATCATAATTTGTATTGTTAGTTGATATTCAAACCTCCAAATTATTGAAAGTATACAAAACCAAATTTAAAACTTTTATTCATGTGAATTTCAAAATGAAAATCTCTTCTACGATTTTCCAAAATGATCAATCCAAATCATGCACTCAGTTGCTAAAGAACTGTATTTCTTATATATTTCTTATGTACATCATTATAAATTGCACAATAACGCACGGTTCAGTTATTGCTTGTTGTTTGAAACAAACACAATGCACAGAACATAACCTGATAATTTCAACATAAAAAGTGCAAAGATCTTACAAAATGAAGTTTTAGATTTGTACAGTGATACGTGCATATTGTGGAGACAGTATCCACATTACGTCCTATTTAGTGAAACATTTTCTTAGTAATATCGATCTGTCTGGATTTGTTCTTTATTTTATTTAACAATACTTGACACGTCCAAATTACTGTCACTTGCTCACATGCATATACGTCTGTCCTCAGAAAAATCCCAGTAGCAACTGTACGATTGGAAGCGAGTCTGCTCATCAAAGTGCGGCTGAAAGTGAGGCTGGTGGTTTTATAAGGGCTGAGCAGCTTTCTATGCATATCCATGCTAATTTTAGCAGAGTCTTCTAGAATTGTTTTCACGTACAGATTGGGAAAAACTCACTAGAATTGTTGTAGTTTGCAGGCGGTTAAAAATAGGATCAGTTCATGGTGCCAAAATATGTTTTGACACACTTTCAATTGCATTCCACATCATATCAACATCTTATAAAGCGAAGATATGTGGCAATAGACTTGGCAAGTTCTGGGAGAACCACCCTCTAAAATACGCTCACAGCCAAGATACCTCAACCACGAACACTACAGCCAAACATAGAGGAGCTACTCATCATCTGCGTTTGGAGGCAGACTTAGGTAGATATATGGTCATATATAGCAAGAGAGAGAAGCTGCCCAAATTGTAGAGGGGTAAGCAGATCCAGGCGGTGTGTGAAGTAGATCTAAAAAAAGTTTATTCAAGAAAGACACAGGGAGTAAACCCCGCACCTTTTCCCACCCAAATACCTTATCTTCATACGGTTTTAGGCTTGTCGGCCATAGATCTTGCGTACAAAACCCATGATACCCCTTACGTGCTCTCCCTTTTCCAAAACCCTGGATCTGCCAGTGAGAGGCGTCCTCACGCTGAGGTCCTACTGTAATGAAATCCCATTCTGCTTCTGTTATCAGCAACAACATGGGACCTGTTTTTAATGTAACTTCCACTCATTTGTTAAAAGCATTCCACCAACTAAGATGAATATCAGAATTGCAGATTTGAAAACTTAAATTTCAGATGTTTCATACTTTAGCATCTGTCATTTTTCTACAGTGTCACCAATTATGATCTAACTTTTTTCATTTAGAT
Organism: Streblospio benedicti; assembly: GCA_019095985.1. Classification (NCBI taxonomy): domain Eukaryota; kingdom Metazoa; phylum Annelida; class Polychaeta; order Spionida; family Spionidae; genus Streblospio; species Streblospio benedicti. The sequence goes on from CM032668.1 coordinate 13,279,990, forward strand.
GCAGTAGAACTAGCCTCAAGGCCCAAGAATAGAAAAAGATCATTGAAATGTATGTGATCATTGCACTCAGAAACAGCCAAAGTGTAAATGTCTCAGCTTATCGGATGATATTCTTGTTGTATGATATTTAAACTCCAGGCTATGAGAGTCAGTCTAAGACGTCCTATTACATGGACAAAGGAGTTGTATTCTGTGTGAGTGTTTTGATATAAAGGAAACAAAATACGAATAACTAAATATCAAATATCATAGCCTTTAGAAAGGCTAAGTAGAACCCCCTAATGAGCTAAGAGCTGGTTTCTATTAAGTCTCCATCATTCAGACTGCTAGCTAAGAGCTGCTGTTTGCTGCATGCTCTAGTAGACTTGCGGCGTGGAGAGGCTGGTGTGCCACAGTCTAGTTTCTATTCTTCACAATGGTGTCTGTAAGTTTGGTCCTGTAAAAATGGTCTTATTACAGAGGTGGTTCTATTAAGGGGTGGGGGGGAGGGGTTATGTTTCACTATGTTTAATGCAGCAAGGTACCAAGTCTACTGTGACATTTACCAGTCAATCAGAGCAGCTCATTTGCATACATGTATGCCAAAATGAACTCATACAGTAGAACCTCTCTATTAAGACCACATGTGGGAGTGACCTCAAGTGGTCCTCAATAGAAAGGTGGTCTTTATATGGAGGTTCTTCTTGGTCAATGAACCCTTGCGAGCATGAAAAAGGGTTCTATTACAGAGGTGGTCTCAATACAGATGTGGTCTTAATTGGAGGTTCTACTGTATATTCCATCCCTCAAAGATATCATAACTCATAATAGCTCATTGTGTTAAAACCTGTCCATTGCTTACATACAGTCTTCCAATCCCCATGGGCTGGTGGGAAGACCTATGTCAATTTTAGGTGGGCTGTTACATACTATTGACATTTCGATAGTCTAGATCTTAAGAGGGGGCTATTACATGAATGACAATTCAGTAGTCTAGATTTTGATAAGGCTCGTATTTGAGTTGGGCCTTCACACACGGCTGGGCCTTTACAGGATATGGGTGCTTAAATGGTGTAACTGTACCTTTTGGGAATGTTCATCTAAGCAAACCTCAACAAGTCAAATGAAAATTACCACGAGCTAGGGTGACAGGTGAATATTAGCCTTTGTCAAGGCCAAGAATACAATTTGAAAAGATTAGGTCTCAGACCACCAAATCAATAAAAAATCAGCAAAAAATTCGGTCCGAACACGCCGGTGCTGTGGCTTGTTGCTATAACTAGAAAGTAGGCGTGGTTCCGATTATTTACTGATTATAGATATGGTAAAAAAATTAAGCTCATACCCAATAGGTATCAAACCAGTTATTTCATTTAAATATTCTGGGTGGCTGTTTTAATATGAAGGAAACTAAATATGAATATTTAAACTAAATTATAAATATCATAGCCTTTAGAAAGGCTAGTGAATATATATATATATATATATATATATATTAAAAAGCTACTTTACATACCTGGGTTACAAATGTGGATAAATACGTCTGCCAAGTGTGAAACGCCGCGACCCACGAAAGTTGTGTGGAAAATCGACACTAGTCTTCTTGTCTTTAGAAAACAAGATTTGGATGACAGAAATCTTCTCTCTGTCCTTCAAAAGCAAAATAGGATTTTGGAAAATGTAACACACAATATCCCCATGGTGAGCGGGGGAGGGGGCGTTTGGTGGCAATCAGTGACTTAATTTGATAAACATCAATTTTCTTTATGGAGAAGGGGGTGGTACCACTACCCAGGGGTAGCTATCAGTAATAAATAATACATGTATTCATATCATCAATTTAAGGTAATTAATGTGTAATAATAACTTGAATTTCTTTTATTTCTTTTATACACAACAAAACAAGTATCACTGTTTAGGCTGTAAAAATACAGTATCATTTTTCATTGAACATTAAGGACAGCGCTGTAAATGTCTTATTACAGAAGTGGTCATGGTTGGAAGTTCTACCAAAGAGCATTACCAAGAGAGGTAACGTCCTATGTTTCCTATGGTGGACGTAAAATACTGAACAGGTGCGAGCAGGTGCGACGTCGGGGATGGTTGAAGTGACTAAGTATTCATAGGTGAATGAAATGAAGATGACCAAAAAACTTATTATATGACTTTATATGATACACTAAATTATAAAATAGTGCACATATGTATAAACAACAGTGGGTAGTTTCTTGTTTTCATGAGATAAATAATATTGTCTAGGTAGAAACACAGCAAGATAACATTTATTGTAGGCATAGACTAATCAGCTTGTCAAATCCACTTCGATATAATGCACATTTTACCTTCAAAGTTTAGTAATAAAATATGCTACTAAATTTTTATAATTGATATGATTGGAAACGCATACTTCTGTAGATTACATATGTATTAATTAAATGTTTCTAGCCATGGCAAGTGCTGAAATACTAAGCAAAATGTTCGGACACTTTTTCTTCGCTAATCACGTTTTTCACTGTATGGCTGTCATTGTCAAACGCTGGTTCGGTAATAAATATGTCAGTATCTCATCCATACCTGTCCCAAAAATTATTTTTATAACTATGTATGTAATCTACAGAAGTGTGCGTTTCTAACCATACCAATTGTTATGATATAGCAGGACATTCGATGATCAAACTTTGCTAGTCAAAATGGTCAACACAATCGTAGTGGATTTGACAGCACATCAAAGAACATTACGACTATGTGATGGGATCAATGGACATTTCTTTCCAAATGTAAAGTATGAACTGAAAGTGTAGAAATAAGACTCTGCATCAAATTTTAAGTGTCTTATGTGTCTATGATAATTTTTAAGTTGTCAGTAAACCTCTGCAAATTACAAGCATGCAAGTGACAAGTGACTAATCTCAACTCTGTTATACTATCGATTATTTGACAAAAAAACATCAACACACGGTTGTCGTATTAATGTATAATTCTGATGAAAATAATCTGCAGTAATATGCAATTCCACGCGTGTATATAAATCTGGGTAATTGTTTTAACTAAATAGTTTATTTTGAACATGAATCACATACATCGCCATGTGTTTGACAATCACCGTTCGGCGATACCCAGAGACTATGGCTAAACAACATGATTTGTAAATGTTCCTATACAGTTTTTTCGGAGATATCAGCGCCTAGATATGGTCTGTAAGTTGTAGACCATAGTATATTGAATGACTTCTCTTTCATAGCTATTTGTATTTCTAATCATGAAATGCAAATATATCCCGTCAAAATCAACCAATTTTCTATTCATTAGTACAAGACAGCGTTCATTGACCATCCTCTCTCGGGCACCTGCTCGCACCTGCCGGGAACGCAGATATGAACGTGTTGCGTATCTCGTTAAACTATCTCTGGTTCTACTACAAAGCATTTACCACACACAAGGTGGTCATAAATACCATGGCCCAGCATGTTATTGTTACAAGATGATATTACACCCATCTTAATGGCTGCGTTGTCATTGGTTACCCCAGAATAATGGGAGAAAATCATGCAGCCTGTAATTATAAAATGACGGGAGAGAGATTGTTTATGAGCAAATCGCATACCATGCGTGCACAGTAGCTCAAAATATGGACTCTTTTCCCTGACCTCATGCTGATAAAAACATAACCTTTTCTCTGACTAACGTGCATGAGGAATTTATATATAATATCACTTTACGTGCAAAAGAATCATAGATCTTGCAACGTTTACGATTTAATTATAAAATAATTATGTTCAGGGGGCCTTAAAATTTTATGGATATGTAATTTGTGTGAAGACAAAATCAACGCTACAGGTGCCATCCTGCTACACAGGTGAACTATTTCGAACATCACAAATTAATAGGAAATAACTGGTAATATTCATCAATAAGAACAGCATAGTAAGATTTCCTAAAACTATTCTAAAATCATCTCATGTATTCTGTTACTACACACCCACGATACTTTCATCTTGTTAACCTATTTAAGGCCAAATTAATTCCACTCTTTAATGTTTTCGATAGTTCAAACCTAATGCATAGATCACAAAGTCAACCTATCACTTGCATAAGTATTGGACAATAGCTAGAGTTAGCTGTGTCAACAACAGGGCTTAAAGTTAACTTTTAAAAGTGAGTGCCTGTTTGGGCATGTAGATGGTTTCTACTGGGTGCCCGAATGAAATATCTGGATGCCCGAATGAAAAACCTGTGTTAGATGAGAAACAAGTTTATATGTGTGATGATGTGGCTTTGCTCGGTCGGAGACCAAAATCGAAAAGAGTGTTTAGACATGATTGCACAACAAGGGTCCTTGTAAAATACTACTCATAACAAATTGCGAAACAAAAACCAAATTACCCACGACTAAGAATGATGATTCAAATATAAACTATGTTTAAATTATTCATATAAATATAATTGACAAGAACAATTTCACTGTAAATACACCATTTTCACTGTCTCATCATGAAGCCTTTTAATTTAGCAGCGCCCATCATTCTCAAAAGGAAGTATTCAATAAACCATTTAGGAAATAATATATATAATATTATTATATAACAATATATAATACATGTGTTATACAATTTCTTTAATTAGGGATTGCAAATACATGTAGTAGGATATAAATATTATCTAATCTAATTTTGGACTTAAACGTAAGACAAGTCATCGATCTATCATATGAATGATGAAATATTGCCAGAGATTTCTGGGTGCCCAGTTGGGCATGTGACCAGGGCTGATTACATGCCCGGCTGAGCCTCCTGCATGCCCCGGGCATGCGGGCACCCAATAACGTTAAGCCCTGATTACAATCAGGCACATAACAATAGGGAGATGCAGACTACACCTATATTATTGAATTAATTAAATGACTAATATACCATATACCACAATAGTACAATAATAGAATAGAATAGAATAATAGAAATAATTCTTCAAAGAAAGTTTATCACCATCTAGAAGTCAACATGCTCACACCTACACACTGCTTTTGTCTTTTATTTTCCTAGTTGTAAGTCCAATACTTGGCATATTGTTTGGGGCTGAGATTTTACAAATTGTAGTTTTTCAGTATGCATATACAGTATATCTTTCTAAAGACTATGATATTTAACATTTAGTTACTTGTATTTAGTTTAATATTTAGTCATTCATACTTAATTTGATATTCAGTTATTTGTTTTTAATTTTTTAATTCAGTTATTCATATTTAGTTTGTTTCATATTTAAACACCCAGACAGAATACGGCCCACAGAATACGGAGCCCAGACCACTCAGGCGGGCTGGAAAAGTAACCAATTTTCTAGTATAAGGTCATTATCTAGGCTCAACACATTGCAAGGAAATGTGAGTCTGGCAAGGTGGGAGTGGTGGGTGTGGCCAGGGGGTCATCTGAAAGTAGTCAAAAATCCGTCTAGATGGACATTTAAAGCTACCACACAAAATCACTTGATAAATGTTCGGCTTAATCCCAGTAGCCATAAATCACCATTGCCAGAATGTTTGAGTGGTGGAAAGTGACCGCCAGACTCATAAAATGATGACCCCAAAATCCATCTAGATGGACATATGAGGTTACCAGTTCAAACCAATTGCAAAGTGTTCAGAACATGTCTGGCCATCTCAAAATACCATTGCCAGAATATTTCAGTGGTGGGTTGTGCCTGCCAGAACCCCCCAAAGACCCCCACCCCCCGATATCCATCTAGATGGACATATAAGGTAACTAATTCAAATCAATTGCAAAGTGTTTGACATGGTTCTAATTATGTTAAAATGTTATTGCCAGAATATTTTAGTGGTGGGTTGTACCTGCCAGAAGCCCCCATAGACCCCCACCCCCGATATCCATCTAGATGGATATATAAGGTAACTAGTTCAAATCAATTGCAAAATGTGTGACATCGTTCTAGTTATGTTGAAATGACATTGCCAGACAATTTGGTTGGTCGGATGTATCTGCTAGAAAGCCCTAAAACATTTCCACCTGTACTCCCCAATATCTTTGCCAATAACAAATAAAAGAAATGTGTGTATGAATTGTATCTGTCTGTACACAGGATCCATAAATCCATTAACCATAACAGAGCTGGTGACCTATTGACCCATGCATGCATGTGTGGGTGTTCTAGCTAGTGGGAATGTTTTGGTTTGTGGAGGTATATCACATGTTCAGTGTGAAATGCCTAAAACTTCATCATACATGAATAATAAGAAGACACAGACACAGCTTGGCAAAGAAATTTACAATATTTACCACATAAGGATAGAAACATTAATGCAATGTCAACTTCAGATATAGAAGGAGGGATAATAAATGGATGTTTTGATCCAGTAACAGAAGTAAGCAATAATTATAACAAACTTATTCAAACAAAAAGTTGCAGTATATATCATTAAACAACTAAAGCAGATGCTTATTGATTCACCATGTTTGTCATGTATATATTCAATCGCGTATATATTCATTCGCGTTTCTGTGCATAACAACTACGTTTTTATTCACAGAATCAAGCACGCTGCTGCTATATCTGCAGAATATCCACTGACGATGAGTCCAAGCTCAGATCATTAACAGTAGCTACTTGGGTAACTGTTAAAAAAGCTGCAGAATTACGAAGTAAATTAGACAATGATCGATATTCTGAGGTAACTCAACAAATATTGACATGCAGTAATGATCAATCTACTTCCCTGTATCACCACCCATCTTGCCATAAGAATTACACAGCAGTAAAGAGGCCAAAACTCCTTACACCAATAGATGAAGAACCACCTGCAAAAAAAGTTTCAATTGAAACAAGGCGATCTAGCCTTCTTCCACCATGTGATCACCAAGGTCTGCTGAGAGGAACATGCATTTTCTGTGGCAACAGTCGTAAGAAGAAAAATGGAAGAGAAGAACCAAGAGTGAAGATATTGACAGTTTCTGGTTGTGAAACACTTGTTCAAAGAGCAAAACTATCAAATAATGAACGCATACGAAGTCTAATTTTTTTGCAAATTAATTTAAATTTCCTGACAAAATATGCACGGAGTTTCTAATAATTTAAACTACCTGGCATTCGAACAGGAAATAGATTTAATTGCTAAAAAGAAGCAGAATATCACAAGTCTTGCCGTATGCAGTTTCTAAAGCAATCAAAAAATGAAGATTCAAACGAACCAAATGATAAAGGAAAAAAGATTCAAACTCAAATGATAAATCATCTCCACTATCCTTCCATACCAGGGCATTTGAATCTGTAATTGATTACATTAAAAAGAAGTCCTTATGAGGAAACACTCAATTTTGGTTAGTAATTTACTCAGCATGTACAAAGAAGAATACACAAGTTTGAGTGGAGAAGCTGAAGATATTCAGGATTATTCAAGTCGAAATCTTGTAAGAAAATTAAAGATACAGTTCAAAGATGAGATTGTTGTTAAAGTACTGGACAAGAGAAAGTGCAACTTCATCTTCAGCTCCACGATCCAAGAAGATGAAGCAAAGGCTAGGCTTCATGATGATGCTGAACGCTATGAGGAGGATAGCAAGTTGGCGTGGGCTGCACTTCATCTTAGATCTGTTATATTGCAGCTCCCAAAGACAAAGACCCCTGATCCTGTTACAGTTGAAAATTTGAAGAAAAATGCACCTGAAATCCCCACACAATTGGAAAATTTCTTTTCGAACTTTATTAGGCGGCATGAAGCCTAATGACGATGATATAATTGGTCGCAAAGCAATTTCCATGGCATCTGATGCAATGTACAATGTTTCCAAAGGAAAAGTTAAACCTTGGAAACACACTGCCATGGGCCTTGGCCTAACATCACTCACTGGGTCAAAGATAGCTATTCAGATTATAAACAGAACAGGACACAGCATCAACTATAGTGAGGCAAAGGCACTGGAGACAGAATTTGCCTATTCACTTGAAGATAATGAGCGTGATGCACCAGATGGGATTTGTCTCGACCAGCATTTTGCTACTGCATGTGTATGGGATAACAATGATGCAAGTGTAGAAACAATTGATGGTAAGGAAACATTACATGCAACAGTTGGTCATACATACCAGAATATTGATGAAAATTATCAAAACGATACCACTGTAGTTCAGTTTAGAGAAGCTAGAAACCGAAGGAAATTTATTGGCCGTGAACGGGAAATCCCACCATTTAGACAGAACATAAAAACAGCAAAGTTTGATGTACCTGAAGACTCTGAAGTAGAAAATGAATACAATATACAGCAGGCACCATTGGATCTATATTGGTTCCATAAACTCAAAGAAGGAAACACACCACTGTATGCTGGATTTATGAGCAGATATATTAAAGATCTATTACCGCTTCAACGAATTTGTTATATGGATCCAATACCCAAGTCGCCTACCAACAATGATGTAGTAAGAGAGACAATGGTCGAACCCTGAATGTTGCCAAGGAGACAGGCCAAGATTATACAGTTGTCACCTACGACTTGGCCATTGCATTGAAGGCTTACTCTATACAAGCACTTGAAGCTCCCCTCTTTGATAAGCTTTTGATAATGCTAGGCAATTTTCATATTGAGTTGGCTTTTTATGGAGCAGTTGGTACATTCATAGATGAGAGTGGAATTGAATTTGTTCTAACAGAAGCAGATGTGCTAGCTGAAGGTTCAATGATGGGATTTGTGAAGGGAAAGTTCTACAATAGATGCACACGAATACATGAGATACTTGCTAATGTTTTGGAAACAAAAGCTGTACGACCATTTTTTCTCTCCAAAATCTCTGAAGAAGATCGTGATGCTTTACATCAAGTGATGTCTACAGTACCTTTGGACCCTGCGTCAGCCAAGGAACACCTAGCAGATCCTGTTGTTATGCATCACCTGGAGCAATATGAAGAATACTTCCAGTCATTTCTCAAAGGAAATCATGGTGCAACAGCTCGGTTCTGGGCTCTATACATATTCATGATAAACCGTCTTCACCGTGAGCTGCAGAGATGTGTAAAAACCAATGATGTGAGCAGTTATATTCAAATTTTGCCCCTCTTGTTAAATGTATTCTTTGCTCTAAATCGACCAAACTATGCCAGGTGGGGAACGCTATTCCTTCAAAAGTTAAAAAGCGCCAACCCAAAGCTGCGTGAAGTGCTTGAGGCAGGAGCATTTTCAATCCGACGTACGAAGAAGGACTACAGCAGATCAGCTATTGACCTTTCCCTGGAGCAGACTGTAAACCGTGATGCTGCATCTAAAATGACAGGAATCGTGTCCTTTAGAAATTCAGAAAATGCTATGCGCCGATGGTCATTGACTATGACCCAGCGAGCTATGGGTGTCACAATGTTGAAGACATTTGCTGGTCTAGAGCCAAGAGAGTGCGCAGCAGCCCAGTGTCGCAATATACATATTAAAAATATCTTATGTAACTATCTTTTAGGGGAATCCACTTGCCAATGTGAAGAAGATTGGTTGTGTCTTGCTGCCACCTTGTCGGCCAACACTTTTGATGAAAATCCGGCGCGCACAATATGTTACAATGTTGTGGACACGAGCAACAACCAATTACCCTGCGGATGGCTTATTGCCAACTGACTATGGGTGGTCAGTGAAAGACAACATTTTGAAACCAAATTGGTTTGAAGGGCCAACTGTACCAGATGCACTTTTTGGTGACAACAATCAACAGAATATTGAGGTTGATGAGGAAGAAATAAATGAAGTTGATACTGCAGGTGTTTGTGAAGATAACACAATAAGTGCAGTAAATGTAATGAATGAATCGGACAGTGAAGAATGGAGTGGGGATTCTGATCCAGATGAGGATGAGGATGATGACGATTGATAACTTCATAGGATGGTGCATGTGACAAGTGCAATAAACTTATATCTTAGTAAGGCTTATGTTCAATGGTGTAGTAAGGGAGGTAGTGAATAAACCTAATTGATTATCATTATTGTCTTGTTTTGCAATTACTACCAAAATTTGGCTACTAAAATTTGTCATGTTTTTCTAAAAATAAATGCACCATTGCGTTTTGTTCATTATTTGAGTTATAAACATTTTTATTTAAGATAATTTGAAAAAGAATCTGGGAGTAGGGCATTACATGACAGATGCATACCACCAACAGAAGTGTTTGGAAAGTGTTTGGCAATGAAATTCCAATTGGTTTCAAATAAAGTTACCTCATATATTCATCTATATGGATATCGGGGGGTGGGGGTCTATGGGGGCTTCTGGCAGGCACAACCCACCACTGAAATATTCTGGCAATAACATTTTAACATAATTAGAACCATGTCAAACATTTTGCAATTGATTTGAACTGGTTACCTCATATGTCCATCTAGATGGATATCGGGGGTGGGGGTCTTTGGGGGTTCTGGCAGGCACAACCCACCACTGAAATATTCTGGCAATGGCATTTTAAGATGGCCAGACATGTTCTGAACACTTTGCAATTGGTTTGAACTGGTAACCTCATATGTCCATCTAGATGGTTATTGGGGGGGGTCTTTGGGGGGGGTTCTGGCAGGCACAACCCACCACTGAAATATTCTGGCAATGGTATTTTGAGATGGCCAGACATGTTCTGAACACTTTGCAATTGGTTTGAACTGGTAACCTCATATGTCCATCTAGATGGTTATCGGGGGGGGGGGTCTTTGGGGGGTTCTGGCAGGCACAACCCACCACTGAAATATTCTGGCAATGGTATTTTGAGATGGCCAGACATGTTCTGAACACTTTGCAATTGGTTTGAACTGGTAACCTCATATGTCCATCTAGATGGATTTTGGGGTCATCATTTTATGAGTCTGGCGGTCACTTTCCACCACTCAAACATTCTGGCAATGGTGATTTATGGCTACTGGGATTAAGCCGAACATTTATCAAGTGATTTTGTGTGGTAGCTTTAAATGTCCATCTAGACGGATTTTTGACTACTTTCAGATGACCCCCCTGGCCACACCCACCACTCCCACCTTGCCAGACTCACATTTCCTTGCAATGTGTTGAGCCTAGATAATGACCTTATACTAGAAAATTGGTTACTTTTCCAGCCCGCCTGAGTGGTCTGGGCTCCCATGAAAATATGTGCTTGTACAAGTTAATGTGTTTTTAACAATATTGTGTTTACGGTAATGAACACTATGATGATTGATGACGGGCCATAAGGTATGAACAGGCTCATTACATTTACTGTAGTTATCTGCATCACAAAGTCACCAATACTAGCCATTTTGCCACATGAAATTCTATGCAATGGCAAATCTTTGCCAGGAGTAGCCATAAAAGGGAAATTTAAACCTTAAATATGTGCAAGGCCAATATTTAGTAGTACATGTAATATGTAACAGACTAAAACAAGTTAACAACTACACTTTTTGAGAACAACTTATAATGATATGCTAACATTTCTTTTTACCCCAAAAAACTTTAAAGTATTAAAATTTCAAAATTCCTATGTTCCACCTGACTCCTATAGAAGAGGAGGATTGTCCAACACAAGTAACAAATACTCTCTCATATCCTCAGGCACAAGCTGGTCATAAATCTTGTTAATGTTCACGCCACAAATTCAATGCAGATTGGAGATTTTCTGATTCACACAGACCATAGTAAAACTTCTATATGACTAAATGTTCTCCAAAAGGCTTCTGTTATTATGCATCTGATAATAATGTTTTGTACAAAGTGTATTTTAAAGTTTTCCTCTAGTTAGTCCATAAATTGGTGAAAGCATCTGTTAGATGACTATGTTTCAATTATATGCTATATTTTTACATTTTGAAAAGCCTTTGTCAATGCCCAGAATATCATATAAAAGGATTATTGAAACTTATGATCATTGCACTCAGAAACAGCCACAGTGTAAATTTCTCAGACTAGCCAGATGAAAATTTAGGATATTTCAATGCCAGGCTGTTAGTCAGTCTAAAAGATGTGCTATTGCATAGACAAAGGGATTGTATTCTGTGTGTGTGTTTTTGTATATGAAGGAAACTAAATACCAATAACTAAATATAAAATATCATAACCTTTAGAAAAGCTACATTTTGAACTGATATTTTACTATGCAATCTTAATGTGAAATAAAGTTAAAATAAAATAAAAATATACTGTTAGACCGCTGGCTGGCTAAAAGTGGTCTCAATAGAGGTGGTTTGGGGAAGTCACTAATGGTGAGTTATAAAGGTTGACTAGCTATCAGTCTGTTGTTGGTTATTACAATGTACATATTTTACTTTATTTGGAGATTAAGTTCCAAATTAAGTCTTCACACATTAGGTTAAGGACATCAGTGTCTTGTCAATGCAGGGGCTGCACTTAAAGTGAGTATATTCTCTCTGGAACTGAACCTTAATCACAGAACCTTTCCCTGGGTTCTTATTTAGTACTACAGTCTACAGAGGCCAGTCACACCAGAAAATCCAGGTTTTGAGAGAGAGGGGCGCACTTAAATTAATAAAGAACCTCTGAGGTTCTGTTACAAAACTTTTGTATGTGCGATCAATAGAGAGAACGTGGTTTCCTCCCCATATGACTGTTGTGTATCGGACGAATCTGCGGGCGTTCAGGCGAGCCTTTAGGCGAGTCTGATGCGCCCGCAGATGAATCGATACACAACAGTCATAGCGGGGGGGGGGAACTGCGTTCTTTATTTATCAACCAATGTCACAAATACGCAATGTTTCTAATATATAATGCAGTTGATGAACAGATAATCATAAATAAGCCAAGTTTCAAAACGCACATGAATACACTAATAGTCTACAGGCAGACTGCCGACTCGAATCTTCTCGTCCCGATAACGTCAATTGGGTTGCATATCCAGGTGATTTGAATGATCCCATGGCATTTTTATAACCATCTATTTTGTTAGACGCATTATATACATACTAACAGTACATGCATATACTAAAATGACCAGAATATTCAGACCGTCAATGAAATATCTGGCTTGTTCTGGCTTGTGTTTACAATAGGTTTCCTAGAATACAGAGGACCAGCGTAAATCACAGAACCCTTGACGTGTTCTTTCAAACGTCAACCGTTCAAACAATAACGTACACCGCATTTCTCTGAACGCCCTTGCACGCATTATGTGATCCTTTGTAGTTCGTGGTTTATTGTGTTAGTACATTGTATACTTTCACATAGAAGTGTCATTGACGTAGTGTTTGTAATAAAAGCATAGATTCTTTTTTAACATTTGTATTCTTTTATTTATTATTGCTGTTATTATTTTTTTGTATTGTGTTGGGGAAACATAACAATGAACAGTGACCAATAGGCCAATACCAAGTACCCCCCCCATCCAGAAGAAATGAATGTCTTTGAAATAGGACAAAAGTAGTCCGGTCAAAAAGCTGTATAGGGTCTAGACCCGATACAGCTTTTCCATATCGGGTCCCTGTATCGGGTTCCTAGCCAATCCGATAACCCAATGAATATATAGTCATTGGTTGATAAATAGCAGATATATCTATCCTCCATTAGGGATTGTTCACAAATTACGTCAGCCAAAATTTGACCATTTTGACCCCCCTCGTCAGCTTTCGTCAGCTTTCGATGACCCCGCGGCTGACGTCAGCATTTTATTCGCTTGTCCAGGTCATCTGAATAATTATTTTAAATTGCTTTTTTGTATATTTTTTTCATATGATTATTTTATCAATTTGTCAGTGCTCATGATGCACTTAAATTGAAACATGCAGAGAGTGAATGAAAAAATAAGACACTTTATAATATATTATTACTGCATTTTCAAGATTCTTTCACTTCCACTTCTCACAAAATATATCAATCATCTCATGTACAAAGGCCTCCGTGAATTTTACCTTTTTAATGTATCACTTTTTTGTGCATAATGCACTCTTTTTTTCTAGAAGTTGTAGCAGTTGTAGCTGTCTACAGTTTTTTATTTTTATTTTTTATTCCCTGGAATTTTGTATTTTTCAAATTCTGTTTTAGTAAAATTGGGATTGGCGTCAGCCTGTGGCCCCCCCTTGTCAGCTTTTAGCTTTCGCTGACCCCCCCCCTGCTAGCTGACGTAATTTGTGGCGATCCCTTACAAATTACAATGTAATATGTTGTTAGAAAAACAAAACAAAAGAAAAACAAAAACTAACAAGATTACTTGATGTACATATAAAGCAACATAGTCACCTGTAAAAAACATTACTTTATTATAGGATCACCTTTACGACCAGTGTTAGGTGGTCTCAATAGAGAGGTGGTCTCTACACAGACGTTCATTTTGGTAGCTTTATGAAGGTTTGGGAATGTGAAAAGTGGTTTTATTAAAGAGGTGGTCTCAATAAATGTGGTCTTAATTGGAGGTTCCACTGTATTTCGTAACTATGGTACCCATAAAAAACACTTATTTATGATAGCAAGCGTTTGTAAGTTAAAATTAAACACGCACCTTTGCAGCTTCCACTAATGCAGTATCCTTCAGTATCTATGTGTGTTCTTTTACAAATCCACGTCGACCTCTACAAAGTTTCCGTTTGACAGTTGGTTCTCAGACCTTCCGTTGGACCCGGTTGATAACAAGTACCTTACAAGTTACATGGCCATGAACGACCCTAGCACGCTGTATATCCTACGGCCTGCCTTCGTCATGATGTTATGTTAAGTCCCGTCCTCTCCTTGCTTCCCCGCACCATAAACCACCACCATGAGCGTCCAATCCCAATACGCTTTCCCATCAATTATGCGGATGTAGAATTAGTTCTCATTATTTTGCTGATCTGTATGTTAGGCTAATGCTGATGTTGCTGCACAAACTGAAGAGCCAACACTTGGCAAAATGGTTACCCTCCAAAATACTTTCAAGTCCGTGAAAGTGTAAATATTGACAGTCCAAAAACACAACTTTTATTCCCAAACAAAACCCGCTCCTCTTTACATTGTTTAGACCATTTTTTGAGATGGAATGGGGCCTACCGGACTAGTTCACGGCGCCGCTTGCTAAGATCAGCAGGCGGTGTCTATATTAGCATTTCTAAAGGCTATGATATTTGATATTTAGTTAGTTATTAGTTTCCTTCATATTACGGGGACTGACTCTAATAGACTGCACTTTAAATATCATTTACCTAAGCTGAGAAATTATGGAGTAAAACTTAGCTACAATGGAAACTCTAATTAAGACCACCATTTAAAGTCTCTATTGAGACCACCTCTATAATAAGACCACTTTTCACGGTTCTAAGCCTTCATAAAGCTACCAAAAATGAAAATGTTTGTAGAGACAACCTCGCGACCACATATATAGTGTCCCATAGGTGGAATCAATAGAGGGGTACTTGAAATACACACTAGGTGTTGAGTACAAAAATATAGCATTATTACCACTTATTTACAAATTATTAAATACCATACGCTAAATAGTAATAGATTTAGCGTATTCATTTTGCTAATTTGAAGAATTAATTAATCATACCTGATAGCCCAGAAATGTCATCCGTTGCGAGAAACAGCTTTCTTGATTTAGAGCACAGCGAAAACTAGAAGTGTCGTTCCCGTTAGGTTCTGGCTTTGTGTGGGGAGAGTGAACCAGAGTGAGCTAGAGTCAGTGATTTAATGGGCTTCCCTGACAGCTAGCTTGACTGAGTGATTTAATGGGCTTTTTGAATTCCTTGACAGGTCGTTTGACTGAGTGATTTAATGGGCTTTTTGAATTCCTTGACAGGTCGTTTGACTGAGTGATTTAATGGGCTCTTTGAATTCCTTGACAGGTCGTTTGACTGAGTGATTTAATGGACTTCCTTGACAGGTAGTTTGACTGAGTGATTTAATGGGCTTCCTTGACAGCTGGTTTCAATATAACCAATTTAAAATTATTAATATGGACTATTTTCAAGCAAAAATAAAAATAAAAATAAATCAATGTTAACAAGTTTTTTTTACAATGTTTTCAAAAATGATAAAAGTGGAGAGATCTGTAGATTACTGCTGTCTTTATATAATTATCCCCTCAACTCTTAAAAGAAATATACAGCAATGTGTGGACACAATTAATTACTCAACAGGAATTTGTCACTCTGACTATCAGATGTCAAATTTCAGGATGTCTAATACTCAGAGTGGAATTTGTAATCACTCATCTGGGTATTCAGGATGATAATTGTAATATCAAAACATCGACAATTATATAGGAAAACATATTTTCTATTCCTCAGGAGCTAACTTCGTCACATCAAAAGCGTACTTGGACGACGCTTGTTATGAATTCACTCTAATAGCATACAACCCGAAAATTTTGCCTACAAAAGTAGACGCTGTCATTTTGTGACGTATGCGTGTTCCAGTGTGTGGACCCAGAGGAGGTGTTTCAGCTCTCAGGTCACTGGGTGCAACTTTTTCTCTAGCAAGCCAGTATGAATCCAGCTACCGAGCAATTCGCATCCGGTTGGCAGTTGTATTGAATTTGAATATTTTTTAGTTTTGCTATTT
>CM032668.1:13296550-13394899 GCA_019095985.1 Streblospio benedicti
TATTCAAAAGAGTCTGAGAAATCCTTAGAACAAAGTTAAGTTATGTTTGGTTGGGTGAAAGAATTTGTATAAACATGTACCCTGATGACCACAGTGCTCATAAACCAAGGCAGTATGGATCCTGCTGTCAACACACACGTGCACACTCTGGGCAAAGTGGTGGGCACCAAACAGGGGAAAATACATGCTCCGGTTATGTGTTAGAGTGAATTCTAAATCACTCGCATGGTGAAAAAAGCATGACTTGGCTATAATAATAAGAACCCTAGTGAGACAATTTGAGGTCTTAATAGAGAGGTTCTATTGTATATCCAAACACTTGAATTTTGTGAATCAATGTAGTAATAAGATATTGAAGGAACATTAGATGAAATATACATGGAATAGGTACACCAACACTAAAGTTAGAAAAGAAGGCTTCAGTATTTAAAAGAAATAATCGTCGTCACGGGTATTTCGGTTCGCTGAGTAATCTCTGGAAATTACGCATATAACGCAAAAAATTGTTGAGTTCAATGGAATTTTCTCTAATTACTTTAGTCTATTACGGTGGCAGTACTGTAAAAAGTTACATTTCTACATTCTAAGATTCTAATGCATATTGATGATATCATCCACATTACAGTTGTACCTTTCACAGCAACTAGCTTCATTAATAGTTTAGCTCCCTACACAATTCTCAAAGTGATTTTTGTCATTTGTTTCAGTTCTTGAAACCTGCACCGAGTAAAAAGTTCATTCTGATTGAGCATCTGCTTAGCAGTTGCATTCATCACAAGAAGTGTTAATAACTGAGTGTGTTTAGATAAGTGAACGGAACACTGATTGATTTGTGTAGATGTGAAAAATTTGCTCACAGTTTTGTCTCCTACCGGAGGACTTCAGTGGATTTTTGTGTAACTTGCATTCAACCATATATATTTGAGGTATGATCTACACATCATTTCTTGTTGTAAACTATTAATGTTTTTTTAATTATTTAATCTTTTTAATACAAATGCAATAATGGTACATATATTTTTAAGGTATGGTTTCTTTAATAAAAAACAAACTAGAGTTTTTCTGTGTTGGTTGCTTTTTCCGTTGTCATTTGAGAAAATGTTGGATATATTGTCATCTAAAACAAATCAAATTAAATACAGAACCTTTCCTAGTATAAATATATCTTGCTTCGTAGCATTTTCCCTCCAAAAATCATACCCTATGTCATACAAAAATACATTATGTCCCTTTCCAGCATGAATAATGAGCAAGTTGAGAACAATGAACATTCAATTTGGTGCGAAGAACTTGAAACATACATCACGTTTCATCCAACCACAGTAAGTATGAATCCATATTCTCTTTTTAGAATCTTGTGTGTTGCTACAATATGTTTTTTTTTTATTTAACGCGGAATGATGTTGTATGTAATTGTTACAGGATGTACTTCATATTGATTGGGAACGAGACGTATTGGGAATGTCTACACTACACAAAGCTATCCATGTGGAAAGTTTTGATGATGCAGAGAGATTGATGGAGGAAAATCCACAATTAATTGAAATACTAGACAATGGTTCAAACTCACCATTGCACATTGCTGTGCAAAATAATACAACGCCCCCAAACCTTAATGAAAGACTGGCTTCCCCTTCTGTAATCAACCTGAAAAATAGTGGTAGGAATACTCCATTGCTTTTCGCCCCGAACAATTATTTTTTCATTGTTGTGCAACTGTTGATTCAAAAAGGTGCGGACATTGAATTGGACAATGATTTGGGGTGTACTCCAATATTTTATGTTTTCCAAATGTATTCATTTTCATTAGACAAACGCTGCAAATTACCAGGAATCCAGATCTAGTACAGCCAAGGGTGGACACAGGATATGCAGGTGATAGGTCGCTTCACATATACGTTAATTGATATACATGAATTGTTAAACTGGTATATTTTCTTGATTTTGCATCTCAACTTTCCACAATGTTATCATCAAATACAATGCACTATCCTTCTATTGTAAAAACCGTGTGTGGGATTCATTTTCCGCTAGCAGGAGGAGGGCTCATTATTGGTAGTTATTGAAAAAGATGCTTCATATATTTTTACCTGGTTGTTTTCATTATAATAAACTTATAGATGATACCTGTGAGCAAACCTCAGATGCATTTATTTTGGTTTTACTTACACTTTGTAATGTTATTTTGCGATATCATACAACCACTGTATGCAAAAACAATTCCACTTAGGCTGTGAACATATCAATGTTAAGAAATGTGTTCTTTGACTTAATTTATATAAACGAACACAGTAATACCGATGCCATTATTACAAATATACACATTACAGTAAGAACTTAATACATGAAATGGTAGCTAAAATTATTCATATTTACAATGAGAGAACGTTTGAGGTGATGCTTATCATAAGCATTTTTTACTTGGGCCAACCTGCAAATCACAATGTCCTCGCTACAATCACCACACATGAACAACCACAAAGATTACTTTATGACCTACTAAGATGACACTTCTTTTTAATTGTGAGTATTCAGCATTTTTTTTGCCGAATACACAAAGTCTCCACGGCCAAATGCTTTCAAGTTATTTTATAAACTGTTCATATTTTCACACTGAGCATTTCCACATTCCGGGTAGTTAGTTTTCTCAACTAGAACATGATAACTCGTTGACTACTACTACTGTGCACAAATGCACTTACTGTGACGAGTTGTGACTCGCCACATGAATGTGTAATTTAAAATACACAAATGCGCGTATTTATTCTACATAATCAGCAGACTATACTACAAAGTGGATTAATTACCCAACAATATCAACACTCATCTCATAAGCGACAGATCTGTTTGTGCAAAGCCCTTTAAATTCCGGTCTGTGAAGTAATAGCGGGGTTATTTAGCCAACAATCTCAAGACACATCTCGAAATTACGTGTGCACTACGCCTTAGCTATTGTTAGAGGAATCAAGCATAAAAGTGACCGGTAACTTTCATCTCTTTGCTTTGCTTTTCAGGCCCGTACATGTACACCTATACATGGGGGGCAGTGCCCTTTAAATTCCAGTTTGTCAGTAATACTGCTCTTTAATTGTTGTATTATATATGCATGTAATATAAGATTTAGGAGTTAAATCACGTACACAATGCTCCAAATCTCCATACAACTTTCATTCCCGACTGCAAGTTTCACTAGTCTGAGAAAGTCGTTCCACAGGTATTTCTTTATGGGGCTCCCAGGAGTATTTGACTAGATTACAACTTCATTTTCATGTCTCTGGATTAGAGAAGTCCAACGCGTAGCGCTTTGAAAACTAGAGGTGTCTTTTCTCCTAGATACGCAGGCTACTCTGTAAAGTACCCTGAAAAGCGTACTGGAGCGGGCACTGCGCTAGATTGAAAGAAATCTTGCACAAATACGCAGATGTTGTTCCTGACACAAAATCCTGGGTCTTTTTAATTGGGTCTTTTTATAGGGGTGTTTTTCGTGTATTTTTTTGGGAACCAGTCTGAAATAGGTGTGCAATGTGCTAGGAGCAGCACCTATTCCAAAAGGATTGGATTTCAAAAAGTTTTCAAAGTGCTGTTGTAGCTGGCACTTTGGACACAGTCTTTTTGGGGTGTTTTTAGGATGTTTTTAAGGTCCAAAGTGCTAGCTACAACTCGTGTATTAACTACTTTCATCCAGTCTTATGTATTTCTCATCTTCTAACACACAGTCAAAGTAAGAATCGTGAATAAACATGCGCGACGCATACTGTCAGGAATAAAATACATTCTTTACTATTTGAAGACCAGACGGTTCTGTTACCAATATTCTGGGGAATAAATAATAAAACCATATTACTTTTCTTTTCTTCAAATCAAGCTCTGATCATAGGCGTTTCCAACTGTCGCGACTAGGCTCACAAAGGTTTCATAAGGGCTCGATAATCACCCCCAAAGCACTTTTTCATGCAGTGGGTTGAGACAGTGTTTATTAGGTTTCTCTGTTCGCAACCACAAAAGACAATGCAGACGACCGATCCGATAGCTACCTCTATGTACCTTTGACCACCCTCTGATTTCCCCTCGCAAATAAATAAAGTCTTCTCTCCTTCGTAGTTAAACATTGATAGAAAAGTTGCTCTATAAGCAGATAAGTGAATGCATCCATGGTTGAAGTGCAAATGAACTACCTGGTTTGATATGCGGGTGATAAAGCACTCAATGGCTGATTGCTGATTGAAATACCTGAATCCACTCCACTTCACCCACGGGACCATAGCCACACCTCGCTCAAACTCAATGTATTGCATCTAATTAAGTGACCTTTTGACACTTATCTGCAATGTCATTTATCAGATGCAGCTGCACCTTCCATGAATAGGCCTTATTAACGTCTAAAGCATACCTCCCCCTGGGACACGAAGAAGAGTGTTGATTATTTAACCGCAACGCAGATGTGTTGTGTAAGTCCATTTAACTAAAACTAATCCTCATGCTCTTTATATTTTGACAATGAAATTTATCATTTGTGTACTGACCTATGATTCTGAAGATTTTCCCCCCGATGTTTGTTGTTACAGAGAGATTAATCGGAGGAGTAAACCATGTTATTTTACGTTTTCTGTTTCTTTTCACACTGTTATTTCTATGATTGCAGGTTCTTTTATACTATATATGTTTTTCTTTATGGCCACTTTCTCTCAGCGCGGATTGATGGCTTTGCAGCTTCTTTGAAGATTCCGTCAGAAGATGATAGCTGTGATAACCGTTTATTTATGATAACGATAACGACACATTCTTTTCAGATATGTAAAAGTTACAATCCAATACAAATGAAATTATACAGCCTATATACATTGCACATTCTGGTACAGGTTTTATTTGGAGGGTGATAGCTTTTCACATTTATATACTTTTTTTTGTTCTAAAGTTTTATTTTGATTTCAATTTTATTCATAAACGTATAATAATTGAAATCAAAATTAAACTTTAGACAAAAAACCAAACCATCTTATCAAGAATACAGCTGTAAAAGAAAGCAATACACTATTGATAATGAGACCTAGTGCTGTAGGCCAAATATACAGAATATTTAATATATATATCGTTAGTAAAAATAATCATTGTGGTGTTGATTTGCCAGCTATAGCTATTTGTAAGTGCTTTACGTTGATCCATATAGATCTATATACCCATATATAATGATTTTTTTGTATCTGTATATATTTTACACATAATGCCTGGGCTCCGTGTAGGTGTTCTTAGGGTTTGTAGGTATTGATGTATGCGTGTTTTGAATTTTGAAGTATGATTTTTCTTTTTTCACTATAATAATAAATGTGCTGTGGATTGCACTTGTACCCCGTGATGTAATCTTACCTGATTTGTAACGGTTGCCTTCAAAGGCTAGGTTATGTCTGGTGATTGTTCTCCCTGTGGGATTTCTACCCAGACTGTGTAGTTTATTTAGCTGTTGGTGGCAAGCTGTGTATAGATGTGTGAGCCTTCTCTCATGAAATGGACTAGAATATAGCCATAACCCACCGAATTCACCAGTCCATCTGCACTTTTCAATGTCAGTTACAATCCCCACAAAAATCTGAGTAATGATTGATATAATGGGAGATGGATTTTCGAAATTTCGATAATGGTGTAGGGGAGAGAAGAGCTACAAGAGCATTCTCATCCCACGTGAGGCCGATGAAGAGGGTAGACTCGTAAGTGAATTATAGTTATCTTTCTCAATGAAGCAGTAGAGCTATGAATAACAGGAAACATCTTGTTTGGTTCGTAAATTGAAAATTCAACCAACCAATGTCTGAACACCCAGAGATGCCAAGTTGGAGGAGCTTGAAAGGGGGAGACATTATTTTTTGAGGTAGTGGCATTTGGCGCGGGGCGAAGCGCGCCGTAGTCGCGCAATGCTAAGGGGGTCTGGGGGCATGCCCCACCAGAAAATTTTGAAATTTTTAATGCCATTCTGTGCATTTTAGGCCACTTTTTAGGTAGGGAATTTATTTTTTTTTCAATTTATTTTAGGGAATCAGTAGAAAGGGGGAGATTAGAACACATGAGGGGGAGAGGGGGAGAGAGGTCTCCAAAGGGGGAGTCTCCCCTCCAATGCGGGAGACTTGGCAGGTCTGGAACACAGTATTTGACGATAGTCGATTCAATCACCGCTTTAAATAAATTGAGCAAAATTCACAATGCAAACATCTAATGTGTAATTTCCATGCGAACTGTCCAGATGTAATAACGTTTCCTAGGGTGAAGTTCTGGTGTATTACCACTTTTTCTATAAATGTATGTTTTCTCTACAGCATTCACATCACATTTCCACTATTATAATAAATTAGTAAGAGCTCAGTGATGTTTCCCCCTCAAAATCTTTACTATGAATCAAATACATGTACATGTATTCTTAAAAGCAAAAAATATCATAACACGTGAATAAAACTTAAAAAGTATAGAATATATGGTATAACTTGGTGAACTCTATACATGCGGTACCATACGGTCTCGAGCTTATAGATTTAAGGCTAGTTTTTGTTTTAAATTTAGTTCTTAGTACAATCTGGAACTGTATATTTGTGTTGATACTAATGTGTGGAAAAGAACAAAACAAAACACCATAATCCATTACACATAATCCATTTAATCATATTATGATATGGGAGACTGACATTAATACAATATTTATTCTGGCATTTGTTCAATATAGGGTAACTGTAAAAGTGCTGTGGTACATGGTTACAATATCAATATGATCAAAATTCCACAAGTTTTCTTATTCTTCTATTAGTAAACAAGAAAAATATTTAGACAATATTTAGTATCAATATGATCAAAATTCCACAAGTTTTCCTCTTCTTCTATTAGTGAAAAAAATATTTAGACAATATTTACAACTACACATACAATATATCTAGTCTGAAGTTAAGCACATCTCTCGGCAAAACTAAACTTACATGCCTCACTGTCTAGTCTAAATATGCTCGCATTCATTGAAAACACATGAACGAGGTATTTTAAGCACCAACTAGATTAAAAATGCTCAGAGAGCACAGTGCCATTAGACAATGCTGACTTATGGGCAATAAAGCACATAATGTTTGAATCAGATAAAATATATAAGATAAAATCATAATTATAAGTAGTAAAATGACAGTCACTTTTCATCAATATTTGATGTAGTATAAAAGTGTACAAAATGCTACGAAGCTTTTCACGCCAATCATTCTGACTGCAAAATCCTTCATGTACATTTGTTTGTGGCACACTCTAATAATCACTAACCATACACTGATTCCTGTCAAAAAAGAAAAATTCTAATCGAAAGCTCTCTAAAAGGCTTTTCTATATTTTTAGCAATTCTACATGCAAATACTTTACTCTATCATTAAATGTTTTTGGTGCATTTTTTGTATTTTCAAGCTCTCTAAAAGGCCTTTCTATATTTTTAGCAATTCTACATGCAAATACTTTACTCTATCATTAAATGTTTTTGGTGCATTTTTTGTATTTTCATAATTAATTAAACTGCCTAACCATACCTCACCTAACCAGCCCTATGAACAGAAC
This sequence comes from Streblospio benedicti, assembly GCA_019095985.1. Classification (NCBI taxonomy): domain Eukaryota; kingdom Metazoa; phylum Annelida; class Polychaeta; order Spionida; family Spionidae; genus Streblospio; species Streblospio benedicti. Next base: position 13,304,117 of record CM032668.1, read on the forward strand.
CTACCTATAGATAGATAAACACAAAGCATCTTTTAATTAAATGCAAACATTATACTAAAACAACATATAAACATGAAGTATTTCCACCTGATGAGTGAACGTATCCATGTACATAAAAGAAACAAAGGCTCACTTGAGTCACATAGCTTGCATATTCATTAGACATAGGGCACCTTTAGATAAATGATCCATGTTCGTTGCAGTGCATGCCATTAGAGACCCTAATCTATTTTGGATTTATCATTGAAATCACATGTGTAACCGAAATAATCGCTCATATCTTTCTTTCTTTCTTTCTTTCTTTCTTTCTTTCTTTCTTTCTTTCTTTCTTTCTTTCTTTCTTTCTTTCTTTCTTTCTTTCTTTTCTTTTGCAGAGCCAATCAGAACATCTGGTCACATCGATTGTAATCTCCAAACGATTATTGACTTTGGTTGCGACAAGTCTAATGCAACCCATGATTGTTTCAAGTTAATAGGCACACCTTATTAACGTACCAGCAGATAATGTAACTCTAGATATGTACAGTATAAAAAGATTCCCACAGACCATTTAAAACAATAACTAATCTATTCCATCATAACATAAAACCAAGACAAGGAAATATCTAGAAGAAACATTAAAATATATACAATTCTCACTTAGAATTATTCATAACAGTCTTGTATTATATAGTTACTTATTCATTGAACACTTAGATCGAGGAATTTAAAGTACCAGCTATAAACTCAAACATACAATAACTAAAACATTTCACACTATCAAGCAGACATGTATAAACTAGGCTACAAACTACACCTCAAGTGCATAAGATATTTGAACAAAATATTATGATGCATCGCGGACACTGTCCATCAACATGGTGTGTATCATGAAGCACTTAACTTGTGATATATCATTCAAAATTGCAATCAAGTCAGACAGTGTGAGCTAATTCATATTTACGTCTTTATCAGAAGTTACACCTTTTTCTGCATGTACTGCCATGTGGTGATTTTTCAGGAGACTGGCTATTGGATAGGATTTATGACAAATGTGACAGTAGAATGGCCTCTCTCCAGAGTGTATGACCTTGTGTCTCTTTAGATGACCACTTTGCGTAAAACGTTTACCACATTGATCACACTCAAACGGTTTATCTCCCGTGTGAGTGCGCATATGGACTACTACCTGACCTGGATTAGCGAAAGGTTTTCCACAATGTCCACATCCGTAAGGTTTCTCACCAGAGTGGGTTCTCTTGTGCATAGCTAGATGCTCACTCCGACTGAAAGACTTCTTACACACTTCACACTTGTGAAGTTTTTCTCCTGTGTGGATTCTCATGTGGCTGGCCAGGTTGCTACTGACATTGAAGCGCTTCCCGCATTCTTTACATTCATACGCTCTCTCGCCAGTGTGTGTCCTGAAGTGGAGGTTGAGACGTCTCCGATCACTGAAAGACTTTTCACACACATTACACTTATGAAGTTTCTCACCAGTGTGGATTTTCATGTGACTGGTTAAGCTGCTACTCTGACTGAAGCACTTCCCACATTCACTACACTTATAAGGTTTCTCACCAGTGTGAGTTAACATATGTGATTTTAGAATGTCTTTTCTACTGAATGATCTCTCACACAGTGTACATTGATACATTTTTTCACCAGAGTGACTTCTCATATGCCTGGTCAAGTGACCACCGCTAGTAAATCGCTTCCCACAATCGCCACATTCAAATAGCTTCTCACCACTATGAGTTTTAACATGCTTTGCCAGCGATTCTTTCCATCTAAAGGATTTCTTACACAATGCACACGTGTGAAGTTTTTCTTGATCAGTTGCAGTGTGGACTCTATACACATGCATAGACAATTTGCCACTTTCCCTAAAACTCATCCCACATTCACTACACACAAAAGGTTTTTCACCTGTATGAATTCTCATGTGAACTTTCAGACTTGACTTTGCACCGAGAACTTTCTCACAAATTTCACACTGATACATTTTTCTGGTCCTATTACTTGTCAAACGCTAATTCCAAACTTATCTCTGCATACAGAACTTCTACGGTCACTAGATGGAAAATTGCCAACGAGGTCTATGTCTAAATAAATATAACTTTGACTATTCTCTAGCACTAATGCAAGGAAAGTCTTTACCTATCCTTCATATCCACGACTACCTGAATGCTGTGTGACTCCGCTATATTGACACACCTGAACTTTTGACTTTGATATCCTTTTACGGTGCAGTGATAAGAACAATAAGTGCCTATTTAGTACACGTTGTTACCATTTAAAACTTATTCAATGTTCACTTCATTTCCTTTAATTTTGCAAGCTATATATTTTGACCTATTAAATATTTATGTCTTTTCAGTATTGCACACGATGGTTTCAGTATAATTGTTTATATACCAGAGATAGTTTAACGCTCTTTGGACATACTAGTACATCACGATATCAAGGTTTACTTCAGTTGTACTATCTTTGCACTGTAAACATGGGCAATTCAAGCATCAAATAACTTAGAACCCCATGCTTTATACCGGTTCAAATTCATTATTTTTTTTTCAATTTTGCATTTGAACAAAATTCAGGCAAATGAGCTTCGAAATATGATGTTTAGTATTTAAAACTTTAGTACCTTTTCACTGTTTATCAACAGTGACCATGATGCAGCCTCCCTACATGGGGTCCGAAAATTAACGTTGTGTCCCGTAGAATGTTTGTCCATTTCTAAGACATTCCAAAAATTCATTTGGCAGTTTTTAAAATCATGCGAGCATGGAAGAAATATGTGTGTGTGTGTGTGTGTGTGTGTGTGTGTGCGTGCGTGCGTGCGTGCGTGCGTGCTTGTTGGTGTGAGTTGTGTTTCTAGGTCTGTGTTTTGCGTCGGTGTGTGTCCGTGCATGTATCTCGTGGTGTACATAGATACAAATATACTGATAAGCAATGTGTCGCCGTGTCATTTTAACCCGTGCAGAAGCTTTACAAACCTATTTGTGCAGCCGCGTACTGAGACTATCCGTCGAGTCCTTTGGTCCAGTCCTGGACATATATGTAAGCTGAAAAAAGCAGTCCGAATCTAAAAAGGTCCTGCTTCACAAAAGTTATGCGCCCCACATGACATGTTTTCATTTATCACATTATGTTACTCTGCTTTTGCTTCACAGTTAAGATAGTCGATACATTGTATATCTAAGTTAATATACGCTTCACAACATTTGTTCATATCGTGTGCTAGAATTTCACACTATCTAACAACAACGTTGCAGTGTGGTAACACCTTCATATTTGAAAACTAATCATGAGAGTACGCAGACCCGTCCCCACCAGTAGTGTGTCTCCATTCACTAAACACTCTTAGTAAGAGTTCCTATAGCAATCAGAAGATTGAAAAAGCTGCCCTTACGCGGTTTCCCTTACTTACTCCTCCTGGAGTAAGATGTCCACTTGACATGAATTATGTTCGATACTATATACACCTTGATGATTCATAGACAGATCCCACCAAAATACTTCATTTCATAAGGTTTTTCATGAAATCGCTAAGTGCGCCCCCCTTTTCCTTAAGTGCACCCCCTTTCCCAAAAACCTGGATCTGCCATTGAATGATGTAATGTGATATGTTTTACATTTAAAAATCAGGTGTCCACGATAGTTTTTATTGTTCTTGGTCCACCAGAACTTGTCTAAACTCTGCCCGTACTACGCAGAGAGAGTGGTGGTAGGACTAGAGCTATCAAGGAAGCTGTTCACATCCGGACGCAAAGTCAGACCATGAACAGAGATGAGGGGCCCACCAGCTTGCGAGAGTGTACCACCCACTGCTTGCCGCAGGCGGGGACGGCGGGCGTAAACCATGATCTGACATGCGCAGTAGTGTTTTTGAAAAAGTCTGCAGAAGCAGAGGAAACTGTCAAACGTAAATAATTTTTTTAGTGTTGTGAAAGATGAAAATAATAAATTAACTTTTGAGCTTGTTTTAAGCATACCTATGATAGCTTTCAATCCTCTCGGATCTTCGTCAGTCTGCCGCCATGTCGAATCTCGTGGTGTGACGATACTGGCTGTACATGTTTTACATATGGAGGCAAGTTCTACCAGCAGATGGGATCGCCGGTTTCAATGATCGTGTGTGATGCTCTTATGGAGGATATCGAGGAACGAGCCATAGAAACAGCGCCACACCCTCCTTACTGGTGGTACAGGTATGTAGATGGCACACACATAAAGTTGGACACCATACATGCCCAAGAGTTCACAGATCATCTGAACTCCCTAGACCCGGACATAAAGTTCACGACGGAAGAAGAAAATGGAGAACTGGCATTCCTTGACACTTCAACTGTGAGAAAAGAGGAAGGTAGCATCAAGTTGAAGATATACAAGAAACCGACCGACACGGACCAATACTTTAACTTCAACTCCTGCCATCCCCTAGAACACAAGCTCAGCGTTGTCAGAACGCTTCACCATAAGGCCCATACAGTTGTGTCTGAAAAGGTGGTTAGAGACGTGGAGAAGAAACACATCGATGAGGCTCTGAAGAAATGTGGGTTTCCTGGATGGGCTATCAGCAGAGGATCAGCTATTAAGAAGAAGGATGACACCAGGCAGACGAAAGACCGGACGGACGACACAAGGAAGACGACCTTATGTGAAGGACTTGTCTGAATCAGTGAGAAGAATCATGAAGGACTACGGATGCAGCGCGTACTTCAAACCCAGGAACACTCTCCGTCAACTACTATGTGCACCCAAGGACCCTGCGAAAAAGGAAGAGATCTGTGGTGTGGTATACCAAATCAGCTGTGGAGGTTCGGAGTATGAGAAGTGTTCTAGTATACATGTCGATGAGACTTCTAAGATACTAAAAACTCTCTTCGATCAGCACAGAAGACCTAGTCGTACATCTTCACATGTCTCACTCCACCTGCACCAGCCGGACAGACAAAGCCACCACATAAGCCTGGACAACATCAAGATCTTCGACTGGGACCAGAACACCTTCGAGAGGAACACCCGAGAGGTGGTTCACATCCGACGCCTGACGCCCGATCTCAACAAGAACATAGGGGCCCTCGACCTACCCGTCATCTACAACAACATCCTGGGCGCCAATGTCGTCACACCAAGAGATTCTCTTAACGAATAGGCGGCAGACTGACGACGATCCGAGAGGATTGAAAGCTACCATAGGTATGCTTAAAACAAGCTCAAAAGTTGGTTGAAAAAAGTGTATATATGTACCGTAATACTTAAACGTAGTCAAACGTACGTTGCATGTCACAGTACAGCCACCTATATTGTGGAGGGGTGCAGAAAGGCTGTGTGTGTTCATGTTGGGCTGAGGTGGTGGTGGTTTGGGGGTGGAGGGTGGGGTTATAGCTGGTTGTGATGACATTAATGAGGTGAAGGGGGGAGCATTTCATCTGCTCCAGCTCTAATCAGTTGCAACCCGAGCAGTAGCGGATCAATCATTGCATTATACATGTAGTGTGTATGGCTGTCACATATGACGATGGAAGGAAGGTGATGGAGGTGTGTTTAATCTGTCCCAGACATGTATACTGACGGGAGCTGTTGTGAGGGATAGGGTATAGAGAGATGTCTGTTCCAGCCCAGATTTGCTGAGGGGTTGTGGCAGATGATATGTTGGTGAAGAAGGAAGGGGAACGGAGGAGCATTTAATCTGTTCCAGATTTCATGTTTCAACCCGAGCAGTAGGAAGGTATTTAGACTGATATGGACCTGTTTATTTGGGGATGGCGTAGAGAGGGTTGGGGAGAGAAGAAGGGGTGGCGGCCGATGGAAGGTACGTAGGGGAGGGTGGAACATTTAATCTGTTCCACACATGTTTACCAGGGGTAGCAGAAGCTAGTGGGAGAGGTATTAGAAGGATCAATCATTGCCATATATACATGTAGTGTGTATATGGCTATGACTTATGCCGATGGGAGGAAGGTAATGGAGGTGTATTCTATTCGTCACAAAGCTGTATTCTGACAGGAGCTGGTGTGAGGGAAGAGGTATAGAGGGAAGGATGGGGAGGGAGGAGGATTTGTTTATGCAGATGGGAAAATCTTTGTAAAAATATATTAGTCAATTGTTTGGCTCTAATTCTTTCTTATAGAATAAAATTGCTGTTAAGAAGCCTGAAACACCTAATGTTTGTTATTGTTAGAGAGCGTGTATTGAAGAATAGTGTGTTGCAAAGAATTTTAAGAAATACTATTTTTTACCAGAAAAAATAGATAAAGCAATTTTAAGGACCAATTTTTTAGTTTTATTGAAATGCAATCAAGGTTGTTATTACATTTATTTGTTACTAAATATTGTTCAGAGTGTCTGTCTTTCACAGTAATATTGTTTTTACTATTTATCATTGACCCAATAAGAATAAAAGTAATATTAATCACTATATAGCATTACAATTACTGGTCCTTAAGTAGTAAAAAGTCAAAACTTAAATTTGTACAATGTCATTTTGATGATGTTTAATAGATGGCAGCACGTGTACGAAAACCGGTCACAACGGAAACAGAAAGGAGTTATAAACTAACGATGCTGTTTGCGTTATGATGTCATGACAGTCAATACATTTAATAAGTGTTTGGGGCTTTTTAGTTCCAACACTTTTATTGTTACCCTTTTTTGTATTTTGTTGTAATTTTTGCACAATTATTTGTATCTATTTTCTGTAATATCAGTATTTCCCCAATATTTTTGTTCACCTGTGATTAGTATTATTCAAGATTTTTTTCATGTTTTGCTAGTCTATTTTATATTCAATATTATTTTTAAGCTGCTGTAATGTGCATTTTAACATATCGAATTATGAATAAATAATATCAAATCAAATTATTGTAAGAACATCTGGTATAGACAGATATACGCAGTCTGTAATTGAGTGAGCGACAAATGTTTATGCTGTTATCAAAATAAATTCAGATTTCTTTGAATTTTGTTAATTGCTGCATGAGCATGGTTCGAAAATGATAACAACATGAAAAATGTTTAAATAGTTGGCTGTAGGTTTACACAGAGTAATAATATCAAAAATACTATTTTTGTAATGGTATTCTGCAATGTTACAATTTTTAGCGATTAATGCAATATTTGGATACGTGGCTTCAATATTAATACAAACATACAAACAAAAACTACTACTACTAATAAAACAAAACAATTTTGTGAAGTTTTGAAATTCAAAGTAAAAATGAGCAATTTCATATTTTAGAAAAGTTTATTGTAACAGTATTCTTTTTTTTCTCAAACAAGTATAAATATTTACATAAGGGAGAAGTATGTACTATAATGTAATAATATTTACAGTATAATAAATAAAACATACCATACTGTTATACAAAATTGATATCTTATAGTCTGGATGTCATAAGAAATGCACCAGTCATACATTTATGTTTATATTGCTGTATTGCACCCGAACAAAGATAACACATTTACCTACAACCCACATTGATAGGGATCCATTGGACCTGCTAATGTTACTTGATGTATCGATGCATAATGCATGATGTAGTAAATACATCTCTAGAAATATATAGATATCTGCATTAGATGATTTGCTTCATACATGTAACTATTATATCTTAATGGCAATGTCAAAATGAACTATTGCCACATACCTATCAATGTAAAACATTAAAAACTTCACTCTTTTCACCAGGGCAATATTCAATAATAAATAATGGAGGCAAACTTAAATATGAACACTGAGAAAGGTAACATTTGGCGTTAGGGAACAAAACGAAAACAACCCGACAAACACAACTTAGCCTTCAATGTGAAGTAAATAATAGATGTACTATACAATTTGATTTGGCTTTAATTTCAACACTTTATTCCATATCACAGAGAAGTCCATCATCATTGAAATGAACACCAATTCCAAACAGCAAATAATATCCAGGATATTTTCACTAACTGCATGGCAAAATCACCACAACTGAACTTTTTATAATATAGCATTTATGAATTAACTATGAATAAATTTACATGATGGTAAACAATTTTTATATTGTGAAGTTTCTCATGTTATAAACCAGGACAAATGCATTTGCTCATATTCCGGTTGAAATACGACGTAAAAGACCATTACATTTTCTAATCCTGAAAATAATATGAATATAAATCATAATCTATAAAATTGCAATTCTTCAAAAAATCCAAAATTACAATCATAAAAAATGACACATAAAATGTCAAAATGCTTGCACTGCTCTACTACCGGGTAAGTGTATAATCATCTAAATGTTTACATTATGGAGAGCCTGTAAAATTATAGACACCTGTTTAGATGATCTATATAGATATAATATAATTTAAATGTATATTAACTATAACATCAACTAACATTTAAAACCATTAGTGGAAAAGGAGCAAAAGGAAGAAATTATAGCTATGTATGCAAAATTGAATACTTCACTCATTTCCATGAACTGCTTACTTAAAATGTAAGGATGTCTGTAGTAAGGTGAACATATAAATTCATGTATAGTACTGATAGTCCTTTCTCAATAGCACAAAATGAACATATCATAAAAGGAGGGTATCTGGTCAAATTAAAATTACAAATAAATTCACAAACAACATTCAATGAATGTTATAAAATAATGCACATGTAAACTACTTATTTTGATGAAGTACATTATGATATGTAAAAAGAATTAACTAGGAGTCATAAGCAATGTTTCATGTAATATTTTCCCCAGTAGGTTCATACGTGTGTCACACCAAGCCAGAAATATGGTTTAATATATTTCCCATTACATAAGAAACTTCACTTTTTGTGTTTAACTAATATCATAAGATGATAATTTACTTTCAAATGCTTTGGCAATGTATGTGCAAAAGTTTCATTTTTTGGACGAGAATATATCATTTATTGCATTTGCCCATTTACCTTATATTGCAACTTGCCACATATGCATTTTTTTAATACATTTAGCACAGAAATGCATGGGTATTTGGGTGGACAATATTGACTTTAGAGTTAGATGAGAAAGTTAAAAATTTACAAATGACTTTCCTTTTACCAATATTTGTAAAATAATATATATATATATATATATATATATATATATATATATATATATATATATATATATATATATATATATATATATATATATATATATATATATATATATATATATATATATATATATATATATATATATATATATATATATATATATATATATATATATATAGATGTCCCCGGTATTTGACAGTTATCCATAAAAAGTATAGAATTATAAAGAAACTCAAGGCATCCTCTTCACTACAAACACACAATTCAGTTGTTTCTTTTAACTCTGGTTTTTGGTCGCATGTTGCTGGGTTCTGCGCATGATTTCAGTAATATTATATAGAAGTTTTCCAACTTCTGCTTGGATTTACAGGCTTCTAATTTATCTTTACTATATCTAATATTGTGATTGTGTTGATGCTTTTTAATATGCTATCATTCAAAGCTGAATATACTAAAATATTCAAAGAATATCTTTATATTTATGAATTAATGCAAACTGTACTTTTACCTATTTGTAGAAAAAATATACATATATTTTTATAAAATGTTACATCAAGATTAGTACACACATACAACTAAATCTACCCTTACATGGGAGGAGTAAAATAAAAATATGAGACATTCTTAAACAATCTATTTTCAAGGTCTACTACATGACAGAAATGGTAATTTCCTGCTATCTAACATTGATTTTAAGCATCACTTTCAGCCAACGCTACTTTCATGCTTTACAAATAAAATACAATAATTTTTCTGCATTATTTCAAGCAAAATGATAAGGTTTATCCAAAATATAAATCAAATATTGTCATGAATAAGATAAAGTTAGTCAAGTTACATTTGTACTGCCGTAATTATATCATAATGAACTCTCACACCGCACATTCCTAATATTTCAACAATTAAATATATGTGTAAAAAGTATACAAACACGTATTTTGTTTCAATACTGCATTACATTAGCTCTTACGTCTTTGGTATAGCCTATAGAAATGATTATACTATCTGTATGGTTATCATCACAGATGGATACATGTTTAAGCATTGTAGCTGAAAATATCTTTCAAAGATATTTTATCAAATACTAGAAAAGTAAATGAAACCAACACCACTAATGCTAGTGATCATATTTCAAATGTATAATTGGAGAGGAAGCAAGAATTGTAACAGGTTCTAAGCTCTAAAACTATAAATATAGGAAATAAACATCAATTAAATGCCAGAACAGATCAGACCAGAAGTTTACTGGGCTATTGCATTTTCAAGTCTTTTGTTTGGCTGGAACTGTATCCATCTGTGACCATAACCAATGGAAACAGACTGAGGTATTTTTGTATTACTGTCCAGCAGGAATAGCACTTAGATTGTATGTTCTCATATGAATTCAATGCATCTTAATATATGATAGCAGAGTAATCAATAGTTACCAAGATGCTTAGGCTACATTGAATTAATTACCTATTAAAATACTATTGTTGTCATACATATATATATATACACACATTTCAATTCATTAATACCTAACTCACAGTCGTTTCCATCCTATATCTATTCCACACATGTCCCACCAATTTGCTTCGATATAGTTCCCTCATAATGCTATCACACCTTATGTTTAACTATGGATGTCTTTATTATTCATATCTGGTGTTACACAAACGCCGTTTGCAAATTTTGTGATCAGGACTTCAACTGGGGTAGGCCCTACTATATATATAGTATGCTCTTGATCTTCTAACAGAATATAAATACATGTATGGTGATCATAAATAACATAACGTTCTCGTAGATTACACAACACCGTCACATATTTAGCTTTATTTTTTCATGTACTTCAATGTGTACATGTACGTATTCAGGAAGTCAGATCCAATTACACATACTTTGTTTGAAACTACTTCCTTGAATACCGTTGATAATAATTTACTAACACTTTCATAAATGAACTTGTTCTTGACTAAATTTTAGAAAAAACAGCTACATGTGTAGTCATGTGTAATATACTTACATGTAGTGTACTTAACACAAACTAACAAATTGTTATTTGAGGGCATCTGCCACAAAGGACGATTCTAAAGTTCAAACTGGCAGTAGGTTGATTGATAAGTGAGAAGGATTAGAAATGAAACACCACAATGCTATGTTATTCTTGCTTTTCACAACCATCTATGAATCTATGAGGTACCACGTGTAAAAAATTTGCAATCCATTGCGCACAATCTTAACTGTTATATTAGTTGTGCAGAATATCAGAATTGCACATAGTTTCTGGACGATTGGGAGACAGTGTTCATTATATTGCAGCTTTGTATTTCTTAGCAAGTAGTATGTTTTTTGTCCTAACACACACAAACACACTAACGGTTGATTGGACGCGGGGTTTGATGGTTTGGATGACTTGAGGTTGGTTTGGTTTTTGGATCTGCAACAAAACTAGGTGTTGTTGTTGTCATCGTCTTCCTCTGTTTCACATACCATGCTCACCTGAAAACAAGCATAGACAGTCAGAATAATGCATGTTGATTAAGACTAAACCACACGTTCTCAAAAATCGCCGTTGAGCAATGTATAGCCTTCAGATCATGTTATTACACGCTATATAATATCGGGACATGGCACATGGCTTGAAAGCAAGTTTTGAGCAATAAAGTGAGCCCTTGATATCCAGGATGTGTTATCAAAGGTCAACTTCTACAAGTGGGGCATACTGTACAGTGAAACCTGTCTCACATGGACACCTTTGAGAAAAAGGGAAAGTGTCCACAAAAAGGCAGGTGTCCTTAAAAGAGAGGTTCACTTCATTATGATACATAAGAACAACTGTAAGAACATTTGTAAATGGTGTGAAAAGTGTCCACATTGACATGTTCTACTGTAGTTAAATTTCCACAGGCACTACATTTTCAAATAATAACAGAACTAAAACTACTTTTATCACGTTGATCAATCAGGTTTAGACAATTGACAAGGAGTGGTCATTTTTATTTTGAAAATTAACTTATTGGATTTTGATTTTTAAAACAACATAACTCATTTTGTGATAAATGTTTTTCAAAACAAACTTTCAATTGGGACCCTCGCACGTGCCCCAAATCCCTCCCATAACAACTGATTGACTCTCTATATTGTCACGTGATTCCATCTAGTGACTGAAGTTTGCAATGACAGACACTGATGGTGTCCGAAAACGTTAAGACAGTAATAGTTTCAAAATGAATTTACCACCAGATGAGTTTAGTCATATTGCCTAACAGGGTCGTCAAGTTCACGCACACTTAACGTTAATATCAGTACTCAAATATGTCTCACCTGAGGTTTGAAGAAATGTGCTGGATGTGGTACATGATGAAGACTCATTCGCCTGCCTGAAATGTCAGATACGCACTCGTCATTGTACGGGAAAAATCATCATCAAATGGTTGACCAGACTTTGAGAACGTTAATATTTTCATATTGATTCACTGACTTGTTCTTTTATTGAAAGTATGAAATGTTATTTAGATTAATAGCTAATTGGAGTAAATGAAAATATCTAATACACAATAAATAGGAACTATGTATATCTACATGTGCCCCATGGGCCTTCGTATGTATGCTGGTTAGTTATATGAACATGTACTGTACACAGACTAGCACATGGAGTGCAATTTAGAGTGCAATATGCTGTATTACCGGCGTACTTAGTAAAACAATATCTTACATATGAATGATCTGAATTCAGATTATCTGTAGCAATATGAATTCAGCTCCCACGAGCCTACTATCAGCACAATTGTAGACACCAAGGTCTGATACGTATTTCACCATATATAATTTGACGTATCTACACAGTAAGTACAACACATGGAACTATACTATAGTACTAGATAGAAGTTGGATCAACATTATTTTGAGCAATCAGTTGATTATAACTTGAACGTGCTTATGAAAGCGAGGAGTAAATCCTGTGTCTTACTTGTACTAAATTCAAAGTTCCACTACATATTTGGTGATTATATGAATAACTACTTGCAACTAATCATTAACTGTGAACATTAATTAGCCTTCCTTATGTTCTAAGAATACCTTTCCAAATGTAGAATTTGAGTCTGCAAAATGAAATAATATTAAAAAATGCAGCAAGACCATACCAACTATTGTTTTGTATACATTTACATGTACATGTACGATGGTAGATGGTACACAGTGTGTGGAAACCCCAAGAGCCATGATGGCATCAAGTGCTGTTTGCATTATGGAAACCTACTGCTCCCCACTGCTGGATATACATGTTTAATTGTTTATACAATATGTTGAACATATTCTGATGATTGTGGTTGTTAAATATTTAACGATTCCTTGTCCACCCGTCCATTCATCGATACATTCAGCTCAATCTACATGCCCGTTTGGACCTCTGGGGGTCCATCTGAGTGAACGGGTGTAAGTGTGTAAGTGGTTTACACAATAATCGGATATGAAACAAGGCTGAAAAAGAGGGATGTAATAAATAGGAAAAGAAATCCATAAAAAGAGATGTGGGAATTAAGGGAAGTGGAAAGTGGGGTAAAATGCTAAAAAAAGAAGCAATGCATGAAAAAAGACAAAAAAGAGGGATATTGAAAACAATGCAAACAAAAAGAACAGAAATGTGGGATTTCTTGATTTCTTGATCAAATATTATACTCCCTAACCCCCCCCTGTACGCCCCTCGCCATCCCTGCTCACCTTGTGCGCGGTATCGGTTGAGCTCGGCAAGCTCGCTGGCGCTCATGTCGGGCGTGTCGACCGGCACCGTGGTGTGGAACTGTGTGTAGTCGATCTTGTACTGGCCGTTGTCCTTTTGGTATGTGAGCAGCGTGGCCAGCTTGTGGCCCCACGTGATCTCAGACGGCAAGTAGGACGTGCGCACCTGGATAATGTAGCACAGAACAATTAACCTCGATCAAGACCACCAAGGGGACTCAGTGCTCATCTGGTCTCAATTGAAAGGTGGTCTCGCTATGGACGTTCGTGATCATGTGTTAATGTGTATTTGAACATTGTGCAATGTACAGTAAAAGCTCCAATTAACACAACAGACATATTAAGAACACTGCTATGGTAAGACATCACAGTCCCAAACCTTCACAAAGCTCACACATAGACCTTGCTTTAAATGTGATGACGTACATATCAGTCAAAATATGTGGGGAGGATGATTGGCTATATATATCATCTTAGAATATGCAGTAGAACCTTGCTATATTGATATACATGTAGCTTATCTGATTTATCCATTATATCATGTTTATTCTACTTCAACCACATTGTGAACACATGCATGTTGGTTATCTCGAATGTAGACTATCTTCAGCTTTTGGCCATTATCCATACAGAGCCAAAACGAATTTCTTCCATAGCCTCCTACCTGCGTGGTCATGCCGGACGATTCGATGATGCCCTCGAGCACGACAATAATCTCAAAGTCGGACACCATGAGTCTCTCGGGCGTCATCTCCCATAGCGGCGATTCCTCGTTGATCACATGCAGCACGTGGATGGGCCACGCCAGGAAGTAGAAGTCTTCAGACTCTGCCTACAAAGGTGAATCAATAGAACATCTCATGTTTTTGCGGTGGGCAAATTTCCTATAAAGTCCATATTTGCAATTTCCTTATGATAAGCCTTCCTAGATACTATTACCATTTTACTTGTACTTATATTATAGCCCACTCTGATAAATAATCTGTCCATATTGTCTCCATTCTGGTAGCAATTGGAAACTGTGCAGTTTTTAGTCAGGATAGCCTCGTAAGATTTTGTGCATCATTTGAGGTACTTACACTATAGTTGGTTATTTATATAATATATTTCTATGCATTGATCTATACATTCAGGTCTCAAGCCTACAATTTGCCAACTACATACACTTATGCGTTTCTACTGGTCAAGATATACACAAATACGATCAGCTCAGTTCCTTGTTCACACATCTCTCTACTTGATAACAATTTTGCAAGGTATTCCACATAGATTTCACCCTAAAATATAACCCCACATACCTGTAATTCAAGCTTGTACTGCCGAAGCGGTGTTTCATTCTCATCTTTTTCCTTCTCCTTCTTTGTGCTCTTTTTCCTCTGCTTCACCATCACAGCGTTCAAGTTTACATCAATCATGTGATTCTTGCGCATATCTCCTACGCGGAACACTAAGCACAAATTCCCCTTGTGCTGACAAATCACAGCCGTCTTGCTGAACATAATGGTCTCAGCACGCCTCTTGGGCAGAGCGAGTTTGGCAAAAATCAACCCTGTCATAACGCACTCCAACACCACCCCGAACACTGATTGTAGCATCATAATTATTATTGCATAAGAACATTCCGTGGTCACTGCCCGAGTCCCGTATCCTATCGTTTGTTGTGTTTCTATAGAGAACAACAGTGCTGATGTGTATCCCTCCACCCCATCCACACAAGTGTCATTGCGGTCTGCATTTCCACTGTGGAGGCTTCCTATCGCCCACCAGCAGAGTCCAAACGTGCTCCAGCTGATGAAAAAGGAGAGCGTGTAGAGGAGGATGCTGTAGCCCCAACTGAGCTCGAGCAGGGTGGTGAAGATGTCGACAATGTACCGGAAGCGCCGCTGGTGCACGTTGGCATTGGAAATGTTACACTCACCACTCTTGAACACAAGGCGCTCACGAGTACGCTGCGAGAACAAGCCACCGGAGCGCGCCACATTGAGAAAGAGCAGCTTTCGCGTCAGTGTCTTGTATACCTGAAAATATCATAATATCGTCTAGATATATCATGATTTGAAATCAATATGCTAAAACAAAATGAATACTACATCATGCATAGCTAGCTAAATATGGTGCTCCATACCTTTGGCTGGTAATGGTTGCATGATTCTATGATGTAATTTTCCATTGTATTAATATAGTGGTCTACATCATACATTCACAAAGAATGATAACATAAAATTACCCACGTAGAGCACAATAGGACCCATCATTCCTGTGTTCAAGGTTTACTAATAAAAACTGATTGTTTTGTGAATCAAAGACCTAATACTGAAACTGTAATTACTAGTTCGTACCCATATGCTTGGACCCACCATTTCCGTCTCCTGGTTGACCAGGTTACTGGGGGAGCAGCTCTCTCCGGGCTCATCTCCCATAGCAGCCTCAACGTCCTGCCACCTTGCCCCATGAGCTTGCGTAATGTCTGGAAGAGATGATGCTTTGGCCAGTCGCTCAGTTGATGTGGACCTGAAAGGAGGCTTTGCTTTAGAGCTGGAAGGAATCATGTGCCAACCACATTATTGATATAAGCCAGTCAATCAAAACCGTAGCAAGAATTACAATCATGTTGATGTTTTTGATGAAGGTAAATTTTCCTATTTTTGGCGTGGCACGCATATTTCACAGGCACGATATTTACAGTTGATAAAAATATCTACTACGTTTGATCAGTGCTATAACAATGTTCAAGACCAAAATAAGATCAATATACAATTTTCACATAAAAATGCTAGTGCTATACATCTTATAAATCATATACATTATATATAGACTAGATAAACACTTGAAAAGATTAAAGTATGACTCTACTCCACAAGTTAAGTTTTAGTTTGCATTGTAACTAGAAAAAGTTGTTAGCTAACTTTTAAAATTATGATAATGATATTATTTTGTAGAATCATCTAATCCAATGCGTTCCAGTTGAACAGTTGCAGAATATTTACCTATGAATTTTCTCATTTCAAAAGAGTTACCAAAGTTGTTTAGTCTCAGAATTCCAAATTATTCTTAGATCCCATTTCAAGTATGTGTTAGCTCAGTCACATTGCTACTAAAAGTGTTGGGGAAAATATTGTTCATGCAAAAACGCCTTTTTTCAATTAAAATGTACAATTACAGTGTATTTTGTACTGATCATCATCACCAAATTACTGTTATCCAAATTGCATTGGTTTTTATCCGTGGGTGGACTCAGCCCGAGACATACCTACAGGACTTCTGGGAAACGGTCGACTGGCGCCTGGACCGTGGGTCATCTACCTGCAGTCTGGGACAATGAGGAAAGATGAGATAGTGCTACACCCACACCAATAGAAACTTACTATAGCCACCAACCAAAACAGTACAAACCATTTTACTTTCCAGCATGACAGATGCTATTCATATCTACAGTACACTAGGCATACACAGTACATTTGGCATAATTAGCCAGTTTGAGACTTGACAGTAACTGCTGTGAATTATCATTTTTATGTTGCCTTTTCAGTTTTGGAGTATGTTCCGAAACTTAATATAAATTGAATTTTCTACAATGCATGTCATTTCAGTGGCTGAAAAGTAAAAAGGTTTCATTGATAATAGATAGTAGGTGATGGTAAAAGTACTTCAGTTTCAATTGTAAACACATGTAGACGTATCACAAAATTACACAATCAACTCAACACAGAGAAATGCAATATACATTTACTATTCAGACTGCAAAAATTATTCTAGTAAGTTTGTAGTATAAATATATATACACATAGTACTAACCAGAAAAGATGCAATTATAAAGATATTCATTGTCTTCTTGCAACAGAAACTAGTTAAACAATCTAATACAACTAATCATTGATACTTTAAAATAAAATTTTGTATCATTTAACATATATTTGAAAACATACAGAGACAAATTAAAATAAATTTCAAACTTACAAACTGTCAAAAAGAAGCAAATGACAGCTGTAAATATCAAAATGTTAAACATATCAAATTGTTAAACAGAAAATAGGTTACTTTCATAACAGAATTTACCAATTCTGAGATCAGCAATTTGTTTCCATATGAATAATTGTAGTACATTAGATAAAATCCAATCATTAGGTAGGAAAATGAACAGTGTTGTAGTTTTCTTAGAAGTTACGCAAAACAGCCGGAATAGATATTTGTTAAGCGACAAAATTAGTTTAAACATTGACATTTATACTCAGACAAATTGATACACATTCTGCTTATTATTCTATTTATATGTAAATATATGTAATTTTGCAAATATAAATTCCAAATATATTAAATAATCTAAATCAGTCAAATACATTAGTTTATGGCCAGGAAGCAAATAGCTGATTTCTTGGACAATTAATGCAAAGACATGCACCAAATGTTAAAACATAGCCCTTCTTTTTGTTTTACATAAAGCTAATTTAACAGGTAACCGGATATCAATTTAATATGAACGTAATTCTGTGGTATTTGCAAATGCTATATTTATCAGATAATGTCATCAAATAGTTTGTGTAAATTGAAGAAATTCTAAATATATTCTTGCAAAAATAAGGGCATATGTAATAGACCAAGTAAATACATGGGCAGAAATAGAAATGTATATGGATACATATTATCCATAAGATATTCATATGAGAGTTAAAAACCATAACTGGCCACCGATTTCTAGCTGGCACGCGATTCCCTAACAAATGCATATCAAATTTGCACACTAATATCACTTATGATATTGCTTAAGTTTAGACACTAAATTTATGCCCATGTATGAATATTGGCTATTATTAACCAATGTACATCCTACCTGTATAGCCTTGATCCTCCAACCGAAACTATAGCCACAATCATCACCATATGCACAATCCCAAACATGGTTTTGGTCTATGGATTGAAAGAGGCTACAGTACAACCGTTCTATCAAGACCACCCTAGTATTAGCACTAAAGCTGGCAGATCCGGGTTTATCGAAAAGGGGGCGCACTCACATGATTTCATGGATTTCATAGGCTCAAAGACTCACAGCGAAGCCAAAAAACCCATGAGCATTAAATATTTGGTGAAAATGGAGGGCGAGTGGCCCCTGCCTATGATTCGACTGAAGTGGTCTCCATAGAGAGGTGGTCTCTTGTAATAAAGTCTTGGTACCACAAAAATGGTCTTATCACAGAGGAGGTCTCTTTACAGAGGCTGTCTCACTGTAGTACCTGTATGATCGCTGGGACACCCGGGAATGTCTGCGAGAGCGTGGGTCTGTGGGGTCTGTGATGTGGAGGCTGGCAATGGAGCGGTGGGAGGTGGGGGAGGTGATGGCAGACGACCGATAGTCGATGGGCTGCAGCAGCGCGCTGTGGCCCCCGCCCACAGGAGAGCCGATGTTGAAGCTGCTGCAAATGGTGACACCAAAGACATGCAACCGTTAGTCGGGGTGGAAGAGAGCATAGGCACATAACATTGACTTTGATAGGATTAGATTATATGAAACCTCTACCAAAGTCAATGATGCAGTTGCCTTTGGAAGAGAGCAAGTAAAGGGTTAATTAGGTGGCGGTGACATTGACTGGATTGTTTATGGTTTTCATATTTATAGTAGAGTTTGTTTTATGGGTTTGTTTTATATTAAGTGGTATAATGTTACATGTAGCCACTGAGATAGAATACACAGCCGGTTAGTGATAAAATGATCATTGTAAATTTGTCTGTCTATATTAATTAGCCCTTATCAGCCTATCCTAATGATGCTGTCACCTATTTACCCTCATTTAATGGTATGAACAACATAATATTTTCTCACAAACACTGTCAAGATGAGAACAATCAAGCTAATGTTCCTGCAATTTTAGGAAATAGGAAAACCAGTACTATAAATGTGAAAACTGAAAACTTGAATAAAATGTGTCAATTGGATCTGTTGTACATTGAAAAATAAATAAATTAATGTATACATAGTATCCTTCAAGTGTACTGCATTGATTGCATACGAGAATTGTATGCTAGGACCTCCAGATAAAAAAGGCCGTAAAATGGAAGCCATAGCTTAAGGGAAAAAGTTTGAATTCTTATGATACTGTTGACAATTTGAATGAAAAGAACATAGTAAACTATTGATATTATGTGAACAGATATGTAAAAACAGCATTGGCTCATTCATGAATGCAGCACCTGAATATCAGGAACGGATTCATGAACACATTTTAGGCATAGCAAAAACAAGAAAAGCAATTTGAAACATGCCAGGAAGTTTTCATTGTATAGATACAGTTTGTGTTAGTATGCACATGTATATTAGCCATTGTTGCTTGTTAGTCCTACAAGTACATTGTACAATGCAAATATTGAGTTTGTTTTTAAATAACAGCTATAATATTCACCATGACATTCGATATATGTAAAGCAAGAAAAGGGCTGTAGGAATGTGGGCATTCATACTATGCAGAATACAACATTTAACCAGAAACATTGAAAATTACATATTTTCAGAGTAGTTTACCTCAGACGGGAGCCAGCAACAGGACTTTTGGAACTAAATAGTATGATTTGCAAATTATATGTTTGATGTTTCTTACAGTACGCATCATCTACGTATGAAATACAGATTATAATAAAAATTTTATTTTATCGATTCTATATCTACCCACAACTAAAATACTAATTCGTAAAATATATATTTTGGAATGCAAAAATATACATTTTGATGAAAATTCAGTAAAATTGCGAGTAAATAGACAAAAGAATGTCTATAAAAGAGGTAACTGCGAAAATAAAACAATGTATTGAAAATTAACACAAATCCTGTTCAAACCAACTTGTGAAAATTGATATTGCAAAATGCAAATAACCAAAGCTCATACTAATGTAAAAACTATCTTATAAAATTGTGCATACGTGGCAATAATGAATTACTGAAAATGTACTACACACCGTCAGTAGCATGTGAAAACAGAGTCGAATACTGTAATAGAATGAACACTGAAGACAGTGGAATAGAACTAAGACCATGATGTTGTGACAGACAATTACACTTTGATTAAACACACCAGAATTAACACATATCAATGGTAATATTTAACACTATAACTGAAAGAAAAGTTAAAACTTATCACATATGTAATACAAATGATAAACGCTGATTCATGTTAAGAAGTCTGTTGTGGAAAATATAACATACCTTGTATTACTAGATCTGGAGTTGATTGAAGCCAGACTTGGAGCATGTCGCATGGAGTCCCTTGCCGGGAACACTGCAGCAGCTTTAAACAAAATGTCATCGATATAATTTCATGAAATTCACAGAACAGAGATATTTGCTACTAAATATGCAATTGATGTGAATAGAACTATATGAAAACTGGCGTAAAGTGATCACCATGGTAAGTGCAATTTGTAGAGTGACACAAATAAAACCCATTACTTTTAGTGGGCATAACGCACCATTGTTATAAAAGTATTAAATGCTTTGCCAAGAGGTTTTGTATGTTGTTTTCAATGTTCAAAAGCACTTAGCATGTGAAACATCTAAGAAATATTGTGAGACAGTATTATGAGTCATAACTTCATAAAACCGTTGTTTTTTCAGAGTGAATATAATAGAAATCATGTTTATACAATGGCAGATCCAGGTTCTTGGAAAAGGGGAAGCGCACTTAAGGAATTTCATGGGTTTCATATGCACGATCAATGGCGGACGTGTAAAAAGCCCTATGAAAATGAAGCATTTTGGTGGGAAAAAGGGGCGGGGGTGGGGGGTGTGGGGGAAGGGGCTGGATCTGCCTATGTTATACTAGATCAAAAAAACAACTAGAAAAGTGATTAAAGTAATTTGTAACATAGAATCACTGGAAAGCTTCATATAGTGATGAGTTGAAAAGTCACAAGTGCAGAATACCGTTTCATAAAAAGTGATAAACATGTCACAGGAAAAGCAAGTGATTGACAAGAGCATGGATCACACATTCTTCTAAAGAAAGCTTACTATAAAGCATATTAAGTGTGATTGTACATCAAACATATCGCATCATTGCACATGAATATTGCATTTTATAATGCATGCACTAAAGTGATTTTCTTAATTGTTCAATTTGTATTTAATTACTCAAATTGCAAATTAGTCACATTATTGACACATATTATAATCATGATTGTACTGAATATCGTGGATGGTACTTGTGTCATTATAAAATATATATAACAGGTTCAAATAACTATCATTCCAATTGCAATGAGATAAATCTTGCTTTGATTAATGAAACTGAGTATGAATATATGTAAGAATAAAGCTCCAGGATCAGACAGACTACCTGGAGAAAGAAATCTATAGCTGCTTTCCACATATCACAGGTGCATGCAATAAGCATGTAGAAAGTTGATTATAAATGTTATAATAAGTAATTAAGTTTGATATCCAAATATTTTACTCCTATTTCATAAAGGCAAAAGTAAAGAAGTCTCATGATAAACAGCTGAAGGTCAATGTGCAATCCAACAACTGTGAAGGGTAAGTACCTGCAAATCACAAATCTCTAATTTTAGTTGAAGTCTAACTAGAAATCAGGCTGTTAATGCAACTATTTGAACTGTTGAATTTAGAAACCTTATATTTACTACAGTTTAATAGAGAGTTGAGATTTTCATACACTACAATGTGGGTTGCCGTCATCAAAACTATGAATTATTAACACACAATGGCAGAGATCATAGCCAGCAATGAAGAGAGTGTAGATTTGCATGTGGATGTGTATGTGCAGGACAGTGACAAATGCAAACGTGTCAGCGAAATCAATGGTGGTAACTCTGGCATACAGACCATTTTAGATGTCAATGGAAAATAATACTAACTCAGGTACAATCATTACCCAGAAAGAGATGCAAGCTCCATAGAAAACAATGATGAGCTTGAAAGCAACGATGAAAACAAGCACCGTATCAAATGTGGGGGAAATTGATTGTCTCAAAAGTAGCAAATATCTACATAAGACAAGCTTTCTGAAAATCTGAAAATGATCCTGTTGAAACAAAATCAGTGAGCAAATATTATGGATTTAGTAATGCTACTTGAGACACATCGCCTGATGAGTTAGTAGCAACAATTCACATCGACACCACTCAGAACAATAGAATAGGTGAGAATTCCTCCAATCAATCGGGAAAAACTAAACAATGAGCCTTGTACAAGTTCACAAAGACATGCTCCTTGCAGTAGGTGAGTTAAGGACACGAAAAAGAAAAAAATATGCTTCAAGAAGGGTATTATCACTCTGAGGATCAGAGGTTCAGAATGTTCAGAATGAACTTCATTCTAAACATTCTGAACCTCTGATCCTCATAGTGGGTATTATAAGAATAGAATGCAAGATAACGAGTACTGTTGTAGTCAACAAACCAGCCTCTCTGATAGTGGTTTGGTAGACAGCGAGTGAAGAAGACGGGGAAGTCTTTCAGTATCCCGAAATTATGAGAGATATCCTTTAGAGATTACCGATTTTGATCAGGAAGCTATAAAACAACAATGAAATCGAATAGAACTTACAAAGGGAAGGTCCACTTGACTGAAAATAGATTGAGGGATAATTCCCACAATATTTGATGCCTGTAGTGGAGGTACCTAGATAAAACGGAGCAAAAGACAAGAGAAATTCATGATCTGGATTGTATCGGCTAGGTAAGAGTATTTGTGCCACATGCCGAAGGATCCAATGTACATGTTTTTCCAACCACGAGAAAAAATGTGTCTGGTTGTCTAATTAGGCAACCACGTTTCCATGTGTTCGACCATGGTAAGACATCTCTCAGTGTTATTGAAGAAACGCAAAATTCTTTACAGTCTTCCAATTAGGAGAAATAGTGTTTCAGGGTTTTCCATGAAGCAAAACGTGTTTGCAGATATGACACAAGATCGAAACATAGGCTGTCAACGTCTAAAGATTAGTGTATCTAATAGACAACGAAGAATGAACTTTGTAAGAATAAGACGTACATTGTAGCAGCATTAGACATCAACAGCAGCGTGACATTAATGGTAACATTGTCCTTCATGCCTTACCTACTGCAGTGCTTGCTCCCAGCAGTCCCAAGCTGAGGGCGCCGCAAGGCGCACCACTAGCGAGACCTTTAGAGTCTGGAAGCGATATATAATGAGCAACAAGGGAGCAGGACGTCAGTTCATGAATAACCAGCGAGCAATAAACATCTCAACAAGCATTGGTGTTTCCAATACATAACATGGGTGGAGATGTCGGGGATTGAACCCGAGACCTTTTACAAAGTAAAGTGACAGTTAATCATGTCACAGGATGACCAGAACCACAATAAACGTAAAACTAACATAGTTTCCTTCAACAGCACTGCAGACTATTTTGAAGACATACAAACAGAGAACGAGAACAAAGAGAATCATCTGGACGATATTAATTACATAGACGAGAATGCTCAACATCGTCTTCAAGATCAGAGGAAATTGTTAATCATCTTTGTTACATGCGGAAGCGTACATGTAGAACCAGATTTCTCCAGACAGTGCCCAGGCTTCAAAGGTTGGGTAAGGGGAGGACACCCTGAATGCCAGCACGAGCCAGCTCACCTAAAATTACAAGAACAAAAACAGCTGGAATGTGAGGAGGAGCACCATATGCCACTATATGAGCACGATAGAGGCAGAGGTGTCTCACAATGTCCAGCGGGAAGTCAGAGGTGAATTCGCACCTGCCACTGGCCTGCCAGTCCTCATCTGCTGCAACGTGCCACTAGGTCTGGCAGCATTTGCCTTTTCCTTGAAAAGTGTGAAATTCGATGCCACCACCAAATATGCACAGTCCCGGAAATATGCACAAATAGCTTTAATTTAAGTATCTGTAGTTTAGCTATTGTTGACAGCTAAAGGCAAGTTAAAAGAGTGTCAAAAACAATTATTTGTTTTGACGTACCCCTCCGTTCCACTTTTATGTGGATTACTTTCTTGCAAAAATTCATTACTCTATAAGTTTTTATATTAAAGAGAAACATAATGACGTGACAACTATCTACTTAGGCATATATTCTTGATTACATCGCCACACAATGATTATAAAATAAAGTGTTGCCTGGAATGCGCTCATTCTTAGCATAAAAATACCAGGTACACTTCTAGCAATATAAATCGAGAACCAGGCAACAATATTATTACAATCAAAGATAATTATGTGTCTTTTTGCTATTGGTAAATATAAAACAAATAACCAATGCAAAAAACAAACAAATGCACTTTAATTGGCAAATGGCCCAAAATCGAACCACTTTGGTGTCGCGTCATGACACATATTTGTGTGAAGTGTGAACAAAATCAGTTCATCGGTAAACCTTCTAGCTTGTCCGGAGATATGCACAGTTAGTTACAAACGAACGTAACACAAGGCTTTGCTACAGCAGCTGAAGCAATGCAAATATCAATTGATCTCAAGAAGCTCATGAGCTAATGACAGTGATATTCGTTTCCACACTAATGACACTCAGCATTACAGTATTATCTAGGCCTCTTGTGACGTCACATAAGCATCACTAGGTGATGTCATTCTACATTGGGTTTGCACACACACACACACACACACACACACACACACACACAGAGAGTTTATGGTGGAAACATGAATCGATAACGGTCATTAATCATAATGATGAAAACATTAAGACTCTAGCAGGCTATGCACATTAATTATTAGGTGTTGAAAAACAGCTTGAATTTATAAATTTCCAAAATAACACAGAACCCAACTGTCATAAATGGGAGTAAATACTAATATTAAAAGGAGAGATTTCAGGTGGTAATATGAGCTAGGAGACAACGGTCATTTTTACATTGAATCAAATGATAAGTGGCAGTATGCCATTATAGTAACGTAACCAAACAAAGGGCTAATAATCAACACACCAAACATTGCTTTAATTTATATATATCAACAATATGGAATCATGGACGATTGGAGGGTGCATAGCTTAATATTATTAGAGTACTCATGATAGACATCTATATACTGAAGCGTGTGCATTATTTATGTTGTGTACTCTACTGCAACAACACAAATAAATTTCATCAAGTCCACAACATTGCATATAATACCTTTTGCACACTGTCGCAATATATCAAGGTCAATATCTTTTGGACAATCTGTAAGGCAAGTTAATCAAATTGTAAAATCAACAGACGATACAAGTTAATATAATATGTAACATATTAGAATAAGAAACAAACTATTATTATAAGTAAGATAAATTAATAGAATTGAAGCATGAAATCATAAAATTACTAGTAAATATAATTAAGTAAAAAGTATAACACAATAAATATTATATGAATTACAAATAAAAATCAGTTCAAAATAAAAACAAAGAAATTACATGTTAGTAGACCACCCACTTAACCCTACTGCTCAGAACGATGTTGGTTTCAACATCTACCAGGTAATGTTGCAACTTGGCCAGCTAAGCTCCAGAGAGCGTGATAGATGTTTATAAAGCTTCCTTCATAGTATTTGGATTTTTTCCTGGAGTAAATGGGTTATTTTGTGGTAACTAAGAATTGCAGCATTTAGCCTTGTAATTCTAGATTTAGGCCTTTATTTTAGACATCACTTTTAATCTCATATGTTAACTCGGGCTTATCTCATAAAAGTTATTAGAACACATTAAATTTGGCTCATGGTGCACATATGTAATTTAACTGTGCGCCATGGTTAATACATTAAAAAAGCTTTGTATTTAATGTTAGATGGTCATCGAAGGCTTTATATTTAATTTTAGATGCTGACTTGAAGATAAAAGTTGTGTGCCTCTAATTTATGGTGCACCTTTTTTACGTTGCAGATTCTGAAGGTCAAGTTATTGAGCCCCAGGGGCCATTTCACATGACCTACCCGTTAAACCAGGTTCAATCACACCTTTCAATAAGTAGAATCAGTAGCAAAAGTGGAATTTCAAGATGGTTATAGGTTAGGTATGAGCTCATGTAAATGCAAAGTTTATTTAGAAAAATGAAACATACATGGAAACCAAGGTTACCTAAAGCTAAAAATAAAAGAAATCTTGGAACATGTGCCATGACCGCTTAAAACAACCCACCTTTTAACGATTCCCCGTTTCCCTCATGCCAAATCACCCACCTACCTACCCTATTTACAAGACAAGCAAAACCAAACCCATCAGTACACTCACTGTGGTCGAGCCAGTCGCAGCTAGAGCTGTCCGAGTCGTCGTCCTCGTCCTCGTCTAGCGGTTCTAGCGGAGCGGCCACGTGACCGTTGAGGTCTAGCAGGGGCACGCCCACCACGTCATCGCCGCCGCCTCCGCCGTGCAGGGCCGTCTGCGGCGGCATGTTGAGCATGGGGGGCTCCAGCGGGGCTGCAAGGGGAGAGGGTGGTGAATGCTTGATAGGGATACAAGTGGTTCATGAAAGATAGAAAACTATCTATATGGGCATATGACCACTACTATGGATACATTGCAATTAGGGTTATGCAAGTGCAAGTTTTATTTCTCCAGTTTGCATGTACAGCCTGGTGGGGAGCTTCAGAGGGGCTGAAAGGGGGAGGGGGGGGGGGGCAAAATGGGTCAAATGTTGCTGAGTATTTAGGACAACTTTCTAGGTTCTTTCTCTGATTTGAACATTCGGGACGGAGAACTCAGCAGATCTGCAAGGTATAGGGGCAGTTAGCACAATGAGTTAAACAGTCAAACATTGCCTGGTGGACCAACAGGATCTAGCCTCCCAATAGCCATAATATCTATGTATACACATAATATATGTTGAAGACGACTGAAGTGAATACCTGTGTATGGGAATAATTACATATCGCATACCTAAATATTGGTATGGTCGTATTTATTCGTCACGGAACATAATACAGTACTAAAAAGTAACTATTGAATTACATTGGGCCTTTTTGTTGATGTGTGCCTTTGGTAAGTCTTAAGACATAGTTTAAAAGTAATTTTTAATGCTGGGATGCTCATAAAAAATTGAGAGCCCCAAGGAAGGATACAAAACTACCAGTGTAAACAAACGTACAACTGGCAGAAGTGAGGAGCAATGAACCGTGATTATTGGCGAAGCGATAATCCTATGGTAACACCGACAGTACGAACATCTTGGCCGCACTTTTTTGTCAGTGTCTGTGGTGTCAACGGCAGACGATAACATCCTTCATGCGGTATTGACTCCACATAGGCAGAAATATAAATAAATGTAAATGTAGATGTCTGGTTCATGGTCTTCTTCCCCGAAGGATTAGACGACTACACCAGGTCATTGACATCCTTGTCACACTATATCTTTCTCAACTCACCTGGGAGCAAACAGCACAATTGCTACCGTAACGCAGACGTACTATTCACTCACATTTGCGTTCACTCGCCTGACCTGTAACTATTTAACGTGTGGGTGCCACGGAGCAGTGTGCAAACCTGTTAGAGGTGAGTTTGCTCAAAATCTACCATCAGACCCGACCGGGAATCGAACCCACGACCTTCTGGTCACGAGACCAACTCCCTATCGACTCGGCCACGGAAGCACACCTATATAATGATAGTTTGACACATGGAACGTTCGTTAGTAGATCGGTACTGCCTAAAACGTACTTTCGCCGCACTTTCACCGCACTGGACACGCACTGATGCACAAGTAGTTTGTTTTGGCAGTAGATAAGCAGTACTGGCGGTTCTGCCCCTGGTTTAAGCTACACGCGTGCATGGGGCAAATGTCTGCACCCAACAAATTATTTAGGTGAAAATCAAATGCTACAAAGTTAATAAAATCAGTTACATGTCATGTCAGTGCAATGGCAAGTTCATTTTCTATTTTTAGATGGGTTTAATACTTTGTATACAATTGTATGTTTTATAATTGGTCAGTTCATCATTTTTGTGGAGAAAGACTCATCTGTTGTTTTGTGTTTTTTCATGTCTACCAGACCCGTTATCCCTATTTTCATTCTGTCCCCAGCTGTATATATTCATGTAGGTGTGTACATTATTGGAAAAAGTTGAGATACTCTATGTAGTGAAATACCAATTATACATGTACCGTGGAAAAATTGTCTTTATATGGACAGTTTGCTTTCACATTAACACATAAATATTAATACTATTAACTTTCACATTGATTATTGTAGCACAAGCAAGACACATTCATATAAATAGATTTGATATATGCTTCAAATCAAGATTTTCTATGTCTTGTCCAATTATACATCAAAACATTGCATATATATTCTACACCTTCGCGTACTACAATAAACACTAATCAAACTGGCATTACTGATAAACACATCATGTCTACATGTAAGATAGAGCAAAATGGCGTGTACAACTATCGTCCTGCAAACACAGTCTGTAAAATACAAGCCAATATAGGACGGAGAACGACAGTTTGAAAACAAAGCCCCGTCTTGTTAGACACTCGTGTAAACATGGCCTACTCTAGTGCATTTTATACGCCAACATTCCTATCAAAGCTGAACTTTGTTCTCAACAAGTAAAGCAATATTACAGTGGGTTGTATACATAAAAAAGCAGCAGGGGTGGTACTGTACTGTACATGTAAATAACTGTTACACGAATGATACACGGCTGTGTATAGAAGCTTGATAATACATTGTGCTGAATGATCAGTGAAAATACCTAAAAAGACAAACAAACATCATTTTCACAAATCCCAGAAGTACAGGAATAACGATAAATGAGCTGTTTGTAATACAGAAAGCAATAAATTATACATGGAACAGGTGGACAGTCTGAAAACGAGATGTACACCAGAACTAAGGCATTAAAGACGAATGGAATGATATGCATGCCGCCTGAATATAAGGCCAACAGTACATAATCCAATGGACCACATTGTAGTAAAGTCTACCGGTATGTCACGTACATATAATAAATATAATATGATGAATGATTTGGAGACGTGTAGACGAGCACATTGACCGACACGATGTTTTGCAAAGCCTAGCAGCACAGGCCATTGATAGGTCTACTTGGTTAAGAGCAATTAAGCACTGCAATTAAGACATGAGCTCTCTGAGCATGAGCTGCACATTGAATGAAGTAAGCCTTGCATTTGGTTCAAATCTGTAAAATAAGGGAGTGGAATAAATGACCTAGAATAGTAGGTAAATAACCAATTCAGCCATGAGCTACAAATTGCACGATACACGCCGTAGCCAAAAGCTGTAAAAGCTGCTGGAAAAAGGATGAGTTGTATGAAGCGTAGCAGTGCAGGTAACATGATAACAAGCCATTGCATGACACAGGTGTTGGTCCAAAGCTGTAAGCTGGTGTAATGATATAATGTTTAAGCCTAGCTGCACAGGTACGTGGTTAGGAACTAGCCAGGCCATTCCACATTGAACGATGCACGGATTGGTCCACAATAATACAAGCTTGTGACAGTGATATGGTACATTGTACGTACATAGTCCAGTTGAGTGGTCACGCTGAGCTGAGATGCTTATGATGGGAAGATCCAGATGGGCTGCAAGCATAGTCCAGGGATAGACAGTCAGAGTAAAGTTATTCTGTAGTGATTATTCAATGTTTTTGTAAAAATGTATTTTTCCTGGAGCATTAGCTAGACGCTCTTGCTATTTTCAAAACAGCTAGCTACTACGATGGTCATATTTACTTACGGTGTTAATGTTGTGTTTGGACTAAGTTTGGCTATCATGGACTGACTGGATTGGTCCATGAATGCCCACTTCCATAATCATAGGGTTTAACAAGTCTTCCTACATCAACGATACAGTATATGTATAAGATTCAAATATACATTTAATCTCCGTACCACTCACACTTATTTCCTCAATATAAAAAGTGTTCAGATGTTAAAATTACATGTATTCCAATGTTGTCGTCCCATTCACACTGACACCCACATGTTCACAGCAAGGCAGGAAGTCAGCCACCTACTTACTCTACTACCAAAGCTAACAGCCAGAGAGGCAGACAGACACAGAGACAGAGGCAGCGATAGAGACACATACACATACAGACACACAGCTGGAGAGAGATATACAAATAAAGACACATTCAGACACCCATCTGCATAAAAAGCACCCATTCGTTCACCTCTGTTTCTCAATGGCGAACAGTTACAGTTATTCACCTTCACCCAGCCACACAGACACACCCTTTCTATTCTGCTTAGTATATGACATATGACATACATGTATCACTTATAACAAATGTCCTCTCTATACACGATCAAAGGCACCCTCTTATATGAACCTAGGAGTGTTCGTCCTTGTTGTGGACAATGGCACTGTAGTTTGCATTACAATGTAACAACACAAACTATATGTAAACAGTTAATGACACCTATTTGTGCCTGCTAAAGGTCATCAATACATTGTACGTATGGTATAATCAAGATGATTATTCACAGTGGCGTATCCCACCCATTGTAGAATGCTAGATAATTACTGGTATCCAATGTGTAATGACAGCAAGACTGATTGTCGTCACAAATGTGACGTCATTCTTTATTGTGACATATATTTTTTCATCCATTACTCTCGTCTCAAGTTTGCATGGAATCCAAGTATCTAGATTAAACTGTGAGGAGTCTACTTAGTTATATTCTCAAATACCTACTAGACATCTAAAACATAGGCTCTGATTAACAGTGAACTAAAACGGTTGTTAAATGGTTTTATTTATGGTACGATTAATTCTGTACAAAATAATACAACGGTAAATTTAGCCATGCACATGGTGTTATGACAGCCAATTTACAATAGTTAAATGACTTGACTGTGATTCTGTGACTGTTCACAATATATCAAACAACTTATGACCATCTGATGCATGAAACCCATCCTCATCTATTCCAGGCTCATCATTCAATTCACAAGTTACACTGTATATCGTAAGACCGCTTACAGGCAGTGGAAATAAGATTCCCATGAACCCAACATGAGCAAGAAACATTTCATTCAACATGATACTGACATTGGAATCTTTGGCTGAGTGGAGAGAGCGTATAAACATGTGTTATCCCGAGGTGCAGACAGCACCCTGATAGGGCACCTGGCGTGGCAGATACAGGTGCTAAAACTGGTGCCTCATACAGTGGCACCCGCGACTGAGACCACCTGTCTATATTGATTTACTCTCTACTGTGACCACTTCTCTACCGAAACCACGTATCTACTGAGACTACCTCTCTACCTAGACTTCCTCTCAACTGAGACCACTTCTCTACCTAAACCACGTATCTACTGAGACCACCTCTCTACATTGATTTCCTCTCTAGAGAGACCACTTCTCTCCTGAGACCACCTCTTAATTGAGACCACCTCTATTGAGACCATCTCTCTACGAAGACTTCCTCCCTACTGAAACTACCTGACTTAATCTCTATGGCGACCACGACTGTAATGAGGGCATTTTACTGGTACCCATACACGTGATGCATACATTTTTATAGATGTTGAGTTTCTAATGTAGCTTTAAAATGCTGTTACGCAAAGAACACTCATTTTTCCTAAGTTATCACCGTGCGTTGGGAGTAATAGAAAGGTTTTCCAGATATCAGAGATACTGGCAATATACGACTGCACTATTTAAGTGTCTTGGTGAAATATCATTTCAATACACCCGTAAAACTATCGCATTAACGTTTTAGATTTGCCCAATGTAATGTTTGTCACTACTAGTTAGTATGTTTGGTTCTTTCATAAGAAGCAACGGTGTCACGTGGGAATTTGAAATGAATGAATGTGTTCATCAATTTCAATAAGTAAGCCCTACACCACTTTACGATTGTTGGCATAGATGAAGCCCAGCATGAAAAAAAGTTCCAAATCTACGATCACATTGAGTTATCCACAGTATATGTGCATGTAGATTGCAGTCTGGAGAATTGGGTGGTTTTATAGAAGTATCAGAATTTGGCGTAACTTTGGCGCCCTTAATTATTACTACAGTTCTGATAAAGAATCAGCATGTAACGACGCAATAGCGCCGAGAAGACTAGGAATAAAAATCGAAATTTAAAGAGCGAAGTAAAAGAGGAGAATATAAAACTAAAAGATCTTAAGCCACAATGGATCCCCAATGGTCAATTAAAACGTTATTGGGCAAGTAAATTTGCTTCCCCCCAATTTTCACTGAATAGTCCCCCATAGACACCATGAAGAGCCCCATCATACGTCTCATTCGAAGTACTATCATTGTGAACCTTCAACAGAATATGTACATGCACATTATGTGGTACATGCTCTGTGAAGTGGGTAATGCACACCCCATCTCAAACCCATACGCACCCAGCGGATATTTCTAGCAGCTAAGGGGTGGGGTTGCAGGTCAGTTTCTTTTCACAACCCACCCATTCATTTCATGAGCTTTCTGCCATCTCTACGATCTTCGCTCGATCTAAAGCCATGACATCATGCCCCCCGCCTCCATTTTGAAAAGCAAACAAACCTGGATCTGGCAGTGGCTGTATAGACACCCCTAGCCCGACAACCCCCCCAATGCCTTCATTTTATTGTGATCCCCTTGCGCCACACCTAATCAGTCACGTTGCTACACAGCGGGGCTATAAAGCCGCCACCACGGCCGCCGGCGCTGTCTGACGTCACCACGTCACATCAATCACGTGATCGCCCGTGACGCAAGCCACCTGGCGGTGAAAATCAGCATGAATTTGTCTTTAATTCGTCTGCTGTTGGCTTTTCTTTGAGTGAATCTCGTTTAAAACGATAAATGAATGGAGCATCTCGTTTTTTTTTTATGGCGGATTAAATTTTCGTGTGCTATTTGACCTACTTTATTGCCAATGTTGTGTAATAATGCCCTGGATGGGTAAGTTGTGCCTTTTACATGGAAGACATTCACCGAGTTAAACTTACGTGGCATTCCAAAGCCCGGGGGTACCAAAATCAATAGCCGTGGGCAGAAGAGCAGGGTGGAGGCAATAAAAGAACACAATAAACACTTGCTTATATGAAATGAAATGTATGAAGACAGTAATCATATCTATGCGCGTATGTGAATTGGTATTGGTCCACATTTCCAAATAAGAAATGTAAAGCTTATATGAAGTATCACAGCGCAATAGTTATCAATTCTGTTAATAGGTAAATTAGTGCACTTTGTGCCTCTGTGGCTGAATGGATAGGGAGTTGGACTCATGACATGAAGATCATGGGTTCGATTCACGGTCTTGTCTGGTTGTGGGGGTGGAGCAAACTCAATCATCCCTTAGTAGTTGCACACTGCGCTATGGCACTGACACGTGAATAAGGTACAGGTCATTGTGTTGAAAGAGTGAGTGAGTGAGTAAATGTGTGAGTGAATGGTTTGCGACAATAATTTATAACCTGGTGTAAATTGTAAAATCATGAGAGCAAGACTCGGATCATGACACGAAACCATCACATTTACATTTGCATTTCCAACTTTTCACGTTTGGTCTTAAGAGCTGTTTCACATGCATTTGCTTGACACCTATCACTGAAAGCCAGGCCAGGTCTCTGTTTTCAATCTGAAACGTCAGTGTGCTTTTATCATTAGCCCCTCCTTCTGCGGCGCATTTATGTCATTTGAGCCCTAGAAAAATCTACAGATCTTTAGCTACCATCAACTTGAAACACAATGTTGGGAGGGTACAGCAAATAGTGCAATACGTCCTTTTTACTGACCTTGAGTGGAATATAAGTACGTCATTTCCATGACCATAGAAAAATGGATAGTTTTGTCTCTAGACTATACCCGTTGATTTATCAATAGATAGTCCAAAAATATATGTTAATGGAATACAAACAGAATACTTTTCTTGCTTATTTTTTCTAGCCCATTGTGATCTTTTTTAAACCAAATCTCTCGAAATAGAGATTTTTAACAACATTATCATATAATGAATTATCATGACCTGTCAAGCCTCTTCAAACTTGTTGGCCATCATGGATCTAAACAAGTCACCCGAAAAAGGTTGATGACATGCAACAACAAACCATAAATGTAGCGGACAATTATCTATTAATATTTGGTTTTTATATTAACGTTAACATTGGTAAATAGGTGTTCCTAAATACAACTACATGTACTTTTTGCCGATACTTGGATTCTGTCAGCTTGTAAAATGGAATAAATGTGTGTTCAAGCATTAATAACGCACATTTTCACCCACACAACTCACCAGTAATTGGACCAAAGGAATATTAGACACATTGCTTGTGTGGACACCCAAGGTAATTAATACAGTAAACCTTCAATCAAGACCACACCACTACAAAGAGACACCTGTATCGTAAGACCGGTTTTCGAAGTCCCAAATCTTCATATAGACATCACCGCAAATCTACATAAAGAGACCACCTTTCTATTAGACCCGTTAGGAAACCCGACTTGTGGTCTTATTACAGAGGTTCTACTGTACGTTGGCCCAGACTTGATTGCTGTTTGATTGTCGTCTGTAGGCTTCTCTGTGAGCGAGGTGTGTAACTGTTGAGCACTGGACGTTTTAGTGTGATTGCTCAGCCCTAGTGCCCTTTACACCCTTGTGATTGCACGCATCTCACCTCAGCCCACCCTGTCTTCTTCGCCCGCCTTCCCTGGGGCGGCCCCAATATGTTTTATCAAGTAGGACTTTATCTACATAAGATATTTGTTATGCTCTGGAGTTTGCGTGTGTCCAATAATGGTCAATGATCCAGCCAAGATCAAGTACAGGAGCAGGAACAAAAAAACAAGCGCAAGAAAAAAGAAGAAGAAAAATGATCAAGAAAATACAAACAAACAACAAACCTAATAAAACATTCAATGTATCAACACAGTCAACTTCGTAGCTTACAGTATAAACCACATTGTTTTGTTCTGTAATGAGAAATTGTGTTCATCTACAATCAACTAGCACCAGGGGCCCAATGAGACCTGATTTAGGAACTACTTTATGAGCTACTTTATGTGTGTTGCTGTATCTACACTTAGAGACTTATTGCTGTTACAATGAAGACTTGAAGGTGTGACAATGTAATTGTATGGGATATTGTTGGAGTCATAGTTTTTAAATTTCATTCTAAAATCAAGCGAAACAATCAATTTAAAATGTACCTTTTATAAAGTTTCTTTACTGTGATATTTCTTTCGTATATATTTAAATGATGATTCTACTACATATGTATGCATTTGCGTACGGAATGATGTCATACAATTGAATGCAATGCGAAGCTACAAATTCAAGCTACAAGTACATTTTTGTCAACTTCCAAACACATAGCTGATATTTTTCAATTATTAGGTAATCAAAAAGTAGAAATCATGTGCACAACAACATGACTTCACCCACTAAGAAATCCTCCTAAAATATGGAGTATCGTATTCTAAGATTCAACGTGTTCTTTGCATGTGAGCACAGTAATTCCTGTAGATTTTCATATAGCCTTAATATACTAAAAAGCCTGACTTAAGCACTTTATATAGAATTATCACATATAAAATGTCACCGTGAAAATTGGACAAGGTGGTTGGATAGGAAGCCATATTAAATATCTGTCCAATCGTTACGAAACTTTCACATACAGTGTATGTTAGAACTTGTTTCTAGGCGTACACTGATTATACTTTGTCTACATTGAATAGTTTTGCAGATAACCCCCTATTTCCGATTTTCTCAATTACCTGAAGTCAAATCAATCTCTTCCCACCAATATGTCATTATGCTCCAAGCCTACATGGTCTTAATTGCTATACGCAGGTAATTCTGGAGACTGGTTTTCGATGCACAGTAGAACCTCATCACATCGATTTTCTTTACACCTAAGTTTCCGCTATCTTGAGGTCAGTCTAATTTGCCTTTAACCACATTATCAACATATATCAGTTGGCTATCTCGAATGTTGGTTATCTCGAAAAACATTTTACTGTTCCTCCCACAGCTTCGAGAAAACGAGTTTCTACTGTAGGAAGTGCCGCTTGGAGAATAGACGAGAATTCAGTGGGATCCGTACACGCAAATGAATCAAGCGAAACCCCATGAGAGGTCATTTTGAAGGTTAAGTAGGAGCGAATGAGACGGTGGCTTAAGCTTAAGGAGTGTACGCAATGATGGCACACCCAAATCCAGCAGAACCTCCAAATAAGACCAGATATATTATACTTAGATAACATATAAGATCATTTCTCGCAGTCGAAAGCCTTCATTAAAAGAGAAATGAGACCACCTCTCTATGGAGACCAATTGAGGCCAATCCCCGCTTGGTGTTAATCGAGAGGTAATTCAAGAGATAAGCATTCAATGAGATTTTTTTACAGGGAAACTAGTGAAGCGAAGCCCAACTAGAGAGGTTACTTTAGAGGTTAAAGCGTGGAGTGGGTGTGATCAACAGTCTAAATGTACCCAAGAGATACTGGAGTGTTCAGGTTCTTGTAAGAATTAGAATGAGCGATACTTATAAGCGCACCTAGATTTTAACACCCCCTCCCCCGCAAACCAAGTTGAGATTCTAGCTCCCCGCCCCCATAACCCCAGTATTCCATACCCTCTGATAGGCCCCTAAAACAAAACAAACAAAAAACAAACAAACAAGCAAACAATGACACCGTGTCCCCATCAACCACAAGTTTACTCAATATTACATGTTTTGAAACGCACAATGCACCTAAACTCCTTCAGTGGCTGTACCTCGAGCAGACTAACACCTGCGTCGCCCAGACACTTTGATCTCAACAGCCACACATAGTCTCCCACTCTCCTTATAAACTCCATCCACGGGCAGCACTTAATATTTATGGCTGGCCAATATAAGGACCTTGTAGGCTTGCTGGGTGTTTATGGTGCTGTTTGTAGCTAGCCTGACCTTGGTGTGGTTTGGACAGCCATCTAGTGAACCTTGATCCGGAATACAGTTCCGGGAGTAGTTCATGAATAAGATGACTTGCAAAAGTGATGATGGCAAGTGTGAATTGCGAAAGTGCTAATAATATCGAATGTATATGGTGTTTGGGCCTTGGGCATCATTCAACACCGAAATAAAATTGCCTATTTCTTAAAAGCACGTGTAAAAATTTCGGCGATCCCTGGGAAGCTTTGATTTGGATGGCCGTGGACGCAAACTCACGACCTCGGGATCTATCTTACAGACCGGTCATACACGTGCAGTCAGACATGCTTACTAATTACATTAGCCACCCGACACTGTCTGAGACGTCTAATATAGCGGGGGAAATGTGTCAAAACGTATGGTTTGGACGCGAGTGATTGTAGTTCGCACGCGTGCCATTATCTGCGCCTTAGTCTAAATTCCTGACCACGATCTTAATCCCTTTCAGGATTAGGTTTTGTCCGTTTGGCGGCGCCAACGCGTGTGTACAAATTTGTCACCGAAGATACTTAAGTCTGTCAGGTGATCGTACCATGGGCCACTTTTGTGACACATACACCTGCAGTGTACATGCCAACAAGTGGGGCCATGATTCTACCTGGCACGAAGCTTGAAAAGAACCGCTCATGCGTGCAAATAGGGCTAGGTATGGGGTTTCTTCAAAATACGAACCTAAACCCATATATCTTTTCATGGAAATTCATTTATCCTGGATATGAAATATACGTCACCTGCACACAGACAGTAAAGGACACAGTGTCTCTCTCGAAGGGACTAACATCTTATGTGCGGAACCCAAATATTTCGAACGTGGCGTGAAGGAGGCCATTCATATCAGGAAACTCAAGCCCTCACTAAATAGAGATGGGGGCAGGTACCAGCTTCCTTCCATCTGGAACAATGTCCTCACCCGAGAGGGGGAGGGGGCGCACAACCCGGGGATTTCCCGAGGTCCCGGTGACGACGAATGACGTCAACCACTGTGATCAAGATGGCGGATGCTGTGGAAAGCTTAGTGTATGAACTGATTATTGTCCTTGTTTAGAAACTATTGTTGAACTTGTATACTAAACCATATTGATTTTATTACAACGTACAAACGACATGATCTTTTAACGAGACCCCATCTCAGCCCCCCCGCCGCCCCCCCCCCAAATAGCTTACATTAAATCCCGTGAAAATACGGCGTCGACACTGTTGACTACAGGTTGTTTCAAATGTATTATCAAATGGGTATATCATGTATTGCATATGAGCGTGATGATGCAAATATTGAAGTATTCTATAGAATCTACGGAAACACACGAGGTCCATACGATGTCTGCCAGACGGGCATCGCTATATGTAATCCAAAAGCCATAATGATTATCCGCAAACGATGGTCAGTGATGACATAATCAGTTAATCGCTACAAGGACTATTATATACCCATACATACTGACCATGGTCATAATTGGCTTATAATAATCTTAATACTTAATGTCCTCCACGATGTACTGAAACCGGATTTGTTACATAACAGAAGTTTACCACAATTCTCGGGGAACGGACTTTGAACCCACAAGTACCAAGTGCATCTCTCTTTTGTCCCATTTTCATGACAAAAAAACACCCCTTAGACTTGCAACGCACAGCATTGACCACTAAAAAACCAAAACCAATATAAAAAGCAATCACTTGCATCACACAAACTCTGGCCATAGAGCAGTAAAAATGGGCCATGTTAGAAGAAGCTCCTATTAAGTAAGAAGGTCATCTCCACCTGAATCTAATCATAGATATGCGAGTAAATCTTGCCATGTAATGTTCTTGAGCGTATAATTGCAATCTTGTATCGACCACGGCCGTGAAAGGGAGGCAATAAGTACGAGGCGAAGGAGGGCGCATGTAAATGACACCCACCTCCTCCTGAAAGGTACTGTATGAAGATGGTCCACTTTAATTAAATACTTTTATTTACTAAAAGTGTGTGATTTCAAGATCATGAATTCTATATGCAGCTCCTCAAACCATGACAAATCCTAAGTGCGCACCCCCCATTTTCTAAACAAATAAGGATGTGCCAGTGAATTCTACAACGTAAATATAGAATCACAACAGATGCAAATAAGTGAGAAACGACAATTGTGCCAATGACCCGGTGCAAAATGTGAAGTCGTGAGAACAAGCTTGTAACTATAACTATAGCCACCACATTTACCATTACAACACAAAAACACATTCATATAACCACTCAGCAAGTCATGCAGGGTTTTTATACGTCATTCGCGAATAGACCACTATAACACATGCAACTCAAAATTCCTTCATCCAAAATGCTAATGAAACTAATCATTATCAATTTATAGTCAAAATGAACCCTTCAAAGTCGTCACCCATCATATAAAAATGCAGCTGGTCAGTTCACAAAAGGCAAAACGCAAGGTTCTCTTAATATATCAACAATCTGTCTAAATCAACTTCCACCTGTTCCCTGCTGATTGCGGCCTTGCGCAGGCGCAATAAGCGCGCGCAGACGACTTCCGCATGCGAATCGGTGACAATGAGTGGGGATTTTCCACTAAATCTCACTTATTGGTCACTTAAATTAACTGGAATTTATCAGGTGCTGATGGTGGAGAAGTGCAATAAGAGGCCAGGGTGCAATTAATCACCATTTGTTTGAGGAGACCATTGTCTTAGAGACTCAGACCAATGTAGGGAGGTTCTGAGGGGGGTGGGGGTGCAGGGTAATGGTGGTGGATGTGGTGGTGATGGTTTTTACGATCATTCTCACTATGAAGTTGACCTCTTCCATGGAATTTGAATCTGAAATGGGACAGAATTATAAGGTTTCCGGTCAAAGCGCCAACCCCATTCTGGGAAAAAATGGATCAGTAAGACAGATTGTAAATATGGGAAACGGATATTGCGAAAGCCAATGCATGCATATGTTATAATGTTCATCCTGTACATAAAACAAAAGGTTATCTTAAACCAGACTAACCTCTTTCAATGAAAAAAGACACACAGAAAAGGCACCCAAAGGCACTATACTAAATGTAAAAAAATACAGAAACCAAGCACTAACACAATATTTCAAGCGGCTAATGTTGTTTGCGATGAATCCTGACAAATAAAAAAAATCTGGACTTTTCATCTCAGATCGACTGGATAACAACGTGCGGCAGAGACCGAGCTTCAAACACATGGCCTGGATGGATAAATTCGTCAACTTAGAAATAAAATTACTCTGAAGTTGAGTCCTCAATCAAGAACTTAGCATACCCGTCTGCGTAAATCAGCCACAGAAATGTATTATGCACCCTCTAAACCGGACCTTTCAAAGTGTACATGTATGGTTCTTTCTCTGCGTATAAAGGGTTATATCACATAACTGCTGCCGGGATTCGAACTCCGAGGGCACCAGTATGATATATTACAGTTAGAGATTTAGGAATGAATGATGCGTACAAACATATGTAGAAGGTATTCATAGAAATTCGACTATTAGAACCCATGACAGGTATGCGAGTCCAAGTTGGTTTGCCTCAATGAATTGACCTTGCATGATGGCGAAGTAGTACACGAGTAAACTGTATTCATCATAGTACAGGAAATATAATTCAGTTATTAGTTTGGCGTGAGTGTATGCGCATGTTTTTGAAGAATGAATGAAATGAAATTCAAGAAAAAACACCTTAATGACAAGAGATGTGATGGAACTCTGTTTTGAAATGCAAGACGAAAATCTGTTCCCCAAGAGAATGTCCAATTTTCACCTATCATCCAATGGTCCCTGGGCAACCTGACATATTGCCAATACCGACAGCTGTCACTTATCAACAAGTAGTCCCATAGTACCACAGTTATAAAGTAGTCCCATGAATCCTGGGTTGTTGTTATATGATATACAGCAGTGTGTCAAGTTATAGACGTGATATGAGAAATAATAAATTACTACATCTTAGATATGTCATCTCACAGAAAGTAGTTATTCGAGGATATCGAATATATAATTAGAAGAAATGATCAGATAATCTATACAATAGATAGGATGGAGAGACACACAGTTTCCCTAGAGTTGCACAACTTCCAACTCTCGTATACATTACACGACTTGTTAAATACTGATTATTCGGCGTTACAAAAAGAAGCTTCCTTTCTATCCATCAATAAAATGGCCCCAGAGGGATCAAAATAATTTAAGTCTTGCTCGTGCACCCGTCAGCACTTGTCAGTAACAATCACGAAGTGCCGAAAGCATCTAATTCTGGGCGGCATGTCTATCAAGGCTACTTTTTACCAGACTTGAGAGCAAATTTCAGCATCATGGATTCACGTGGATTTCAGAGCAGACAATCAAGTAGCCGCTAATAAGATAAGATTCGGTGTCTTAGAGTAAGTGTTAAGGTACATGTAAGTTAGAAGCCATGGCCCTTACAAAAGTGGTGACTGTGGTGTGGCTATGTTGTTTTTGGTACAGTGCTCTATATCTATGACATTAACATTCTTAGGTATTAGTGTACTTCAATGTATTACATTGAACAAATCAAGGAATACTGCATAAACAGTACCTCTGACACCCTCGTTCCACACACAGCACAGGTTGTCCTCGCCGTTGTTGTTGCCGCTGCCGCGTGGCGACACCATTGCGGCATTGTCCACGCTGTGTCTGGATCCAGGTGAGATCCAGAACATACTCGCCCGCAACTATGGTCAGCTATAACATCCTTCATCAAGTGCTTAGTCCTCTTAGATTCACGAGGTCAGCATATCATGAGCGTATGTGTCAAGAAACAGTATATAATAATATGAGCTGTTCATATCAGTTCCATAGTTTTAAACAAGGCAATACTTTTATATAGCCAAGTAGCATCCATCTATTCATATAGATATCCGTTGACACAAACAACCTGCTTTGCATTTATATCCATATATGGCTTTATGATGTCATCCTCATGGAGGGCATAAAATATTCGTATATGTCAAATCATAGTTTACAACAGTTAAAACTAAGATGGTGATTTACTTTTTGACTAAACCTAAAAGCACATTTTCCAAACAAATGAGAAATTTTCTTATGCATGAAGACCATTAAAGTGGCACTATCTAGTATCCATTTGCAAGAAGAAACATGGTCTAAACGAGTTTAATTGTATAGAACTATTAGAAAGCACTTCTGATCTTCAGACATATACTTTTGATTATGTTACAATAGCAGCACATGCTATAAAAGTTTGTATAGATTAGTCACCTCCACAGCACACCTGTAATACATGAGACACGCAATGTCGAAACTGTCATAATCAAGAAGCAAGTTGGCATTTGCTCAACCCTTTATTTCACAAACATTAGCAGGTGATGAAGAAGTAATTTCAAATCTTCATAAAATGAGCAATGTCGAATTAAGTGGACGATAGTTTAAACATCATTTTATGTATCATAATATATCAGGTTATTGCTCATTAAAGAAGGTGATACATAGGCAGATTCAGGTTTTTGGAAAAAAGGTAGGGGGGGGGGGGGGCGCACTTAAGGAAAGGGGGGGGGGCACACTTAAGGGATTTCATGAAAATCCCTATGAAAATGAAGTATTTTGGTGGGAAAAGGGGGGGGGCGGGCGCCCTGCGCCCCCTGGATCTGCCTATGTGATAATACAATTAGGAAAAATAGAATACAAATCCACACATGTTCCTTGCGTTACCTGTTTTTACACTATTAAATCAAACCTCTAGTAGAGTTCACTAATTATAGTATACCTTAATGCTGCCTTTAAAAACTGCACGTAGATGTAGATTATAGAAGAATGGCTAAGAAGTGTGTACACTTTGATGAAAACATAATTCTAATGCAGCATATACATTACAGTATGTGTTTGTAAAATAAAGGGTTAAAGTGAATTAGCACGATAATCATAGTCTGTCACCTACTCAAATTATTCTTGGCACATTCATTAATACAATAGCCTACGCACATTTATAAAAAAAGTCTACCAAAAGAACTTCACTCATCATCCCTGCTAGTCATGCATGTAGGCAAACGTGACACTGTTTTACCCAAATGTTCTTGTACACAGTTTCCACTAATAACTGACTAACTGATGCTAAGCACTAATTTGGTTGTGCTTTTTTCCACGCCCTTTTGCACTTTTACAGTAATACTCTCATTTGAACTAATATGCATATCCAAACACAACAGACTTGCTGATAACTGCAACATGTAATTGCATTACAGAAGCTAAGTCGTAAGTGTATCACAACAGTGTAAATCACCTATTAAATCTAAAGGGAATCACACTACCAAAACTATTATAAAACTCTGTTAAAGAATCAAAGAAACCAAAATGTAACTGATTTTTATGTTATGTACTTTTACAATACATGGCAAAGTTAGCTCATATCCAATTGCAATTAT
This sequence comes from Streblospio benedicti, assembly GCA_019095985.1. Taxonomy (NCBI): domain Eukaryota; kingdom Metazoa; phylum Annelida; class Polychaeta; order Spionida; family Spionidae; genus Streblospio; species Streblospio benedicti. The sequence goes on from CM032668.1 coordinate 13,348,145, forward strand.
GACTTCTCAGAACTCTTAGGATGTAGTAATCCACAGTGACGTGTGCACGGATTACAGCGTTGACCAATCACAGCGTTTTCGGAGTACAGCATAGCCATCGTAAGATGCCACAGCTTTTGTCCAAGGTATTGAACACAGGTGAAATCAATATAGAATCTACACAATACTAATTGTTCCAATCTACTACACAGTACATATGTATCACATACACTTAACGATTTAAGTGGTAATGAACAAAAAGAGCAGCAATAATAATAGAAAATAACGTGCGTTAGTTGTTCAAATTGCTAAGATTGGCATGTTGCACTGTATGGGTTTATTACACTGACCACAGATTATATCGAGTCACGGATTATACGCCTGGTTTATCCCCCGTTATTGATAGACTAATTAATTAGATTGCTAGAAACCTCATTGTGGCCATCATACGCATACATTTGTACATGTGGATACCTTCACCGGGGTAAAGTCGTGGGGGTAACTCGGCAACTACCCACACAAAGATGGTAACAGTCTCTTGATTCAAATGTTTTATTTTATGTTGATTCTTTTTTCTGTTTTAAAGCTAGTGATGTGATTATAAGGGTAATGGGCTGTTTTAGTGTGGAGATAACACAAGCTTGAACGAGTGGTGTCTAAACTAGTAGGCCTAAATCTGCTCGAGTGAGCTAGTGTTATCTCGACACTAAAACATACCACTGCCTTTTTATCTACCCAGTTTTAACCGAATTACTTAACTGAGCGGTGTTTACCGTTGACAAAGTAGGTGGATAACCTGATCTCCCACGGCTCTTAACCAATCAGAATCGAGAATGAACGGCAAACTGGGGGCAAAGGGATGTGCCTACATTAGACGTGTACAATTAGACTGTTTGTATATAATACATGTAAAACTCTTCAACGAGTTCGCAAATCATGTTTAGACATTGTCATCATGTAACCTGTAACTCAATACTTTGCAGGAGTAACTCCATGTGGTGCGCAACAGCAACACTGGTGAGAGTTATGGCTACATGATGACAATGTTTAAACCTAATTGGCGAACTCTTTGATGAGTTTTATATGCATCTTATCTTAATTACACAACCTATTGTTGACACCAAACTAAATCATGAATATTCGTAGCAGAAATTTAAATACTTAACCGAAAAAACAAAATCCATTTGAATAGACAGACTACGTCTCCATCTTTATTTGGGTTGCTTCCGAGTTACCCTCACGGCGTTACCCGGTCACTTTAATGAGCCATAATATATATGGTGCAGCGGTATTGTTGTTTTCCAACTAGTGTATTGTACGTTCTCATTTTTGGTAGTTGATAAGTACGCGTTGCATGCGCTATAATTTTAATAAGTTTCCGCATTTAGAATCATTTACATGTCACACTCGCCACAGCTAGAAACGCGCAAGGAACATATCCGCAGAATAGCAGACATGCATCTATTTCCACAGACTTTCTCACTGAAAACAATGAGTGGCCATTTTCGCCAATTATGCAGTAGATCACATAACCAAAGGTTAGCTTGTCACGTCATTTCGTTGTGTACTAAACCTATCCAATTAAAGCAATGGGGATTTTTAATTAGTTCTTTGTCCGGAATCAAATGAACTGTTTTGGTCTGGTGCAGATACCTTATAAATTTATGTATTTTGACGGTTACATTGATGAATAGCGCATTAGACTTGCGGGATTCGATGGTTTGGATGACTTGAGGTTGGTTTGGTTTTTGGATCAGCAACAAAACTAGGTTTTGTTGTTGTCGTCATCGTCTTCCTCTGTTTCACATACCATGCTCACCTGAAAACAAGCATAGCCAGTCAGAATAATGCGTGTTAATTAAGACTAAACCGCACGTTCTCTATAAGGCCCTTGAACCATATATAGCCTTTAGATCATGTTCTTAAGAAGATTTGACAAGCCACCTAGTCAGGATTATTTCCAATGTGGTCATCGTGATTCCCAGGGCATGAGCCACGGTCCTGCACATGACTTCAATATGTGATAATTAATCAAGGTTACGGTCAAAATACAAATGCATATACATATACACGGCATAGTACTCCGTGGTGTAGCAGATTTGACAAACCATCTGGTCAGGATTATTGACCATGTAGTCATCTCGATGACCAGATAACACGCAGGGTCATCAGCCTTTACGTGCGCCATACTTCAACATATGATAACTCATCAATGTCTGCAGTGTTCCCGAGCCTCAAAGTCTACTATGTACAATACGGGGGCGCAGTGATAAATTGCTAATTAACACCTATCAGTGCGTGTAGGGAGGGAGCCCACGGTGATGTATATGATACAGAGCCCCGCCTGACACAAAGGGCAATGGGCAAGTCTATGCTGTGTACTACATGAATGATACATACGTTTTTTCACTAAGGGACCATTCAGTATTTACGACACGGTGGGGTAGGAGGATATCAGGGCGGGCCATGAACTTTTGTCACAGTGTGTTTTTTTTTCTTTTTTTGGTGGGGGTGGGGGTGGGGGGTGGGTGTGTGTGTGTGTGTGGGGGGGGGGGGGCATTTTTTTCACAGAAAATTTACCCCTATTTTTGCGAGATTCTGTACTAAAATTTACTGTTTTTCATATTATGGATATCAATCAAATAGGATTTGAGTTAAATTACAATGATTGCGTAAATCTTTAGGGGGGTCATAACTTTTTATTACATGAAATTGAGGGGGGTTACCAATATTTTCACAGAGATTTGATTCGGGGGGCGGGGGGGGGTTGCGATTAATTTTTTTACAGTATTTTTGGAAAATCCTCATACCCCACCCTGTTTTATATACTGAATGATCCCTAAGGGCTATAACCATGAGTAAAATCATGCATTCCCGAAGGCATATAACACTAGCAGATGCAAGGATTGATGTGAGATTTCCTTAGGCCTGATAACCCCCGGAGTATTAAAGAAAGGGGAAAAGGCCCTTGGCACTTTGAGGTGATATTACTGCGTACTAGCAAGTTTATGGCATTTCCTGAACACTTGAGTGCACTATTCATGGTTTTAGGTCTTTCTCCAGTTTAATATTTGGCCACTGTAACATTAGTTTGTATTGCAAATTTTTTAAGTGTATTGTGCTTTCATGTCCTATGAGCTATACCTATTTAGGGGTATGGCACATTTTCGGCACATTCTTGTATAAGACATTAAACAATGCACAGCAAATCACATTACAGCGCTGTTCATGTACGATATTGGCAAACATCACAACGAGGTATATGGACAATGTATTACATATACTAACCATCTCGAGGATAGGTGGTCTATTCTATCCAAATATCAGAGTTGGTAACTTAGTTTAGCGCAATGTGTATCTACAATGCCACCGCATTTTTATACCCTCATGTGATGCTTCACATTTTCCCTTGACGCTTTCTGTAAGATTTATGTATTTCCCACCACTTTGCCGCTCAGGCTCAATTCAATTCTGATTGGTAGTTTTCGCCTGTACTCCTTAGCTGACACTCACGAATGCAGGGAAAGATACCACTAGTGCATAGATAAGGTGATTCCACCACTAAAATGGGGAATCATTAAAAAGTAAGCTGTCCACAGCCCATACTCTCCCCTATTAACGAAAGGTTAATTGGTGGCGTGCCCTTTAAACTAGCATACCAAGGAACGGGACAATCCTCTATATGGTGGTGTTACACAGAACGGGGTTCTCTACTGCAAGGATCAGAGGTTCAACCATAAACTTAGTAAGCCCTCTGAACTACAACCGTTAAAATATATGTACTGGCTTCCTAGTGAGGTTGTGATATAGCAAAATTGCGATTGGTCATTTGCCCTAAATCTTGACTGTGAATTATGAACGGCTTCTATTACATTTAAGTGTATGGACTGTGATGCAACCATTTCAATTACAATTCTGGGCGATTGCTTAAAGGCAATGGGATGTATTTGTAACCAGTGATCTAGGGAAAACGTGCTGGTGACTGAGTTTTCACCAAGGCCGTGTACGTCTTCCTATTACGGTCTGCACACGTATTAACCGGTCGTTGACATTAATATTTACCTACTCGAGCTTGTGTGACAGAAACTCACCAGCCCAATTACGGATGATGCATGTCTTTGTTGTCCACCTTGTTAGTGTTTAAAGGTCAGCATAGGGCCTGGATTTGCCTTGGTAAAACCACTCTAAGGGACTATAATAATAATGTATTCAGTGTCCCAAATATTATAGTCGTTTGGCACAAACAAAAAATAAAAGTTTATAACAAAATGTGAATTACTGATTTTGTTAAAATAGTTAACAGTGTGCACATTAAATTTAGAAATAAATAGTACTTATTGCAAATTGCTTCTGGAAATGGCAATTTAAAATTTTGAACACCTTCTTTTACCTTTAATTCTATAAAAAATGTTACAATATCTGGTGGACAGCGACGTGTGTCTTAGAAATTGTAGCAGGTTCCAGATAAAAAATACATATAATAGTGAAACATGCTTACAATATGTTTGATTCACTTCAACATTCAATTGCAGTAACAATTACTGAGAACTCATATTCAAAATATCAATAGTTCAAATCAATGACACCTTCTGTGAGAAATTCTCACGTTCAATTTCTTGTACATGTAAATCAATTGTATGGTTACCCTTACCTATAGAAAACTATGGAGTGATTACGTTATCATTTGATACATCATTTACTTGATTTGAAAAGAACTGTCATTAATTGCTAGATATGTATTTGTTTGCAAACACCAAACCATGAAGACCTCAAGTGTGAAAATTGCATTAGTTTGGACAGTGTTCTGGATTGCTCTCTACATGGTATACAATAGGATACAAGCGAGTTGGATAGTTAGGAACATGTTCATAAATGAAGCAATGTTAACAGACCAGCATCATTTACCTCAAAATAAATACTTGGAAGATTCAGACGAGTTTGTTCAAGGACAACACAGAAATATGAACTTGAATGAGACTATTAGGTATAATCATGGGCAGGAAGAATTAGTAGACACTGTGGAACCTATTAATTTCCCCAAAGATGAAACGAAACTGGGTGGGCTTGAAAGGGATATAAGTAAATATGATGAGGATGCTAGTCATAGTCCATCACGGTATGCAGTCATAGCCATATCAAGAACTACTGCATATGACCAATCTGGCTCTAAAGTATACAATTATGTCTTTTTTGCCCCCTTGACTGCACTTGCATGGCAAAGACTAGGCTACAGAACCATAGTATTAATAGCAGAGTCAAGAGAAAAGTGGGAGTCTGACAGTGCTTTGCTTGTGGTTTTGAAGTATTTGCAATTAGTTAGTGCAATAGTACACTTTTTGAACACACCTCGCATCAGTACAGTGATGATTAGTCAAACGTCCAGACTGTTTACTTGTTGCATCATCGACTCTTTACACGAGGATGACGTCATAATAACTGGGGATGCCGACCAGTGGCCTGTCAATGCAAACTTCTTTAATATACCAGTTGGTAAAAAACTCGTGATTTTGAATGCATTTTGCTGTGGCAGTTTCAAAATGGATAATATCTTCTACAAAATGCATCCAATGGCAAACATTGCTGCTACTGTTGGAACGTGGAAAGAGCTGCTAAATCTCGGAAGAGACATATGTCCCAATGATCCAGGGCAGATCATCGAGTATCTCCAAAAAGAGTTTGGTGATGTGGCCACTTCACATGTTACGAAAAAGAACAGACCAGCATGGTACATGGATCAACATCTGGTTAGTATACGCATAGACCGATATGAGAAGGAGCACGGTCCAGAAAGCGTTCATTTTGTCCGGCGATATGGAGGGGATCGATTGGACCGGTCAAACTGGACGGTCAGGCCACTCAGTACACTGAATGACTCGCACTTACTGGTGGAAAGCTTTAAAGATGCTGCCTGGGAGCAGACTGTGCCTTTTATAAAGCTGTTGCACGGGGATGGATCAGAAACATTCAAGCTTGTGCAGACATATAGGAGGGAGTTTGTTGATGCGTTGCCATTTGATATCTAATAACCGCCACTACTGAACAGTCTCTGAAGAAGCAACTTCTCCAGGATTATGGCCAGACAGTATGAAAGTCAAATATTTAACCGGAAGGAAAGGGGAGATACTTGTACTCAATATCCTTTTTAATACATTTTTGTTTGCTGAATAAACTGATAAAAATCAGACAAATGTTTGCCAGAAGTGCACTGGACCAATGAGCATGGACTTCACTTAGCCTTCTTGGACATTGTTTCATGTTTTGTGAATGGTTATTCTCGTTAGGCCAAAGACCAAATCTTGACGACATAAAAGCTTGCTAGGTTACAGCCAATCAGAACGGTTGTAAACAAGAAAGTACTATTTTGAGCCCATTAAATTACCCTAGACGTGACAATATCATTGAAGATATAGATTTGGTATAATGCTCAAACTATATATAACACACTCACATTGGTCGGCTGCAGTCATAAGCAGCACCGTCTACAGCATTGTATTCAAGCTTCGGTTATTGCTACAATATTTGAAATCAATTGATGCTATTTTAAAGAGCACAAAAAGAAAGAAGAAACACTTTGACACAATGAAGAGATTTAAAATTCAAACAGCAGTCAAAGTTACATTGGATGTTACAATATGTAGTTATTTATGTTTTGTTTACAATTTTACAGTTTATGGGATACTCAGACGAATATGTGGAAATACGTCAAATACGCTATTATTGTGACTGTTTGTTACGTGTGTTACATGTGCTTGTATTATCGCTCAGCGCGGAATTCTACTACAATATCAATTGCTCAAACGGACAACAGCGACAATGATGTATCAGAACAGATGTCAGAAGGGAACACACATACATGTACCACATTGTATTCGGATATGCAATTTGATACCAACACCGATGAGCTAGAAAGGAATATAAGCATAGTTATACAGACACTCACTGACAATCATGCAGAAAACATTACACTGCAATACAATAATAGAGATGGCACATACAAGCACACGAAATCAGATAAGTCACCAAATGACACATCCATCACTAAAGGAGTGATCACTAAAAACCAATACGCCGTTTTGTCAATTTCAGACCCCCAACCTGGGTCAAACAAGTACAATTATGTGTTCACCTTGCCTCTCACGGTACTGGCGTGGAGGCGAATCGGCTACCGATCGATAGTGCTTGTGGCGGGATCAAAAGCGTTATGGTTGAGTGACTCCATACTCAGATTGGTACTGTATCACTTGCACAATTTCAACGCTACAGTACACTTCCTCGAAACGCACGAAAACCACAGCGTCATGGTCAGTCAAACGGCACGAGCCCTGGCCACGTGTTTTGTACGTGACTTGAACCCAGACGACATCTTAGTGACGACAGATGTTGATTTATGGCCTCTTGACTACGATCTTTACAAACTACCAGACGAAAATAAAATTATGATACTGAACGGCTATTGCTGTGGTCACTTCAGCTTTCAAAACACAACAGGTTAGCTAGCCTTGGGTAGAATTAAACGTGTTGATATTGTCTTTTAAGGATCGGGCATTAGGGGTGCTGTGGGTTTATTAAACAAAATGTTCGTCGCTACTGTTATATCTTTTTGACAAAAGATTAAGACATTTAATGGAAATGATCGTTGAAAACAATGCGTTTGCATACTAAATTAAATAAATAAATAAATAAATAAATAAAAATAAATAAATAAAATAAATAAATAAATAAATAAATAAATAATAAATAAATAAATAAATAAATAAATCCCAGCATTTGGCATTTTTGAGAACTAAGTAAATGAAACCATTCCAATTTCCACTATTTTTATCAATAGGTATAAGAATGTTCCCGATGGCCAACATTTTAGCATCAGCCAGCACTTGGAAAGAGGTCCTCATTGGTCAAGACGAATATTGCCCAGCCACCTCAGAAGAATTACTGCATTATTATGAAAAGTACCATGGTGATGTAGCAAGAGCTAGGATCTCCAAAGCCAAAAGAGGGTGGTGGATGGACCAAGAACTGGTTAGTTTTAAGATACACCAATGGAATCTTACTCAAGCCGACAGCAAAGCGTTGTTACTTGTTGGAAAGAAGCATAACGACAGACTAGATAGGAGTTATTGGTACATACGAAACTTCAACTATTTAGCAGATTCACATCTTTTGGAGAATTCATTTAGGGAATCTATGTGGGTAAAGGTTGTTCCTTTGCTGAAGTTGATGTATGGCAAAGGATCGATGGAGTTTCACACAGCGCAACGGTATAGAAGTCAGTTTATAGAGTACGTGGAAGGGCAATAATTTGGCAGCTGTAATTGACATGGTTGGGAGTACTATTAAATTCTTGGCGGGGAACTGAATTAAAGTAAAAGAAAACTTGTAGGATCAAACTAAACGTGACTAACAACTTGGGAAATTTTATAATTAAACTCAAGTAAATGATACGGTCACTTGATTAACTTAAAACAAAAACTAAATAAATTTAAACGCAAGTATCTGTGTAAAAATGAACACTTTATTTTGATGAAAGATTATTTCATATTAAATTGAATGTAAAATAAACATGCATATATTGGACACTAATAAAATGTCACATTATATACAGTAGAGAAAATTGATACCGGTTAATCGGCTCTATGTAACCGAACCGTAACCGATTAACCGCCGATTATCGCTCATCCAAGTATTTCATGTTATTTTCAGTAAAGCAAAACCATACTGTGACTGGATATATTGATTGGAAACCCTGTACCAATTAGCGTTTGGAAAAAAAATTATGCGGTTTATGCATTTCGTCTTTTACGTTAATCAGCAAGGCAATTTGAACTGCCAAAAATGTTAAATCACCCAAAATTAATGAAATATATGGATATATATGGCTTGGGCATGAAAATAATCATCAAAATCAATAACCGGTTTGTCAATGTAGGAACCGGTTATGCTTAGAAAATCAACCGTAGCCGGTTATCGGGTTAACCGTCCCCATACTAATATGGTTGATACTCCATCCCCTTCATGAACTGCAGAAACTCACTCACGGTCTCCTCCGACAGTGATCCATCTTCAATCTTAATGGGAATCCACTGCCATTCCATAAGAAATTTAGGGATGTAGATGTTCTTCCAGAACCTGCGGTCAGCCATCAGCATAGGCAGCTCATGACCCTCAATATCAACCTTGAGAACTGCGCAATCGTGGTTGAATCCGGGTACCTTTGAGAAGGTCATCGAGGCTAATGCTACTCGCATTGGTGCAAGCGAATGTGGTGGATGGAATGCAGGAAGAGTTGATGGTGGTTAGTCCACGGTTGGTGAGGTCAGTCTGCACGGTCATCCGATAGTGGCCAGTAGATACTGCGAAAGGGACGATGGTGATCAGGTCGGTGAGATTCGACAGCTTGATTGATGCGTTCAGTAATTCACGGTGATCTGGAAAGGTTTATAGAATGCAGATTGAACCAGTTGTTAACATTGACACTCACCACACGCTTACCCCATTGATTTCCATCCCCGAACATACAAGTGTTTCCGTTTGTCCACATTGTTTTTTATGAATCATTTGAAAGTGCATACACTTTCTTTGTATGACTGGAAGCTGCAAACGTCTAAAACATCTCATTTACTGTGCATTGAAGCTGCAAATACTTACGTGCATCTACATGTCCATTCCATAAAATCAATACAATCTGATTCTGATATACACCAGTAGCAGGTATCCTGCATATATGTTCAATTCCAAATTATCTCAGTATCAAACCACTGGCCACCACGTACCATGGAGGCATGGGCTCCACGATGAGTGTGTTCCTCCCCAGCACCGCGGCTGCCTCCAGACTGTACACCCCCATGTTAGCGCCGATATCAATGAGCGCCAGGCTGGCGTCTCGCCGGAGCCAGCTCAAAACCAGCTTGACGAGCCGCTCCTCCCACATGTAGCCAGCCAGCAGGTACCGCGACACCCACACATCTCCGTGGGCCGGGTACGTGCAGATACTCACGCTGTTGTAAGCGCGGAACTGGGGGCATCTCATTGGCGTGTTTTCAGCTCTTAAAAGGTTCTTTTCTTTGGTGCCTGACCTTTGCTGCCGGTGCTGCTGCTGCTGTTGTTCTGTTGTTCTGATTGTTCTTGTTGCTGCTGCCTTAGTTCGTATTCTGTATGTATGCTAAGAAAAGATTTAGCCATCTTGCTACGGCTATCACTAGTCAATTCAAGCCACGTTTCACCACCTTGTGCATCTGAGCCGAGTGAAATAACACATAACATAAGCTCAAACACATCGTGTCATCAAAGTCATAAAAGCTGCCTTCAACCTTTGCACCATATTTGTTTCTTTCTCTGTTTTTAGTTCATCCTGTGTTCCTAAAACTACACTGATCAGGAATTTATCATGATTATTTTTAGCACTGCAGCTATTGGCCCATATAGATATTATCTGTCCAAACTTATAACAAAAACTTCTATGAAGTCCTTGTATTATGCATAACGTAATGCAGTCCGGTTTGTTTGTGATCATATATCATATAATAATCCGTCCGTTCCAGTGGCAAAATGGGTTCAATACACGCATTGTTGGGGCACCTTCCCCTGAGAAGGTGGTCATTAGACCACATTTTTCTATATAATTTGACAGATGATACTTTGCCTGTGGCAAGATGTGTTGGGGTGGACGACATTAAACGGGTATTTGGAAATCAGTTAAAGGCCGCAATGAGACTTATTGAAATGTGGCAAACATAGGTTAAGATCTTCAGCAAGTTTGCTACGTATATCGTGTATTACATAGGACAAGAATAATAACACCATGTCTTATTCGTGTCTTAATGATATTGTTTATCAACACACAACATATAACAGATTACACATATAGATATTACAAGGATTCTTGACTCATAGCCTATTGTTTATTTATAATATCAATCACAATGTTAAGCACACTGAAAAAGAAAATAGGTTGTGTGAATACACTTAAAGCATTTATACTAACCATTGGAGACACAGGTTTTTTAAACGGAGGTGAGTGTGTGTTTCGTGGTGGTGGGATTGGGATTGGAGAAGTATAAAGCAGACATTTTTAAACAAGCATACTGTTTACAAATCATAATGTTTCTCACCAAGCATACTTGTTCGGCCACTAAGCATAAACTTTTTGATAAGAAGTTCCACGGCCCATCTGTTTTGCAGCCCCGCCCTCTCCCCCACAATTCCATCTTTTTTTCTAATCACGTATTGCCTAACTTTGAATCAGATATACATCAAGCTTACACCACTCTAACTCCCTCCTCATAAACGGCGTCCCCACTGTGACTGATTCCACAATGAATGCAACCATCCCCAGGGGCCAGGGTCTTCACGGAGCGAACTCAACAGGGTGAGCGATCCGCCCGGAACTATGCTCATTTGATTAGAAAAAATAACTGTGCCACAATTGATTTGTATGTGCAATAGAGTTGTGTAATGAAATTTTGGTAATGTGAGTCTATGCTTTCTGGACAATAAACATGTATCAACGGGTGCTTTGGATGTGGGATTTGATCATACGAGAATTAGTACATGTATATACATGTAGCTGATATAGCAGCATATAATATGTAGAGTGGTAGAAGGGTTCAAGAAATCCCACATCCTTATTTTCAGGTCTTATTTCCCACATGCCTAAGTTTTCAGCCTTTTCCCCCACAACCCATATCATTCAATACTTTTTGCGGTGTTATTACCAAAATGAATTCCCCTGAAGAGGCCACCTCTCTACACAGCTGGATAATTGATCACTAAAAAGGTAATCTAATCATCCAATGTATTTTTATATAACCCGTGGTTGATATCTGCATGGTGTAATATTTTGATACCAATGTAGTTACTACTAGATTACAATATGTTCATCAATAAATTCACCATAACGTAAAGTCGAATTGAGATTTAAACAGTGCATCCAGTATATGTTTTGTTTCATACAGCCTATCTTATATCTTTTATATCCAAGCAGACATTTCTGCGAAAGTAATTCATTTTGTAACTCTTGTTATTATCAAGAAGAACTCTGACTAATACATGTGGATTACGAAAGACTAACTTGGTATGACAAGTGAAATATAACAGAAACACAATGTAATCACCTGTATCAATAATTTTCAGTGTAATGGTGTTACATGTAGATTTGTGCCTTCATATCACTCATATCACTCGTAAGTGCTTTCAATATCATTCCATGTATTACACATTAATAAATCATATGTTTCTGTAATTGTCCAGTATTTTACATGGGCACATATTATTAAATCAGGGAGGACGGATTGAATATTTTCTGTGCCTTTTTGCAATTGCAAATAATTCAAATTGATAAACATTGTCTACCATACGATGTTAAGTGCTACAGATATGCAGAGAAAAGTACACACTGAATTATGATAACGCCTCTATCATAAATCTTACTACACCTAGTAGAGAAAAGGGGAACTGATGAAATACAACATAAAATATAAGTTTAGAAATAGTCAGAGTCTTCATATCAGAAAACCTAATTACAGCATTTATTAGGACCGGTTACATATTGATGGTATATAAAAGGTATATAAAAAGAAAAAAGACCTATTAATCTATTTTTAAAGTACAATGTATGTGTTACATTCAATACATACCAGCGCCCATTCACCAAGGAAAATGTTTCCTCACCTAAAAAATGAAAAGAAAAGATTCATTAAAATTGCAAATCTCTCTTTCCAAAATTATTGTTAAATTATTTAATCATGTGTACATGAATGTGTATTCAATTGAGATTTGAGCAAAATTAATTTTAAGGAGGTACAAGTCTCCTTGACATTTCTCGGTTGATGACACGCAATGCAATCAAGTGTACTGCTGTGCACTGATGCGTAAAATTCCACCATTATTTACAAAAAGACAACGTGTTCTAATCATACGGGTGACTATACTTGTTTTCACAATCCTATTCATTTTGTGAAATTCAGTTTTAAAATAAATAATGTTCAAGATGTGCTCTATGTCTGCTTTTTTGTATTCAGATAATTCTGTTGGACTTGATTGTTTATTATGCGCACATTTCATTTACTCAGGTATTTCATTCACAAATGTAATACCTACATGTCAATGAACGTTAGATTACAAGCTCTAGTGTTGGAAATGACAGTACTTTATTAACGATGGCATAACGCTGATGGCATAACAGCACTGAACGTGGTGAAGGCACATTCACAAAAAAGCAAAAGTTTGATGTCATTTACATCGATTCTTGAAATGACATCTAACAAGCATAACACAGTTTTCATTTCATCGAAGCTGTTCATTTTTATCAAAACACTACATTTTCACTCCCTGGACAACATGCACATTATTGGATTTGGATTATTGGGTCCTATTTATGCGGAACCCTCAACCTAGAAGTAATAGTCCCAATAGTAATAGTATTTTAAAAACTCATTGACGAGTCCAGCAGACCTACACAAAGAGGACATCCTCCATTAAAAACAAGTTCTTTTTGTCGACCCCACCCCCTTGCCAAACCCTCCACCACCATTATTTAGCATGTAGGAAACCCATGCAATCCTGCAATCCGCTGGTGTTGCCCGCCCCCCCCTCTTTCTGAAATTCTGGATAGGCCAGGGAAATGAATATAGTTCAATCATACATTCTGAATCAATTTCATGCATTTGTCTGCCATATTGAATCAGAATAAAATATTATAGCACCCTACTAGAGGTACGTGCCTAAATCCTGCATTCACACAATGAACACAATGTCCCCGTTATTATGGAACACCATTGTTGTAGAATAGAGTAGGATGCTTTCTATTTCAATGTATTTGTTTTTGTAATGCATGCGGAAAATAATTGTAAATTTACTATAAACTTAGAGTAGCATACAATATGCATGTACATAAAAATGACATTATCTCTATAAAATGACATTGAAGGGAGAAATTAATTTATTAATTTAGAGGGATTAAATGTTGTCTATTTATGAAAGCATTAAATACCTGCAACCCATAAAATGGTTTTGGAATTCCTCAAGCGGATGTCTTCTGTTAAATGCAACTAAAACACTTATCAATTGCACACTTTTCTTGCTTTCGATTGGAAAACAAATCAATGCTTCTATCTGTCACATGATGTGTCACGTGCTCTCTCATGTGACACTTCGAATGCAATAAAAACCGCATTGGGCCCATTATGATTTACAAGTGAACACTTTTGGCCATGCATTTGGTAGCTGCAAACAAATTGTGATTGATGTTTGATGTACTAAAACTGAGAGATCATGCTTAATCTTGATGTGTTGGAAAGTGTTTCGCGTTTGCTTTTATTGTGCCTTAAACCGCATGCAATTCTCTCCTATGGGCACAATTCCATTTGGTTTCTCTCTAGTCTCCTGCTCAAACTCAATTTTGATTGGTTGTGAGCATCAGGAAACCAGGCCAATGTCCTGCTTTATGAATGTATGTTAGTTGTTGGTGTTAAAACACCAGCAAATGCGATAAACAGATTCAGGGGGGGGGTGTCAACCTATGAATTCTAGCAGTTTCCATCGTGGGTTTTACACCTACTTTTCAAAGTGGGGCACCACGTCATCAGATATATGTAAATGTCGCATATATGTAAGAGGTCAACTAAACGTACCCAGTGACACCATGGCAGTATAGGAATTTTTAAAGAAAAGATAACAATAGAATTCCTCTGGGCGTCCTTAACTTTCACAGCATACATTGATAATGTGGATTTTGTACTCCAAGTTACGAAACATCATTTTCCATGTTGAATTTTTGGTGTTTATTAAATTGCATACATATACATTGCAAACGCCATGGGGCCCACGCGCGCGGTGGACGAGGTATTTATAACACCACACTCTTACCCAACCACTTAATGCTGTCCCATGTGGCTTGTAGTTCCTAGGAGGATTCTCTGCAAATCTATACAAGTGAGTACATATGTATGTAGGACGGGAAAGGGGTGGGGGCGTATCATGAAAAATGGGATGTGGGGAAAACACTGGACAAGAAAGATCGGGTGTGGGATTTGAAAGAAGTGGGTTGTGGGATGTGGTAAAAAGCACATCTACCCACAACCCAGCTTATCAAATAATAAAAGATAGAAATAAAAATGAGGAATGTGGGAAATAAGATAAAAGAGAGGGATTTGGGACTTCATGACCCCTTTCATTGTACATACCCTTTTACCATTTGAGGATATATGCAAATCCGTATGTTTGAACATACAAGTCATTACTAAAATCCTTCATGAAATAAAAGTAAATATTGACCATAGTCCTATTTATTAGAACTTACTCATTTATATTCAGAGGACAACCGCAATGGTCGAGAATATCTAAATCAAAAATATAAAATTGGTTCTCTCAATAATCAAATGTATTTACTCCACCATTATTCATGTGGAGGGGTAGATATGCATGTAAGACTAGCTGTAGAGGAAGCTGGGTGTTGCCGATGACTAACGCACAGTATTTGAATACTATGCTTGTGCATGACCATGTATTTATCCAAACAGAGCCTACGATTCTTCTACACAGCTCGTCCAAAGTGTTTTACTATCATTTATGGCTGTGTTATGCACTGTGAGCTTGGATTCGGTGTTTACCAACACTCACAGACACCCTACTAACTGCCAGCCAAGCATCCTTCTGGACTGTGACAGCCCCTCAAGAACCCAGGTGGCAAGAGTAAGCCTGTGTTATGGCAGGCCTTAGCTACAGCGCTGCACTGCTTATTTTACGGCTTTCTGTATTCTTACCATGTGCATTTACAGAGATGTTGGTAATCTCGAAGTTTGAAATGAGTAAAGTGGTCATCTACAAATTGCAAATTAGTAAACTGATCATCTCCAAGTTACAGATTTGTAGACAGTAGATTCATAATAGGATTTCTGATGATGTATCACAACCTAGTCCTCTTACAGTCAAACATGGGGAACATTTGATTAATGTTCATTATAAGCATGATAGCTACTGCATGAGCTTTGTGTACTATGAAATATACTATTGCAACTAAAGACAGTAAAACCTCAAATTAAGATCACCTCTATCAAGACACTACCACAGTATGGTAAGACACTTTCTAACAGTTCAGAGACGACTGAGGGCCATCACACGTGTGCTTTAATAGAGAGGTTATTCGGTACTAGTTAATGAGTAGTTATGACACGGGAGCACCATTCACGTACTGTGGTCAAAACATCTGGTATAAACATCCATATAAACTTTGTGTCTAATACGATAGAGCTCATTGCGAGTATACACATGTATTTATATCGTCAAATTGTTCTCTTTGATTTATGAAACAATATGAGACCATTGGTAAGTAGCTATTACATAACACGGGCGCCAAATATATTAAACGCTAATATAAATACTTATTCTATGGGACCAACATCCGTGGGCACACTTTGAACGCGACTATACAAAAAAACCACACAGCTAGAATTCCTTGAATATTACTTTTGAAATAACTTTGAAAATACAGAAACCTAAATCAAAATCAGTTAGATATCCACCAATACCGGTATATTACTACAAAGATGATATAACAATTGGGGCAGTAGAGTGTAATGGCAAAGTATGTTTTCAATGGTGTAGTGTAAGCAGTCCGTAGTCCCATAAACTCCATGGCAGGGTGCACAAAGAGGTCTTGCTAAGTTAAAGCATGAAAAGTCATACATTTTAAGCCCAGTTCCATTGAAAGGTGATACTTTTTAGCCTGGATACCTAAAAAGGCTGTCAATATCTGGCATTGTTGTTCTATCAGTGTGTTTTACAGAGTGATTGCTGGCGGTAATTGTGCAAGGAAGTTGTAAACCATGACAATGGTGTCATCAGAAGTATGACAACACGATCTGGGCACATTAATAAGACATTTACCTGCGTTTATTGACTGGCAGAGTGCAAAGGGAAGGTGTAAATTATGTGCACATTGTGTTGTGGTAAGTGGCACGCATAGTTTAGTCGTGGTGGTGGTATAGGGGCTCATGTATCCGTTCCTTATCTTATTTTCAGCATGCCTCTTTTTCCCTTTTCCCCACAGTTTTGATTCAGACTAGTTTCACTGCACCCCACTGCCTTGAAATCTCACATTCCTCTTTTTGGAATCTCATACCCTCATCCATCATTTATCTTTTGGGCCATCTCCCAACCATACCACCTCTATGGCCACCACCCCTTTTGATAGCTTGAAATAAAAGTAATGTACGCTATAAGCTAGGAGGGTGAAATCTTTTTATTGTTCACCATAGTATGGTTTATACTGTCATTGCACCACCGGAATCTTTTTCCTCTTTGCACACATTTTGGTATTACAGTATCTAACAACGGGTTAAAGTGCACCTTTCAACTGGAGCAACTTTGCTTATAGATAAACCTACTCCACATGCAAAATCAATAACTTCATTGTTTTCAATCTAAAGAACGAACTTTTGAAGTTGATGACGTCTCATCCCTCTGAAACTCTGATTGGCTTCTACAGCTAAAACGGTTGATGGGACGAGGGGTCAATGAGTTGAATGAATTGAGGATGGCTGGATAGGAATTGCATGAGGTGCAGGTATGGTTTACATGTACAAGGCTCTACACTGGTGACAATTCAATTGACAGGACAACTCGTGGACTTCACAGCCTTTTCAGCCATTACATTCGTAAACTTAATATTCTATCAGGACAGTAGAAGTCGTCAGGACAGTATGGCAAACACTAAACTATATTCACATCACACTGTTGATATAGTGTTAGTAACCTAGTAATGTATCCACATCTGAAGTTGCCATTGAAGATCTAAAAATCCAATATAAGACCAAGATTAACAAGGAACAAATATAATCAGACTTGCATTTGAGGATGGAAATTGGAGCGAGTGGTGGTTCGGGGTACATAAATGAACCCGTCTGCTTGCAATTTCTAATTGTTGGCGGCGGCCATTTTGCATTTGCAATTACAAGTGCGTTATCACTTGATTTTGATGACGTTTGAAACCCTTATACCCATACTAATCATTGTGTCAAATTACGAAAAATTACACCATTGTTATGGATTCCCTGTCAGCTATAGTACCAGGAATCAGACCCAAACTAAATTATGTGTGCATGTACAATATTGCTAATTATACCTAATGTCTTCTCGATGAACCTTGTGGTGATAATTTACTGAATAAATTGTGAGTAATTTACAGTCAATTCAAGACACCTACGTCTACAAGAACAATGTACTTGTTTACAAACACTACTGGAGACTTATTACGGATGACACGCAAGCCTCTTTAGTCTTCATCATGACCAATTCTTGTATCATAAGTATTTAACCTAAAGTAAATACGCTGAAACTAACATTACTGAAAAAATCGTTTTTATAGGGTTTTTGGCATGTTTGCCATCCATCGTGTGTACGAAAACTATAAGTGCCGCCCCCCCCCTCCGTCTGAAAACTAAAAACCTGGATGTGCCAGTGGTATTGTATTGTTATGACCCCATATGCTGCTTTCTCACTTCGTACTTGGTGTATCTTTTTTGCGTCGCTTCAAACCTAGTGATTGTTTTGTTTCTAACTATGTTTGTCTCCGGACAAGTTAGAGCATTTACCGATGAACCGATTTCATTCAAACTTTACACAACTATGAGGTATGAAGCGACACCGACGTGATTCAAATTTGGGCACTCTGCAAATTAAATTGTGCTTTCTAGAAGGCCATTTATGACATTTTTACTGCTATTCAATGCACTTCAGCCAGCAATTTGTGGACTTTCTAATTAATTAAAGTGGGCTTTCCAATTTATGAAAGATTTTCAATAAGCTTTTATTCTACGTGTATATCACTGCACTGTGTAAGTAATATCGATTATTGGCCTTTGAATTTTATATCGAGTATTATCTGTTATTAGTTTTATTGCAACACACAGAACAATATGTTTCACTGGATATTGATAACTGCTGTAAATTCATTCTGAGGTTTTCACCTCAACTTCATAAAGTTCTTAATTGTAAAGTATACACTATTTCAGTATATATCTTAATTGCCCATGAGATAATGTTGGTCTAGCGACCCCGTGGTCTATGAACACTTTTGATCTAGTTTATAATACAGTGAAAGAATTTCAAATGTAGCCACCATTCACATGTTATGTCATCATTCGTCAGTGCTCCATGACCAAAACATGGAATCCATTCAATCGTTATGCAATACAAAATGCACGCTCTTTTCTTTGACACTGCTCTTGTATTTGCCCCATATAATTGACTGGCCAATAAAGCCAGCGTTTACCCCAGTTAAAGTGGATCACAAATCAACCGTGAGCTCAGAAAGCTCGGTAAACACCCGCGCTTAGGCAGTCACAAGACCGTGCTTTTTGTACTATTGAAGAACATTACAGAGAAACCTATCCACGTGGACACATCGCATTTAAGGACACCTGTACTTTGTTTTGTGGGCACATTTTCAAATGCACTATCCTCACATATTTAAGGACACTTGTCTCCATGTGTACACACTTTGTGTACTATTAAAGGATATAGGGATAGGGTGAAACCTGACCACGTGACACATCACCTTTAAGCGTATCTGTCTTACTTCGACTTTTACACTTTCCTGTCCTGATATAATATTATTGAAGTGAGCCCCTCCTTTAAACGATGGAAGGCATATATCTGTATCATATTTGGTAATCTATAAAATGATAAAAACTGTGCAAAATTCAATGGCATATATAACAGGTTCACATACACCACTCACTAGCAGAGGGTTTGGACCGTTTTGGGTGGGGGTGGGGGTGGGGGGCGCCTATAGGATTTCATGATTTTTTTAATGCTTAAACGCTCACCAACATGCAAACCCCTCATGAAAATGGCATTTGGGGTGACAAGGGGTGGTTGCGTGGGCCCAAGATCAGCCCATGCCACTTTAGATCACGAGCTGAGGTCACGTGAGGTGATATAACTTCACTTATCATTTCTTGAGTATATATCACTCAACATCATAGCACAGAGGCGAGAGCCAAAACTTACTCACTTCAACAGTTTGTGTTTGTTTTCCATCTGAGTTTTGGTGTATGATTTCACACGATGTTATAGGTGTGTAAAATGTAGCAGTCAGGTGTTCTAAGTGTAAGTTACATATTACATGTAGTGCAAGGCTAAGGAATGGTAGTTCATACTTTTTTCTATGCTGAGCATATTGACAGCTCTATCTTTTCCACAATCAGTAAGGCAGTAGAACCTCCAATTTAGACCACCTCTCTAGTGAGATCTCTACTTCAATATAGACCAACTCTCTTTTGAAACCACACGAGACTAGCGAATGGCGGTCATGGTCGCGGTAAAATTTTGGGAATGCACAAGTGGAAATTCCTTCACATATGTACTTGTTTAGAGGTGATGGTGGTGGAGTGGGGTAGGGGGTGGAGTTACAAGGAAGTGGAATGTGGAGACAAGGCCACAAGGGAAAAGTGGGATTTCAAAGAGGTGGGATTTGAAAGAAAGGGTTGAGAAATAATGGGATGTGGTACAAAGTTAAAAAGAACATAGGGATGTGTGATATAAGACCTCCAAAGGCCAGGGATGTAGGAGTGTTGACTCCCTATACATGTAACACTCATCCGTTACGGTTATAAAACGAATCATACCAACTCACGATTGGTTGAGTAGTATTAAAACAATCTGATAGTAAACAACAAACACATGTTTCAAACCATATATTCCTAGACCAAAACGTGTCTATAGTGTTGATATATTTACAATGATGATGTAGTGGAGGAAAAGCCAAACACAATAAACTAGAATCCGCGCATGTAATGGATGAATATTACACACACACACACATATGTTACACCTAATTGACTCTTCACAAATAATTGCTTCCCAATTTCAGGTGATTGTGTTTTCTGCCTCTAAATGACGCATAGCGTCGTACATCTTGTGCACTAAATGCACTAATTATGTAGTGTTTATTTTGCCTCTATCAGTGCACTTGGGTGAAGATCCATCAGGATAGTAAGCTTTGTCATTTCTTTTGGTTTATTCTCTCATTTACACACATCAAAGGGGGTAGGGCTGAAAAACGTAGCTTGATCTTTATAGGGGTGTTTGGGGTGCGGGTGAAAATCTGGGGTGCATTTTCAAGGACGGTGCGGAAACTTGCTAGTATGTAATTTTACAAAAATAGGAAGGGGGTGTTGTTGCTGAAATTTCAAAACGAATTGAGGCCGGGGGTGTATGCGCTAAAATTCATACCATAAGGGTTTGTTTCATCTTTTCATACTCCCCAGACCGTAATAAATGGTAGCCCCCCTTATCGCCAACAAGAACATAATCCAAACTAAGCACCTAACAGTATCAAATCTGGACTGTGCTTCCCATGAGTTTTGTATTCACTGTGCTTTTCTGGTGACATCATTTGGTGATGGATTCGTAGCTAAGTAAATTGTGGCGCAATGTATTACACGCAGATGGCTTTATAATGACATCAGGATCCGCATTGGACGTTGGCACTTTTTCTCAATGGTGCTGATTCAAGAAACACGAAGCAAGTGTGTAGGGTGCTATTTTTTCACTGTTTCTACATGTTTATAAATCATGCAATCACAAATTTAGGCAAGGATTCGGTGTTAAATACCTTGACTAGGCAGACTTTCATAAAATGTTGATGGTGGAGGCCTTTCATGTTTACGCCTGGCAAACAACTTTTTATACATAGTTGTATGTCCACAATCGGTCTAGGGATTTTGTCAAGCTCGATTTTCAATGACCATTAATGAACTTTACAAATTCAAAATGCCCGCCACCTAAATGTGAAAAGGCAGTTTTAGTCTTTTGTGCTAAACATGGTAAAAAATAAATGAAACATATTCTGGCAATGTTTGAATACAATGACCAATTGCTGTACCTAATGACCAATACAACGCCCATTTAAGTAAGGACATCGGTCTTATGTGGACATTTTCCACTAATCCCTTTCTCAATATATCATTTATGGCGTGCACCTCTCACAAGGATACCTGTATTTTAATATGCGAAACCTTTTCCCAAAGGTGTCCACATAAAACAAGTTCCACTGTAGTAAAATTAGAACGGATGAATCCACCTACACGTATGACTATAAAACAAAATGTATAACAGTAAAAAAAGAAAGAAAAAAGAAAAAAGTGCAATACAACTCAAACTTTCAATGTTACCTATGGTAGTGTTTTGTGAGCTATAAAACTCCCTCACACGAACCACACTGTTGACAGACGGTGTAGAAGGAAGACTGATCACAATTGATTGTGCCTGTTTTATGATTAAAGCCCTAACATGGATTGTCAGATGTGAGACATGCGCACTGAATCAGGACAACAGATGCCATTAACTGTTCACCTTCCAAACATTCACAATGTACCCATTTAGAATTGATTATTTGCGTTGCAGCAACAATGTTTGATGGTGGTTTTAAAGTGGGCGATATAAAGGGGAAATGACTACAGTTGTGGACATGAATAAAGACATAAAGAATCTGCATACAAATGCAGAATCATAGATTTTTCTCCAATTCAATTTGCTGTTAGCAGGTGTCTGAAAGATTTCCTTTCTATTTTCATATGCATGCATAGATATGTACAAGCTGTATCTTAACAACCTAAACATCAGCATTTTGCATACATTGTAAAATGCCAAGTATGAATATCCTTTTGTCGTGCATGTATGTCTCTTCATCAGTCACGTTTGATAATCAAATTCGATTCTAACCATCTCACACTGGCACCAATATGTGAACAGAGAAAAATATCAAATAAAAAAGCTTTCAAGTGTTATCCATCAGGCCTCTAATGGACATTGTCGGCGCTGACATGTGCAGTGAATCCCTGGCTGACCCCACTCTCCCGCGCAGACGACTGTTGCATTCATCACGCAGCCTACAGCCAGCAGGTGCGAGCTTTCATGGGGGTTCTCCCAGGACCTAAAACCAGTGCATATTAGATGTTCTCTCATCATGTTTCCTGAAAATGCTTGATTTTGATTAGCAGAGTGCCGGAGTGGGAAAATGGATGCTCTACACTAAAAAGTTTACAGCTTAAAATGATACGTACATGTATAAATGAGAGCAAAAGGTGATTTTTATACGGGTGGGGTGAGGGATCAGCTATTTTCTTATCTCATGTGGTCTTCAGAACTCGTTCACTGTGGTCACTCATTCTTTCTCACTCCACACTCAATGAGATATTGTGCTACCACTCACCCTACAGTCCTACTTGTGTAATAATCTATCATTCTATCATTCCGGGCAAAAAATCTCCGCCAATAACCCACGCTGATTGGTCGAACAGGCGAGTCAATTATACGATATGCACGCTGCTAAGGGCTGTAACGCGCATGCGCGGAAATTAGCACAGTAAACATTTACACATCTTCCGACTTCTACCTAATATTTGACAAATTTATAGTTGCTGATTTGTTATTTCTTGGTGTCAAATTAATCGCAATGGCAATGGAAATTTGCTGAATAACAGCAATGGACCTAAAACGTTATGGTATGATTTATTTTAAAATAAAAACGAATCATACACTCATTTAGTGTGGATTTTAGTCATTTTAGTCATGATAGAATGGTATTTGAGCACTCGATTGTCGGGTCAATCGTAGAATTTTGCACGGTGATGTGTGATTGACACTCACTGCGTTCGTGTCAATCACACGTCACCGTGCAAAATTCTATGATGATTGACCCTCCAATCTCGTGCTCAAATCCTACATTACATGGCGGTGCGGTTTGTGAGCGAATGCAACTGTTTTGACGTTAATGGGGTCCATAAATAAGGTATGACAAGGTTAAATTTAGATGTAAATGTGCTTATTTACTGGCTAAATACATTGACATCCTTGTCACATTATAAATTGCCCCTTTCCACCCCTGGGGAGCATACAACACCTGCTGTTGTACCGCTATAGTTCTATGACAGCTATGTGCATCTCTCACATTAGCTAGGTCACCAGACCTGTACATATTTAACGTGTAACTTCCCAGGAAAAGCTAACAACCACTTAAGGAATGACCGGGATTATGTGTGCATCTGGTAATTTTACTAACATGAAACCGTATGCATACAGCTAGCATTTATAAGATCCAGTGTGATAGTAAAAATAAGTCGAAGGTGGATTTGGTTGGAGGTAGAGGGGCATCAGTTTCACGTGGTTAGAAATTTAATGGCTTTTAAAGAGTGACTTTGAAGAAAGCTTTGATCCTCGCGGGAGGGAGATGGGTGCACACGCTACACCAACAACCTGGATCTACCACTGTAGTAAAAGATAGACTCTTCCAAACATACAGGAGAAACTCACAATTAACAACACCCATCGGTTGGTTTAAAGTGGCCTCATTCGTGAGGTGGTCTTTGTCAGGCCGCTTTTGTATGTCTCTCTTTCTTTCTTAATGTTTGGGACAGCGTCCTCTTGAGGTGTTCTTAATTGGAATGTCTGCTGCAATATGCAACAATTGTATTGTGCACTTTCCACATTAAAGGATGTAAATGTTGCCATTTTTGTGACATTTGTAAAATGTAGGTCCTTACACACGTTTTATCCCTTAGTTGCTGTTTTCTGAGCTATTACAGGGTATGTGGACGTTTTAATACAAAAACCAACGTACAAAAAATGCCATCCGCACTCAGATTTATATCCATGTATATGTGTGCATGCAGACAAATCATATAAAACTATAGTGTAAGTGGCAATAGTGTATATACAGTTGTAATTTGACAAAGTGTTACTACATGTTGATTACATAAAACAAATCCGCATTTTGGCATGCTACTGGATCTTTGATATTCAAGAAGGGTTTTGTTTTATATGGCATTTGCGTGCTCAAAACACTAGTAATTGGTAACATGCATGTGCTTGGGGGAAAAGTTTCATTTGTACAAATATAACATTACTCAGAGGTTACTATAGTTCAGCCTGGAATGGAATGTAACTGATTTATGGTAATAATACATTAACAAGCTTTTGAAGTTTAGAATTTATGATAATATATTTTACCACTCATTAATGCACATAATGATTAAGGTAGTCATTGTTAACTGTGGAATGTTAGATGTATTTGATGCACGTACATGTAAGTCTGAACAGTACCCACATTTTTGCTATTCATATCCACACAAAAGAATCCACGAACGACTCACCAAAAAGTTCGGGGTCAGGCTTGTCCATTGTTAGAGTTATGACACAAAGACATGCTGAGCTCAATGCCCATGTGTAACAACATCATGGGGGCACATAAGTCCTGTTTACAATACAATCGAACCTCAGTGTTAAGATCACCCTATAGGGTCTCACCCAAATTTGTCTCAATGGAGAGGTTGTTTATGCAAAGAGGTTCCTATCATGATGAATGCTTGATACCATGAAAAATGGTCTTGTTATAGAGGTGGTCCCAGTGGAAATGTGGTCTAAAGTGGAGATTCTACCGTACGTCCTGAAGCAATAAGATTGGGGGACGTTGCATGGTCACGTCTCGTGAGCCAGGGCTCTAGTCACTATGCACACATAAAATACTACGGGTGGGATTACATAGGAAATACGTACATGAACAGTAGCAAAAGTGGGATGTTTTTGAAATGGGGAAATGTGGTAGGTTGATTTATGGGGCGGGTTTATAAGGAAGTGGGATATGGGGGAAAAGGCAAAAAAATAGGGATGTGGGAAAAGGCCAAATTGGGTGATGTGGGATTTTAAGGAAGTGGAGTGTGAGAAAAAAACATTAAAATATGTGGAATGTTGGAAAGACTGCAACAAATTAGGTATGTGTGAAACAATGCCTCCAAAGACAGGTATTTAGTATGTGGGATTTCTTGACCTTTTATAAACCTTCCCCATTGGTTTTTGATATGGTTCAGCGTGTGGACACACATGTACAGTACACTGTTATTCTCTACTATGTTTTCTAATTATTTCAGTTTATGTATGCAGTTATGTTGAAAATGTTACGAAACAACATCACACGTAAATACTGTCACATCCCACAAGCAGATCCGTTTTTTCCTATTTGGGGCGTGCATAACCAGTGGATTCCCAATGCTTTGTTGGCACGAAATCTGTCAGATATGCAGATAAAAATTTATGATAGGTTTGTTTAAAATTATAAAAAGATGTTGGAACATTTCTTGAAGTCCAGTTGATTTTTGTTATGTGGTATAAAGCAGTTGGGTTCATAAGTTAATAACTGTTATTATTACCTGCTTTTCTTCCAAATATTAATTCTAAAGTAAAAATTTAATTCTAATCGATTTCAAACCACACGGGTTCTTATGCAAAATTAAACAACATGTAAGAAATAAATACAACAATTAGATTACTAATTGGATATCAAATAGGTTTCTCTCTATCTAAACAGTTGTAATTATAACTTAATTAATTATAAGTATTCAATATCATTCTAGTTCTATTGAGAACACATCAATCAATCAATATATACATGATAAATCAAGCTAAAACTATAACATCGCAACGTTCAGGTTCCCGATTTTTCTATCCTATTTGTTTCCAAAACATTTTGTTCCGCTGTCTGTACCACTTCGCCAGCTTATTTACACAAGATAATTAGTGTATTCGCGTTGTTGCTTCAATAAGCACGCGCCTAACTTTCCATCAATCTATTTCGCCCAACGAAAACACATGATCTGGTCTTCATTAGAAAGGAGTCATAACAAAATCACAGTTAACATTCTGTGAAGTGGTTTAGGTGCAAGAGATGAAAGAATTGAGTTTGTTACATGTATTGGGAATAGAATGATGCATAAATCGTGCGCTCAAATCATTTGACAAGAACATGTAACAGTCAAGCATACGGTGTAAAACCATGAGTTTTGTGATATTAAAATCAGAGTCTAATTAGGACAGAATTGATAAATATGAAAGTTATCAATGTCTCATTATTTTAAAATGCTATAAAATGCATGTGATAATTTGTGATCATGGTCGGCAAACTGCTTAAACTGTCCACTAACGGACATAATTATTATAAATGCACACAGCAACACACATTTATAAATTGCCTAAGTATTGTAACTTGTTATCAGTAGGGATCTGGAGAGCTGGAAAGTTCTACCCAGGGGGTAATATATAGTGATAAGCGATGCCGCTTTGAACGGAATCACACTGAACTACTGTGTAAGTATATAAAATGAAATTGCTGGTCACAATGACCTAATAAAATCAGCCACAATGCACCAACGGTCAACACCTATGAACAACATTGCTCGATTGCACCTTCTCATGTTCCTGCAATTCGAAACAGTGACATGGTTTGCCACAATAACCGAAACTCTTACTTCCGTGTTGTACCAACTGTGAACAGTCCTGAACAATATACATCTGTCGTTCCCGTAAAATGCCTACAGTTGAGCCTCCAAATAAGACCACTTCAATAATAAGACAATTTCTCCCGGTCCCAAAAGGCTCGTCAAGACGCCACTGCGAACCTCTATATAAAGAGACCACCTGTGACCTCTCTATTGAGACCACCTGAGGGGTGGCCTAATAGGCAGGGTCTGCTGTATAGCGGCTGCCGCGGCTCTCACATCCTGGTGATTCAATGTTTCCAGCCGACTGCCCGCACTCGCGCTGTCAGTAAGACGGGGATGCCGAATAAACACAATCTCGTCTGATTGAATGCCCGGGAAACGTGAAAACAAACAGGTATGTGGGGAGTTCAGCTGAAGAATCTCTCATGTGTGATATAGGATAGATTATAAAGACATACGGTCTAAACATTCACCCTGATCATTTGGCAACGTTTTTCTCTTCATCCTCATTTGTGAAACATTTGGAGGCCACGCTCATTCATAAAGGTTGGACAGTTCACAATCGAATGACAATCGAATGTAGATACTAGGGAATGTTTATTAGTAGGGGTAGTATATGTGAAAGTAAGGGGCTGTATAAAGACTGATAGATATACATACGAAAGTCCAGCAACATTTATGTTAAACATGTGATTAATGTGATTCCCCAAATCTGTAAATAGTAAAATAGCAATATTGACTCCTGTATTTAGGTGATAACACTGTAGCTCTATATATTTGAGTCCTAATTAAATCAAGAATGATTTCAAAATGGCCGCCAAAATGAGAGGGGTCCACTTCATATTGATTTGAGTGTCATAAAACGTCGTGTAAATCCACTGGTACCCATCAAGGTGAGATTTCAAAATCAAAATCCATGAGGTTATGATGGATGTATAACAGTTATAATTTATCTGTATCATTTATAGATCACAGTAGTGTTCACAATACAATTGTACATGTATGGCATTGCGATATGATAAAACTTCCATTGACGACAATATCATACACAAATGACATCTGCGTTGAAATAAGTGTGGTCTTACCAAAGACAATAACATGTCAGTAGACTATCAGTACTTGATATTGATAAGGTCATAAATTACTCCAGGCACTATAGCATAGCAATGAAGCTTTTGCCTCTTCAAATGAGGGTGAGTTAGTGGCAAATGTTGTGTGTTTGCTGCAAGTAAGCGATTTTAAGTGTTTTATGTTTAAGCAGTCGAATATTTTTTTTGCAGCAAAACAATGGTATTTTATAATAGTTTTTAGCACAACACATATTTACATGATGTCAATTCTAAAACCTATTTGTATGTGCGTAATGGTATACGTATACATGTATACATAAAGTATATCCCAGTATATATCTTGGATATCACATCAATAGGCATGATCGCGATAAAAGTACGTTAATTTACCAGGTCCCACGGTTAATTTCGAAACCAAATATGTAAAGATGAACTATTTGCTTCATTCACAATTGAAGTAAAATATTTTTTCTTACATTTCAAAAGTAAAATATTTTATATGAAAATTAGCCTGGCACTACAAAAATTAATGACAGTCTATTTTGTAGCTGCCAGATTCCTTGTATACCCGGGTATCTAATGAACACCGAACACTCCCCTCTGCTGAACTAAACCTTTTAACATGCATCTCGAAACCTCCATTTACACAATTAAATGGTTTACAACATATTTTTTTCATTCATTCTAAAACTGAACCCGTTTTTTAACCCTTATCTAATGTATGCTATGACAGAATAATCATTGCAGCTGCTCATGGGGACTCAGTTGTTTTAGGTCTTGGTCATGTTGACTTGGTACTTGCACTTGTCAGGCAATGTAAAGGGCACCATATCACTGGATGCACATTCATGTATTAGCCGTACAAGGGAATTACCAGGGCATGTTTGCATCAGTTGATAATATCAATTCACTGAGTACAACACTCAACTCATATTTTTGCTACCTATAATCATACTCAATAAGGATTAAATAGAGAAAAAGCAAAGTCCATTCTCCACAAGGTCGACCTTTTTTTGAAATTTATTTGTGTGAATAATATTTTGTATAATTGTATTTGATTATTTATTTTGCAAGAATGATGTATAATGTTATTCTATAATGAATATTCCATTTTTATATATTTTTATGAATCTTGCTTTTTCAAAAATGTGCTTCGAGGGAGCAATGTCTTTTGGTGGGGAACCCCCAAGAGACTGCATCATTGAGGCCCTAAACGCATATAGGCCAATAATCTATGGCGGTATAAACCACCGGGATTACTAAGTTTAAAACATATCCCATTTAATACCATAATAATTTAAAAGATAGGAGTTCATTCTTACATTGCAACAGTTTGCAAAGATTCCATTTTCGCCTCATTACCAGGGTTTTGGAAAACCTGGTGGGGCGCTCAACTGGTGTATAGCATGTGCTTTGCATGCACGAAGGGGGACATGCCAGAATCCCACAATAACATGTTTGGGTAAAAGGAAGGGACCCGCCCCCTATACCCCTGGATCTAATTGTCCTATGCGCACAGACTATAAACTTCACCTTACCACTAATGAAAAATTACAGTCAGGTCAATTATAAGCTGAAAATGAAGATACAATAATTTCAATATCCCCCATCACGTATATGCATATTATCAAAATAATGATGTTAACCAGGTGCCAGAAGTAATCATGTCCCTAGAAATCTAACAGCATAAAAGCATTTCATGTGGGCTTTACACATGTGAGTCAGTTATCAAAAGACGCATATAAAGAGGCACACGTCATGTAGGATGGTGACAGAGAGGTTCTCAAAAGATCTAACCACAAAGCAGACATGCGAGGTGATACAGTGACCTTATTGCTTGAGCCTTCTGTGGCAAAGGGATGGAGAAAAACAAAATCAAGACCTGGAGCAATGAACGGCTAATCAGATTTTAGAGTGTGTTTCATGTAATGCAGTGGCGTGTCAGTTTTGGTGATCCGCTCACATGGTGTGAGTGTAAAGCAATTTTTGTTTGTTGAACATATTGATATCTGTAATGCACATTGGATATCGAATGGGGTTAATGAAATTTAATATGTAAATACACAGTATGTACTAAACAAGTATTAATTTAAGTACAAGTTTCAAAGTGAAGTTGTATGTTCTAATTAAAAATATCAGTTGTATTTTAAGTTTGGCAAAAGAAATATCAGTTACTAAATTTGTAAAATTTAGTAAAACTTTATAAAATTGAGGTGTTTATTGTGGTTAAGAATTAGAAACAGTGGTAAAGAAAGACAATTGTACATAAAAAGTGTAGCAATATATTACATGCGAACTTGATATCCACTCTAACGAATTCAGTGATATGCACATGTACTTTGACAATCTTACACTATTTTGACTTACCTATACCTTACCAATATAGTAATAAAATCGTATTAACATTTTTCATTTGTAGATAGTTACTATCCGATTATAATGGCTGAGATACATTAACAAGATCCTTAACAGCAGTACCATAACATTGAGTATCATTGCAACATTATATTTCCATATACTTGCATGAAAGCAACCTAGAGATAATCATTGCGATACCACAGTAAAACACCCCAAACAAGATGAATGGTATTTGCCCATATAAATACACCTATTTGCATGTTGTGTGTTGTGTGATATAAGAGACAGCATCGAAATGATGACAGATGCTGTCAAATGAGCCCAAAAATAACACAACCTTCAGACAATGGCTTTGCATCACGAAAGATTTTAGAAATGTGATGTGTAAATTTTAACTTTCTTTTCTGCTTTGGTGGCATATTTATGGGTAATGTAGCAAATGTTTGTATTCCTTAATGCAGTGTAAACTGGTTCCCTTGGCTGATATAATGCATGTTCACGTGATTTAAAGTTAAATAGCACAACTCAATTAAGCTAGCATCGGAGACCAATATGGACATTTGGTTTATTCCACAATAACAAACTAAATTTAAAAAAATCCTAGCATAAAAGTTCTTGGACCTGCTCGTATCATATCATATTAAAACAGAACAGAGTACATACATATGTTCTGTTCTGTTTTGAATTTATAAAAAGGATCATTAAATTGGGAGGGCCCGCCGGTGTTCCGGTGATTGGTGTCTGCTTCTGCCATTTCAGGACCAACTGTCATGCGAACAAGTCATGAACACTTAACATATGGTCCACACATTAAATACTGTGGTTTCTATAGGAATGATTTGAGCAGTTTTAATAGTTTTAATAATAGCCACACAATAAACTGATTTTGTAGTGTTTTGGCGAAGATGGCCAATAGCCAGTATAATATTTCTAAGGATACAATATAAATTAAGTGCTTGAGCAACCATGCCACCATTAGGATTTTTATTAGGATTATAGCAAATGCAACACATAGCAGGAACAACCATAAGTTTTTCTGTGACACAAAATTAAAGAAGCAGAGATAAGGACCTCCCCGAATTATTTCTAATCCTATATTCACGGTATATATGTAGCTGTTAAAATGAAGTTTAAGAGTGTTTTTTTCTGATTATGCAATGTATTTAGCACACACAGACAAAAACAAATAAACAAAAAGCTACACAAATCAAACTCATGAAACTACGATAGCAAATGTTGGTCCTCATCCAGCGAGTGTTTTTATGTGTATTAAAAGATCAAGAACTTGATGAACTGATTCCTATGCGGCGTTTGCCACTGACGCACTACATTAGATCTCTTGCTCGCTGAGCGATGGCAAATGACGCTTAAATCATTTAGGGAGTCCAGGTGAGCATGCTGAATTGCCGTTAAAATACAATAAAAGCTCCTATAAAGACCACCTCTACAATAAGATCTATATCCCTGTCCGAAGCCTTCATATAGAGAACAATGCGGACCTCTATAGAGACCCCTTTGAGGCTAGTGCCACGGGTGATCTTGATAGAGAGGTTCCACTTTACCATCAAATTTCCTTCAGTGACCTTTTTGTTGATATTCTTACATCTATTATACAAGACTATGCATGTTGTTACAGTATGATACATGAGCCACAAGCTAAAGGTCGAGTGATTGTTTCACATAACCATGCAAATTAGCGTGCGCCACTCCCCCCCCTCACACACACATTAGTTGGTCCAATTCAATGTTCATGCTCAATCTTTTTCAGATTATGAGTACAAAGAAATGTAGATGTAGGGGTCCAGGCGTTCCAATAGTATACAGGCTATGTGATTAAGCCGAAAAGAATTGGGGAAAGAATCCTCCAATATAAGGACCCAATGTTTATTTAGTAATCGTGGTCACATAATATACAATAAACAAATGCTCAAAACCAAAATTCTTGATAACACTATGAGGCTGTACAACTATTACCCTACTTGGGCCTACGAGGTTGAGTGGTTCATTGACCATTGACAAGTTGACGGTGACAGGCTTACTCCAAGAGAAACCGCTTCTATGGCTGTCTGTGCCCATCAATAAAATGAAAATAAGCATGCCCGCAGCACTAAATAACAGCATATTATTAGATTCCCGCTCTTTGTCAATCATAGTAGGTATTTCTCGGGCACCATTCCAGGATTGAAATTAGAGTTGCCAACTGGTGGAGATGCCCCCCTCCTCCACAAAAAACAACAACAAAAAAACAAAAACAAAAAAACCCACAAAACTAAACTAAACAAAAATCACAAACAACAACAACAACAACAACAACAACAACAACAACAACAACAACAACAACAACAACAACAACAACAACAACAACAACAACAACAACAACAACACGAAAATGAAATTGTGTTGGTTGAAAGGGACAACCCTACTATAGCAGTTCCATGCCATTTAGTTATTATTCAAAACTGTATGTCAGCCACGCGATTCCAGTGTCTATGAATTGCACATCAAGTCATACATGGTTCTGCCTATGTTCACAATATTCGAAACAGAACCGGGACGTAAGTTCCAGTCCTGCTCTTCCCGAGTTGTATTCTCAGAGTTCTAGTTGAAGCGGCATCCTTCCAAGGTGCGAGGGCTTATGACCCAGCTCCATCGGGCCGGCTGCGCCTGTCAGTGCACGGTTTACTCTGATGTTGTGGACGTCACGCGTTATGGGGAGGTCTGATAGGAAATGACGTTTCTATGAATCCTGCAAAAGAAACTTTTTTCCCCGCTGTGTGAATGATAACGTTTACTCTGCTGTCATTAAGACAAGTTTTTTGCTTTTTGGCATTAAATGTAGGTTACATTGTGCAGTTGTGTAGTAGCTCTTGGTAAAAAAAATGCGATTTTACGAGCGAGTTGAGTCACCTGTTCAATGAAAAAACAAAAACTCGGTGCAATGAGGAAAGACGACATTGTATTAGCAGTTACTACATATTTATTTGTGTCTTGATTATATGATTATCCAATGATCATGTTGGGTTTTCATATATAGAATTGAGGTGTGCATGACCAAGCTGGCTACCGGTGTAGGGTTTGACAACCCTACTGTAGCAGTCCCGTGCCATTTAGTCACTATTCAAAACTGTAAGTCAGCCATGCGATTCCAGTGTCTATGATTTGGACAACTAAGTCATACAGTTCACCATAGTATAGCAATAATGCCCACATATATACATAACATATCGTGGGGTAGATTCCAAACTATTCAATGTCGAATTATCAGTCAGGTTACAGCTCAATATCATATCAAGATAAGTTTGGTACGCACACTCTATATGATGCCATTCTTCTTGTACAAAAGCTCCGTCAGGTAGGAACCACTCAGCGCATCTGTATTCCAGGCGGATTCATAGGTTTTGATAAATGAATAGCATACACGAATGTAGGGTTATAAATATTTAAATGGAAATCTGACCTTCCATTAAAAAAAATGCAAATGAAGAATATTCCCCCCGCCATGAATGCTGAGAGCACTAACATACGTAAAGTATTACATCCGATTAGGATCACCTTTATATGGAAACAACTTCTATCGTAATGCCATTTCTTGTGGTTCCAAGCCCCCAGAAATCGACATAAGCCTCCACAATGAGAAACTTTTTACCACACCTCAATGAGCTTCAGAATCTTACTCCCAGGAGGCATTATATGAACTAAGATTTAGGAAAAAAGACTGAAAAATGTGGGATTTTAATTAAATAGGATGTGCGAAAAGGGTTGACAATTGTATAATGTGGCACAAAAGCGAAGAAAAAAGATGAATGCGGGAAATGAGACAAAGAACATGAGGGATGTGGGAGTCCTAATAAACCACCCCCAAAAGCAGAGGTAGATGCCATAACACAATATTGAATTATACCAGCTGTTTGATATCTGCTGTGCCATCACCAATGCACCAGCACACGGCAATTTACATCTCGTGCTCCTCCATCTTGGTCACGTGTCAGTAGACGCCATGTTAGTCACGTGTCAGCAGATGCAGACGTCACACGTAATTACACAGATGTCAGGCGCCAACAGGGCAGTCTCCATCGACATGGGCTTAGAGCCTATGAATGGTGTTGTGTGTGATGGTGATGGCAGTGACAGTTACAGTGTAGATCTTGTTTATTGAGGCTAGAGGTATATTTATAGACAGTAATCGTGGCAAGAGTTTACGATATGGCATTGCCAAAAGTAGCTGATTTGTATTAAGTACATGCAGGTTGGCGACCATTTGCAATTGTTGTTGGCAGTTATGAAACTTCTTCAGCATTAGAATAACCCAACATAAAAGTTTTTAATGACGATTTTTAAACTATTTTTGGTCAAAGTATAGAAAATACCACGGTACTTGTGACTTTATAAGATTTGTTTATTCATTGGCTCCTGTCCCCACAACAAAACCTTAGAAGATGAACACTGACATTTATTCCCAATGACATATCAGTGAATATTGCTGTTGACAGTAGATGTGATCATAGTTACTCTAAAGGAATGCAAATAGTCAGAGAAAAATACCAAACTTCCCCTTCTTGCTGATTAGATTTATCTCCATGACAGCGCGACAGCAGACGTTATTTGTCAATATGTCGTCTGTTTGTCCATAAACACGCCCGCCTCCTCATGCTACAGTAAAACCTCCAATTAAGACCACCTCTACGATAAGACCACCTTTGTCATAGCACTACTGATTGCGCCCCCACCACCAAATTATAGAGACCATCGAAAACCTCTGTAAAGAGACCTACTGAGACCATTGAGACCGTCACCAGGATGGTCTTAAGTGGAAGGTTCTACTGCAAAAGGTTTCTAAACTCATGGTGCATAATTTTGAATGGTCATACTATAATCGTGTGATTGATTGATGGATGTAGTGATTGATTGATCGATTGATCAATTCATTGGTGGGATGGTCCGTAGGGTGGCTGGATGACTGGTTGTTTGATTATTTTGATTGATTGCTTATATTCCTCAGTAGACGATTCATGTAAATTTTCAATGCATACGTGAGTTAGGTTAGGATACTTATTACAGTCTGTTCGCTAATTATTTTAGCAGTTTCAGAACTATGTTTCAAGGTTACTGACAGGAGAACCATGCCATATACAATACAATAATTGAAACTTTTCCCCTCCCATAAAAGTTATGTACAAAAGTACATACGCTTAATATTCATACAATGTACAGTGTAATGGTATAGATGCACAATACAGCATTTTTAAAGTTCTGTGAAAATTTCCCCCAAATAACATTCTCATTTTATCAATATATAAAAAACATTCTAGACCATCGTGTTATCCCAACTTGCCATTTTTGAGAATGCACCAAAGAAGGTAATTTTCATTGAAAATATGTTTAGATTGAAGAAAGTTATGGGGAAAATGTGACTTTTGGGATGAACGATAGTACATATTTATACTGTTCGCATTATGTTTTTATTGATGGGTCCACAATAAACCACCCTAAAATTATAATCTAATGGTACACGCACTTTTTGTTACGATTATGCACTGTTATCAGGTGATGTAGGTCCTACTTCTTTCGAAGGTCTGGGAGAAATTGCCAGGATTGCAACAGATTGGAGGCAAAATATGTTGGGCCAAGATGCAGGCAAACGACATATTCTCACACATTTTCTAGGTGGATTTGGGACATCCCCCACCCCACCCCCGAGCAAATTCTGGAACCTAAACCCTTTTTCATAGCCTTTGAGCTGATTCAGACAGATCCGTATTCTTAAAACAAATATGTTGAAGCTCAGCTTTATTCAGAGTTTGACCTAAAAACAGGCCCCCCCTCAAAAAACAAAAACAAAAAAAAAACAAAAAAACAAAACAAAACAAACATCAACAAAAACACCAACATATGAGGCAGTTGCCTCCCATGGCGCATATTTAGCTACATGTACGGCCCAATCATACATTAAGACACCACCCACCAATTCCTATTGTCACAACAACTCTTCATTGTTACGAACTGAACCCATTACGAAAAATATGGTATTCAAGCACACGCCGGTCCCTACATCACCGAACAGCATCACCAAAAGAACACTATGCGTACAGTAAATAAGTAAGATAGATGCAAGACTACACACCAAACAATAAGAGCACAATTTATGTGTTGCAGAGTGGTGTATAATACACATGTAATGTAGGCGAAAATAAAGATAAATGGACAATTGCACTTTATGACTGATGTGGATGTATTATGCAGTCTCCTTTATGTTCATCCCAATTACCATTTCGCAGACTATTGTATTGTGCTCATCTTTGTTAGGTTTATTATTCAATTGGCAAGTGATTGAAAATAACTATTGTAAGACATGATATTTGTACAGTGTAAAAGAGTTTCCCGTAGGTCGACGATGTATTGCACTGTGTCAACTGTCTAAACATAGACGCTTATCACTGTCCTATCCTTCTGAAATATGCATAATTATACCTGGTAGGCTACCCTTATCCATAATAACTGGCCAGTTCCCAATTACCTGGAATGTTCCATGCGGGTATGGAGACAATGTAGAGAGAATGGTTACTACTAGGGGTAGGATGTGTGGGAAGTTAATGGAGACTATGTACAGTCTGATGGGCCAAATAGATGTAGTGAATAAGTTATCCAAATAGGAAAGGTCCCCATAATAATAATATAATAAGTGATTGATCTTAATGGGCAACCGCCATGGCTATTTACTTTACGGCTTGACTGTACATACTGACAAATATTTCACCCCCCCCCCTAATAAATGCTAGAAAGAATTAATGAGTGACAGCTAGTCTATCCACCTGACATAAGTAATGTGGTCCTTCTGCCGGTGGATTGCATGCCTAGTCCGCACTGTCGATAATTAATGTCACATATGTTTACACGTCCTTATGTTACTTAATGGACTCAGATTTCTGGTGCATGATTTATGCAGCACCAACACAGTGTAATGTACATATGTGATATGCATTATATAATTACATTAGGATTGGTAGTTTTGTAAGGATGATATGTGGTCTATAAAAAGTGGACCATTGATAATTAGGGTTAACACAACGTGCACATGGCGTAGAACCTCTCTATTTTGACCACCTGGCGGAATGAGCCTAGTAGGTCTCTATAGAGAGATGGTCTCTTTATGGAGGTTTGCGGTGGCGTGTTTATGAATGTTTGGACAAAGAGCAAAGGTCTTATCAAAGAGTTGGTCTCTTTTAAAGAGGTTGTCTAATTGGAGATTATACTACATCATGCACTCATTCCCCTATCTAATACATCTACTCCTGCAGTGCTTACTTACATTATATACACAGTAAAATCGTACAAACAGCCTGATTGACGGACTCATGATTGCCCAATGAATGTCCCGCCTCATGTCCATTAGTTATTAATGTTTATGTCTACGCTTGCTGCGTGAGGTGTGGACGTGTTGACAGACGCACTGTGTCAAAGTTTGCGTCTTTCATTCAACCTGACAGTCTTTTTTACACAGTAGAACCTCAAATTAAGACCATCTCTAAGAGAATATTTCTCACGGCTCCAAATAGAACATTATGAACCTCCATGGAACGACCATCTCTTTTTTTCCATACCGTTTTAGGTCAGTCACTGGGTGGTCTTAACAGAAAGGTTCTACTGTATTTCCTTAGTTCTCAACCAATCAGCGTGCAGCTAAAGCGCCAAGGTGTCCATGGCAATGGATTGCAGATCAATGCAAAACAGATTGCTGGTAAATTGTTGTGGGCAAGTGAGCATATTAACAGACTTAACATGAAAGGCATTGGTTATGGTTATATTGGAGAATTTTAGAAACACAAACTGGAGCAAAACACCCATGCCCAAAACTCACGCCTGTATGTGCAGTAGATGACATTACTACTAATGTATGCACACATAAAGTTATTTCAAATCAGATTATTAACTTCTCATAAGCTAGTACTAGTTTATTCTCCAGTCTTTCTATTCTGTTACTGTATTATACTTTGCGCACTCCACCTTCCCCTATTTACCGGACACACTGCAGTGGGTGTGGCATGTTTACAAAACAACTTAGAACACATCCTATTACAAACAGATTTATAGATAATCAGCCGACATTGTCTATGAGTGTGTGTGTGTGTTATTGTCATTTACACCATCGCAATTAGCATTATATTGTTATGCACATGCACAACTCACTCTATATTGGGATTTGTGCAATACAAATCAACAAAATATTATTTGTTTGAGTTACTTAATTAACTTGATATGGCGCATGGCAATATACATTGTGCTATATTTTTATTTTCATTTATGAGATATGATGAGTAATGAAAAATAGAAAAGACAAAAAAACTACAAAAGAAGAAATATACATTGGCAGACGTTCATTCCAGTATTCCTTATAGCCAATCACTATATACTGCTCATGGGGCAGCCTCCACATTTTGATTAACTAAGGTGTATTAAAGAACATTTTCTATCACATAAGCCACATTGTATTTTTAATCATGAAAACACGGTACACTTAATGATAAGCTGTCGACCTAGCTCACTTCTATGACCTACATTGTACATGCCATCCACGTATCAAGGGTTCCACAGCCCATTTTGAGGAGGACTGTGTCACCCTGCTATCATCACCATCATTACGGATCACATCAATATTGGGGATTTGACTTTGAAGATCCCCTGTGATCCGGAATAAGTGCTCCACAACCGGCATCCACTGGATTGGGGTGATGATTTTGAGTGTTTGAATTCATTCTAAAACTGAACACAATTGTTTAGGCTGTACAGTTTGTCCAATTGTACTCAGTTTTCATTTTGATATAGAAAGATGAGGTGGTATAAGAGCTTGGTAATTGGATACAATTAACATAGGAATTTGAAGTCTTCATTCTTCAATCTTCAATCTTCATTTCCGAAAGGGCCGATGGTCGTACAGGAAATTTTTATGCATTTTTGACATACCATGTGCATGAATTAACAATATACAAGTGCGATAATAAACAAAACAGTTGCAGTTAATTAGAAAAACAACAAGAACAAAAACAACAACATTTCTAATGAATACTACACAAGAGTCCAGGTATTACATACTTTTTCCCAATGCAAAGGGGTCATCCATATTAATGACTTAGCTTTAAAAATATCAATGGATCCTGCATCTAATATTTGTATAGGAAGCATATTCTATATACATGTACGAATGGTACTACAAAAGAAACTATATTTGTATGCGTCGGAGTGGAAACTTTTAACCATAAGTGACCAAAAATGAAAAGATACTTGCTTATTATTCCAAATCAGCTTCTCTTAAAACTGAGTGTTCCATTTTCCAATGGACTTTGGTCATAGGCAGATCCATTGGTGGGGTGCTCAGCGGGTGCGAGCTCCCCATTCCCCCACCTTTCACCATATTATTTTATTTCCTGTTTTTGTGTACGTGGGGTGCTATTGATTGAGTGAAACACACGAGATTCCTAAGTCCGCCCCACCTATTTTCCCCACAAATCTGGATCTGTAACTGCCGGTAATCCTTAACCTATCCACCATTAATCAACGTCCCGAGAAGTCTTATAGATGGAAATGCAATGTTGTCAAAATCATAGGAATACACATGTTCAAAAAGTTTCATGCACGTGGGCTGTAGATTTCTGTCCCGATAACAAAGGAGGAATCCTCAGTCTAATCCCCCCACACAATTACAGTGGTGACGTTAAAAAGCTGTAAGTAGGACATAATGAGAATTCCCAGTGAGATAAACCCAAAACGTAGAATTCCCGAACAAAGCATGAGATTAGAGTTGTTGGTGCTATAATCTGCTGAAGCATCAATTTGAGGCTATTTCAGGAGCAAAACATAGAGGTTCCTAGTGCTGAGATCTGGACGGTAAAGAATAGAGTTTGGAGATTGTGGAGGTGGCCTTAGGTTGCAAAAAAACCTGAATGTTAGTATATATTTGTGTTACTAAGGGGACATCATTGCTTATACTACTCTAAAGACTTTTATCTTAATATGGGTAAGGCAGTCTAAAACCAGCGAGTGTTTAACCCGTATATACTTCAACGGTGTCATGCTTTCAATATTTTTTTCAATTGCCCTTTGAGTACACAAGTCAACATAGATTCAATTTATCAACCGTTGCGTCAAATCTTTGCATTCATTGCTACTAAGAAACACACACTTTGCCAATATAACAAAAAGTGTGACTAAATATTTATTGATGAATGAGATTATGGACTCGAGGCTATTGTGTAAACCATAATAGATTCAATCTCATTGACTACGAATGCTTGAAATATGAAGCCACTATAAACGAGAAACGATAATGTATCAAAAGAATATAGCATGGCAGAGGGTTGAGCAAACAAGTGTTTATAGGCAGGTCATTTAATTTTATTGGGCAGGGGCGGCGATATAAATAGCATTGTAGTAAAAATTATTTTTTGCATTTAAGGGGTCAGTTTAAACAAAACATTTATTATATATTAATATTTTAATATTTACTTAATTTCCAAATGAAGTAAAGTATAGTATTTTCTTTTAATGACTGATGGAATTTTATTCCAATTGTCATCTTCGTCCGTGACGTGACAATAATAATAAGAACGTATGATACTTGGTAGAATAATGTTTTAAAGAAATGATTAGCTCTGTAATACATGTATAAGTTCATACATACATTAAAATGACTGAACAACTGAACTGTAGTGATACAAGCAAGGCTATAAATCATAATAAAGGGTATACATTGTACATGTATTTCCAAGTAGCAGTGCTTGAAATATTGACAATCACTCAATTGATTTCCAAATACATACCGTGTCAATGATCAATGGTAAGTGTAAAGAAGTTATGGCACCGGGTATAAAAGACAAGTACATGGTTGTATATAAAAACAAATCACTGCTCTAAAAACTGTAAGCTGGGTGTCAGATTAAAAGAGGTAGACACAAAACAATCGCATTAGATGTGTGTA
The DNA here is from genome assembly GCA_019095985.1 of Streblospio benedicti. Classification (NCBI taxonomy): domain Eukaryota; kingdom Metazoa; phylum Annelida; class Polychaeta; order Spionida; family Spionidae; genus Streblospio; species Streblospio benedicti. Next base: position 13,389,793 of record CM032668.1, read on the forward strand.
CGCGACTTACACACTTCACTTGCCTCATTGTGGAGTCAAGAATGATCACCATAATGAGCTCTTTTCATGATCAAATTATGTCTGAACCTACTGGTCTGTGACACAGTGCATAAACTGTCTGTGAAGTCTTTCCCCCCAAATGTAATATGTCTATCCCACGTTGCATAATCGTGATAGTTGGTAAAAGTTACATGTACATACCATCGGCTTCATTTACGTAAGAGAAAAATGGATTGGAGAAGTTAAGTGTAGACCTATGCCTATTTGTGTTATTTGTAGAGGGTTTCCAATGTAGAGTACTAGTCTAGACATGAGCAAGTCCTAATCATCCAAACTCAATGGACTAATTGCTCTTGTTCTTGTGTAGTTTACCACTATGTAATGATGCTGTAGTTGAATACGCACATTTACATCAATCCTCATCGCCCTGATTAAAATCATCTATATTTACTTTGTTGTGAAATCAGCTTCTAGAAGCTGGCAACGTTGTCTCTACCATGAGTATGCTGGTATCTGCAACTCTTCGTTCTTTTGAGGGTAGGCCTATGTTTCAAGTCGGTTAAAGTTTATCTCCATTGACCTTGAAAACCGATATCTGCTCTAACCTGCCTTTAGTGAGCAAGATTATATAATAACATTTTGATAAGTCACACAGGGAAAATAAAAAAGTCTGAAAACATTAAGAATGAATGAAGACTTGTCTTGTATATTACACTGGACCAGCCCCTTGATTATTTATACATTGGCACACATATATCAGTCATGGTTGTAATGAGTATGTTTGTGTATATAGAAGAAAACGGAGTAATGGTTTATCAGTATCCAAATGACATATCGTCATACTTGTTAGTACCAACGTCACGTGACATACCTCTACTGAGCCTGCGCAGTAATGAGTTGAAACCGCTCGGTTTTTCCATATCACCGTTCGATGGAAGACTTAAAGAGCCTTTTCCTGAAATGGTAATGCAAATGACATTGGCTTGTGTTCAACTGTCACATGCTCAGATAACGGATATTTACACATAGATCACATATTCATTTTAAAAATAACAATAAACATTTGCACATAGATCAGAGATTCATTTAAAAATATTATGGTTCTAGCAAAATTTACACTTGTAATTTTTTCACCCATTAGAATTAATCTTCGTGTGTTGTAATTGCCATATAAACAGTAAGGTTGTAGGGGCCTTATAATTTCACCTCGCCAGATAATCTGTTAGCCTGCTAATATCATTCTTATGTTTGGTTTTTGCTTGAATAGATTGCTAAAACAATTACTACGCTTTCAATACCATAGAACCTTGTACATGTGGCATACACGCTATAAAACCACGTGTGACTGGAACCAACTGTAAAACCACTGAAATGATGTATATCATATTAATTTATCATTTATACGTGATAAAAAGACTACAATTCCCTGGTACTTAATATTGCAGGTAAAGTAACATGCATTATGTCTAAAATCATAGGCAGATCCAGGAGGAGGGGTCGCAGGGGGCGCCCCCTTTCCCCGCCAAAATACTTCATTTTCATAGGGTTTTTCATGAAATCCCTTAAGTGCGCCCCCCCCCCTCCTTAAGTGCCGCCCCTTTTCCAAAAACCTGGATCTGCCATTGAAAATAGTGGATGATGGGAAAGACCTCATATAGGCAAGCTCCTTGCCGACCACAATGGTGACAGTGGTGGTTATAGAGTCATTTTCATTCACATTTTGTATGCCTCGCATTGAATAGAGATGAGGAATGCACCAAAATAGTGTGGTACATCTTTTAGTAAAGTAGATAACCTTTTGTAATCTGGCAATGGAAACCTGAGTCGTAGTCTTGAATTAAAAGGGTATCCTTTTTAATTATTATCATTATATATCGTCCAAATGTTGCTGACTGGCGATACCAAAACAATAAACACACTTCCGGTAACAAATCATGACCTATTGGCACGCCTATACTTACAGTAAGAGATGTACACGGATGTTAAGGAATACAATTATGTAACTAATATTTATCTATGGACAGCCAATCGCCAAGCTGCGCGTGAAACACTGCTGGTAACTCTGCTACATAATGTACACGTACTATATGACAGGGACATTAACAACTTCAGTTGGAATGAAACAGATTTTTATTATGTTAGAATGGGCGAGTGGTCTAATGTGCATGCCTTAATTGCGTGGTGACTACGAATAGGTACCATATTGGTAACCAATGGTCGCGGGTCGAGTCCCGCCAGTGGCTGTGTGATAAAGCTCTAAAGACTTGTAGAAAAAGTCCTCTATGTCAATGCTTACACCGCGGTCCATTAATGGCAATATATCTATGTATTGTAATATGTCAACAGCCTCCCCACCCAACAAGCCTATCTCGAATAAAAGACAGCAATTTCGAAAGTGTAGTAATGCCAATGGATCATATATCATAATCATGTTACGTGAAGTAAGACCATACTAGTTTGATGTTTTGATACACGTGGACGTCGCTCGCTTTTTAACCCTATATACACCCACTACACATTTATATACAACTAGCTTATGTCATAATGTGACAAAAAACCTGTAACAGGAAATTAGTGACATGCCCCATTCCTGAGGTAAACTCAGCCAATCCCCAAACCCACCCCACTATCAAAAAAAAACAAAGAAATATTGTATAGCATGAGACTAGCAACAGCACTGTCCTGGCTAACCCCCCTCACCCACCCACCCTCAACATCCCACCATCCCCAGACCAACCATAGTAGTAAGTAATTATCATCTTCCAAGCAGCTATACCGGAGCATGATGCCAATGTTGACGCCATGGACTCCAAGATGTCAGCCATGGTCTGCCTTTTTTGTCATTAAATTGCCATTAAACATGCAACAGAACCATTTTGACAATGAAAAACATAAAGCTGCAATGCTGCCTCGGACCACGAACGATAATCTGTAGTCATATGACATCTAGCTAGGTATGTTAAAGAGTTCGCCGGACAAGTTGCCAAATTTATCGTATTAATATCTCTAGATACTTAATATCACTCTTACCTAATGTCATCCACGGTACTGAAGCTTTAGCCCGTTCAGTATCCACACTGCAGGTCAGCAGAGCATGAGAGAACATAGCAGCCAGCCGTGCATGACTGCAATACAGTATCCGGGGTTATCCAAGCGTTACATGCAATTATAAGGTATCCTTGTGGTAGTCCAATGTTAGGTATCCTTTGTTGCAATTAGACAATATAATCCTACTGTTGTCACCAAGATCCTAGATGGTAAGCTCCGTGAGATGTATCATTCACACTTGGTTTTAAAATAATCACATTCTAGTGAATTAATATATACAACTAGACCCGACAAAAATACTGACATTGAATACCACTATTTTTACAATATCTATATAGTACCAACAGCAATCATAAGGTATGTGCATTGTCATAGATTAAAGTTTTTTTTTTGAAAATGATACCCATAATATAAAAAATGATGATGTATGCAGAAGACCAACTTGTGTAAATCCAGCTGAATCTCTTTCACGTCCACAGCTAATTCGATATCCTCATATGTTGTTTTGTTTTATTTGAACTACATGAAAAATACTTAGTTTAATCCAAGCCTACATGTATATCATTCAAAACATTCCCTGGAAAAAGATATGAACAAAGACATTAAATGTTGAAAAATGAGAAAACATGGAAGTAGATTAACACAAAGATATGCTGATCATATATTGTATCAAACTCAGTGCGTCCAATATGTATATAATCTAATCAGTTAAGTACTACTAAGTAGATAACATTCAATAGCTTCCGCTTTAAAAAATCTATTCCTGATTTGTGACCAAAGTATTTTTGTTGCAATACACATTAATTATCCATACACATGTACACCAATAAACTTGCGATGATAACATACTGATATATCCCATATGTGAAAAAATAGCCCACAAAGTTTATCTGGGAAGCATACTTCAGCGTTAAGCCAAAATTATCCAAGTTTTCTTCTGAATAGAATGCACATATATTACAATATTATTACTACGGAAGAATACACATTCAAATAAATGCAATTTTGGGCTTGCTGTCACACAATGAAAAACCAAACAAGGAAAAGCTACACAAATGGTTGAGTATGTATATCTAGATTCAACTTTACAATTAGAACCTGTTATCAAAATTAAACTCTTAACACCAGAATAACTTAGCTAAATGACAATAATGTGCCAAACTCCACTAGATTAGTATTAAGAGTAACAAAAATGTCACCCTATAAAATCTGTGCAATATCGTATCCGTTATTTTCTTTCACAGCTGGAAATAAGAATTTTATTAGCTCCACCACCAATATAGCGTGTCTTACTGTAGATGGTGTAAATTTGCAAGTCAAAACTACCGACTCTTGCTCCTGAGTGCTCTGACTGTCATTAGACTGCAGCCACTACCAGGGCACCTACGAGTCTTTGGGAAATGGTGAGGCAAAAGAGGCACGTTTCTGGGTTATGATATTTGTTTTTATGCCAAGGCACAGAGCCATATATTTTTCAGGCACACACAAGTGCACAGGTTCCTTGCTTTACTCAACATGATCGTCACATTTTAGTTTATATGTGATGTTCTTGAATTCTCTATGTACGATCCATAAGGTGGATGACATGTTGGCCATGCAACACATTAGGTTCACTCAGTTTGAAGTTCAGTTCAACAAGGAATCATTATATGGACCATGTACATTATGAATTGGTATGAAAAACTAAACTTTTGCCTGTATTTGTCTCTGGTTCAATTTAGCCCTGTATATGTCAACTTAACCTGTCTGCGGATAGTAATCAGCTGACTGGAACTATCAACAGAACAAGTCTTATGTCATTTTGATCACTGTATGAATGGACACTTCTAATACACAAGACGGTCATATATCATGATCAAGCACTACTATTGACATTTATGAATACTATACTTTGGCATGCCTTTTAACTCAAAAGTTGCAATTCTCAACAAACACACATCATTAATCATAAAAATGACAACAGCCTTTTGAATTTGATTACTCATTAATATGGATCAGTATGAACGTTCAAAATTCATAACAAGCACATGATATCTTAGTATAATATTTTGCTGGATTT
>CM032668.1:13394999-13438085 GCA_019095985.1 Streblospio benedicti
GAAAGACGCTGGCAAGTCGTAACACATGGACATGTGACAGAGCCCGAGATTGGATGGCCTTGATTGATTTTTGATATAATGAAGAAAATGTTAGAGTGGCATTGGGGAAGATTGCCTCTGCAAACGACAACAGAGATAGGATGGAATAATAATCTATAGATAGATATTACTTATTCAAGGGACGTGATGGAATGTATTATGACTTATTGTCCATGATATGTGCTGAGACGACACAAATCTGTAAACATTTCAGAGATACATGTTCCAATATATAAGTTTTTTAGAAGACCTCAAACTCAGTGCTAGATTATGTTACAGCAGTATGAAGTATTGGCAGCTTGCCATTTAATTGACCATATCCAAATATAGAAATAATGGTTAATTGTATTATATGCACAGCCATCTCGCAACATGCTCTACGGGGATATTTTACCTCTGTGTGGTTGTTACTTGAGATCAAAATAATATGGAGGCGGCTCATTTCATACTTTATCCAATTGAATCTTCTAATGAAAACGTTTAAACTAGATCAAAACAAGCTTTCAGAAATCAAAACATTTAGACATCTCTGTGATAATAATGTTTCAGTATACATTTTTATAAGTTCCTCAGTTATTCGCACCCCATGGCCACAAATGTCACAATCCATTCATATGGACGCGATTGAGTCAACGTGTTTGTATATTTTGATCAATAGCATTGATAATAGTAAAGATTATGCCGGCTCTGGGATTGGCATGACATGCAACCCTGCCATTTCTACGACTAGTCTCCGCTGCATAGCTATGATTGTTTTCATTGATTCTTATTGGCTCTAGACGATGACATGTTTTAATATTTTATGTCCTATAGCTACTTCTAATGTAGAACACTTCATATCAAGAAAACGTGGGATTCTGGTATGACCGATGCAAATCATGGGTGTCTGGTCCAAGGTACAAGGCACATGGAAGAGTGCTTGGATTGATGGGAAATTTCTGCGCTCAGTAGATTTCTAAAGGGGATTTTTTTTTCTTACTATTTCTTTTCTAACCACACCATTCATGCATGCTTATAGTGTATAGTGTTCAATAGTGATTTAAGTATACAACACCCCCCCCCCGTTTCCATTGAAAGGGATTTATTATTCCTTTCTTTAAAAGAAAAACAGGAATCAAAATGGAAATTAACACTTTACAATACTATAAAAGAAAGTTTATATTAACCTGGATGTCTAGTCTCCACGTTCTCATAAAAGAATGTATTTTTGAACTACTTTTTACTCCTAAAAGCAAGTTCCTTGATAGTATGGGTGACATATGACATATGCCTCAGTGCTTTGGTGCACTTTATAAGTGATCCTTGGCATGTGCACTTGCATGTAGTCGCCACTTCATCATATTAAATCTGCGGTTTGGGGTGACATTTCCAGGGCTTCATTTGTTTTGACATAGATCACAGTGTATATATTTTCCCATTTGCATTATGCAAGAAATAAAAACACTTTATATTAATGTGAAACTGCATAACATCGCCAGTGATAATACGATGACATTATGGTGGAATGTGATGCAAGCATTTGTTCTGCTGTCTATGTGGCCTATTTTCATACACAGTGGTGCATTGATAGAAGATCATAGAATAGCGATTCACGTCAGGTCTCTAGCAATCAGTGTACTGCATGCACTGCAGGGCTACACTCATTAACCCTACCCAAAAACAAGATAGATATGGAGAAAGGTACACTTCAGTCAACCCAGACATTTTAAGTGAACGCATGCACACACTTGGTGCTGTACTAGCAGGTTTACATTTTCTTAACTGCATTTTTTATAATACAAGATGTAATGAGGACGAGTTTCTCTTTATCTGTTTTATCAAATAAATCGAAATTTGAACAATGTCAAAAAATTACAAATATATATAAGAAAACGTTTTCAGTATACGGCATTCTTTTCTGACAATATTTATTATATGTTTGACTTATAGTATTCCCATAGTTAAAAAGCTACACGGTCATCTCCGCAAAGGTCAGTGGTACTACTTTCTCAGGGTACGTTGCCCTAACTGTGCATTAACACAAAAGTACTCAATACCCTATATTAAATGGTAACATATTATTGGCATCTAAAACGCCGGGTGAAAATATGAGTTCAAGAAAAGGTCACAAACCTCTCAACAATCTCTTCAAAATCAATAAACATTAATCCGTGTGTGGTCTAGGTGGAAGCTTTTCATAAATTTATTGATTTCTACCCATGCACAATTACTCTGCCACTTTAGTGGCTTTGTGAGTACTGCGAATACCTTGGTCACGCCCCACTGCACAGATCTCAGCATGCTCTCTTCTCGTGGGTAATTGATTATCGATCTGTTGATATGATCGTAGGATTAGGAATTCAAAGATTTCCACTCACTTGGTTTGTGACACGATCGGCACACAAACAAGGAATAGGGTACATGAGCGATAGGTTTTAGATGCAAAACATGGATAACTATAAGATGAAATATATCTATAATTTGAAATTTTATTTCATCATCCACAGGTTTATCCCATGTTTTGGCGTTTATTGGAAATTTCCCACATCCCTCTTTATTTTTTTTTTGCACCCTCTTTGTTTGCCACATCTCACAACTCTCAATTTTCAGCCCTTGCCCCCACATCCAACTTCCTTGAAATCCTACATCCATTTTCTTTTGTATTTTCCCACATCCCTTTTTAGACCCCCCCCCCACATCCCAAATCCTTATAACTCTGTCCCTATAAGGAAGTAATCTAAAATTACTTTTTCCAATACAATGTCCTTGTAATGTGAAAACACCATCTGTAAAACGACTGCCATCAAGTGACCTCAGGCAATGAATGTAATTTTTGTCGGACTCAATAACACAGCTTATATGAGCCTACCCCCTGTGACCTTAGTAATAATTTCTCCCTGCATATTACATCATAAGAACACAATTTGTAAGAATACTATTATAACATAGTCATTTTATATAGTTGCAATTTTATTGCCCACTATTTATTGTATAAAGATGCAACTGTATGTATATCCCTTTGGTGGGGGGAAATTGCTTTCAACTCATATTTGAAAACAATATGGATGGAAAATACATACGTGTATAGGAAGTGACTGTAATTAGTGATGTATTACTCTAGAATTATCCACCTTCAAGCATGATATATGGATATGGGAGATTTATGAGTACCCGGAAAAAGGTGAGAAGTGTCGAGAGTGACTGCATAGAAGGGATTTCAGGGTCTAAAGGACCCCAATATATCATTATGGAAATCAGGGTCTGCTGCTTGCAATACACTAAAACTCCCAATTAAAACCACCTCTCAAATGAGACAACCTCGAAAATAAGATTAATTATCGCGGTTATAACCCTTTATAAATAGATAAAACTGATATTAAAGAGACCGCTTTGAGGCCAGCCCTCGTGTGGTATAATACTTCTCTAATACCATGATATGCAACGTGGATATGCTGCATTATCAGTTCATACCCATACTTAGTAATGTAGCTACTAGTACTGTACCCGTGTAACTTTACTTTGTACTAGATGCATTTAGATTTAACCAGACAGCGCAGATGTGACATACTTTTATCTTGCCCCATATGATATATAAGGTCTATGTTTCAGAAAGCATAAAGAAATACACGTGAGTGCGAAGTGCTTACACTGGTATAATGAAGGCTCTACATGAGCGACAGGCGACACGGCGACACGGCCATTTTCAAGCCAATATTACTCTGTAAAAGACAACATCCTTAGTTATGGCCCCGACACACACCCATGCTTCTTTTCTACCGCTTATTGTTACAGGCCTTTGCGTCAAAATATTTTCCCGTAAATGTTTTGCAAAACTTGGGCGCACACCCGCCGCCTTAGTCGGTCACTGATAAAGAAACCACATCTACAAGACAATTTGTTGCTACCCCAAGCTCCATATTGAGATCAGCTTGAACCTCCATAAACAGATACCCGACACCCCCACCCCATCTTAGAGAGGCCCCACTGTATATATTACATCATCCCCTAGTAACCACATTTACTCAGTATTTATTTCACATAATGCGTGTCAATACACGCAAATGTACAACAAATACTCGACCCAACAGTCACTTCTTTCTGACAACAGACGGCTTTTAGGTCTGCGGGGTAAACAGACCACTATATTTAAACAGTGATTTGCTAATGGAAATATTTTACTTCTTGTAATGGATCACGTGCACGTGTCATAAGAAAGACCATGTCGATTGCCACAGTCTTCTTATGACACTAGTCTTGACATCAGGTGTAATCTTGGACGAAATATGACAAATTTAAAAGTTTTTTTATAGGCGGCCATTTATTGAAATTTATAGCTATTGTCCAGTTTATTGTATAGTGGAATTTCATTTCAGAAACTTGACCAAACCCCTGTCATCCCAGTATATGAAAAAAGCTCCTTTTTTATCTCTCCATCGAAACCACTTGGGGTCAGGCCGACTGCATATATTTGTTTGAGTAATATCCATTTTCAAAGAATGTTGACACCACTTCATCTCATCAAAACTGAGCATAATTTGATTATTAACCTTATCATCAGGAAGTAATATAAATCCTTGTTTACAGCTTAGTATTGTTAAATTCAGGTTCCAAGGTTTTTACATGAGTTGTCTGAATAAAGTTCATGGACATAGCTGTTGGTGTTACTATCTTACAAAACATGCACATAGGGGTTTTTGGTTTTCCTTGCTGCCGTGCACATATCCGGAAGTAGCATTTATCTTACTATATATTACATATCATGTTAGCATGTATGCATATAATAATCTGTTCCAGGTATCTCATCTATGCTATACTATTCAATGCTGTTACTCTATTTCAATTCTCTATATCAACCACGTACTGCTACTATAATGACATAGCTCATGAAAAGTAGCTTCCATTTCAACTAGTACATACAGTGGACCCTGACAGGACTCGAACTCACAGCCTCCAGTTTGTGAGACCAGAATGATACCGTCATCTAAAGCAGTCACCTGTAAAAGGTTACACGGAGGAACCGTTGTCTCTTTATCCCAACGCCTACATGCTTGGTCAGTTATCATCTCAACCCAGTGGCTGTTTGCTCAAATAAGGACGGGCATTTTGGGAGGTCTAATTTCTGTGCACGCCACTAGCACGAAAATATTAAGAGAATTAACAGCCAATAATTTCCTTTCTCTTACCCCCAACCAATGGACTGAGATGATAATTAACCACGTGTAAGCTGGGTGTTACAGCGACAATGGTTAACAGCTCACTGCTCGGGATGATGGTATCATTCTGGTATCAAAGCCACCAATCTATTACGGATTATTTTGCTCAAAACCCACCTGGCCCACCAACAGAAACGAATTCACAACCTCTGGCCATGAGTCGGACTCCCTATCCACTTGGCCACGGAAGCACATATACTGCAAATATGTGAAACTGCACACATTAAATAGTGCCGCGAACTAAATTTCACTAGTTAAATGTTATTGTGCATTAAATTAATGTTATGTGCAAATATGTCGTCAGTGTGAAGAGGTACTCTTGTATAATTGTCATCACAGATTCGGCCATTTATATATTGCTTCAATCAATACAGAAACATGTGGTGTTTGAACATAGGTCATGGCTCTCATCTGGCTAGTGGACAATAAACAGAAAGCGAGTGGCTTATATTAACTTAATGGCGAGTGTCCATGAAACAGTATATGTATTTATCAGCTACATAAGAAGTGGCCATTTGCAGTCGGACCTCCAATTAAGACCACCCCTGTAAAGAGGTCACGTCTAAAATAAGACCATATCTATCGTCGTTCTAGGTATTCATCTATAAAGGCATCGCCGCAAACCTTCATAAAGAGACTACCTCTCCATTGAGACCATATGAGGTCAGTTCACCGGGCGGTCATAATTAAGATGTTTCACTGTGGAAAAAAATGAAGTTAATACATTTCCATATCTCTCCTAATGGTTGGTCATCCCCAATAAATCGTTAAAAACGCAGCCGTGCACTCCATATATCAGAATTATTTGAGCTTTTGTATATATCTTCATAGTTCATGTAAAGATCACGTGGTCTAATCCACGCTCACATATGACATTTGAAACACCTGTCTGTTCGATTTCAAAGTTCATATGGCTATGACATGCCGGTACAAAAACAATTATGTGAAGAACTGACTATGTTTCTGGCTAAAACACCTTGCACAGTCTCTTAATATACACGAAAGGCCTCTTTATTAAGGTCTCCCGTAAGATTGCCACAAATAGATCTCAATAGAGAGGTGATCTCTGTGTGAAGGTTGGTGGTCATATATTTTGGATATGCTTGGGATCATGAGAAATGGTCTTATTATAGAGGTGGTCTCTTCAAACAGGTGAAATTGGAGGGTCTACTTCATGACTGATTCGAAGACAAGTCGCGCACGAGTCAGCCGGAAGTGGATCGTCTTTCACACAAGCACATGCTCCTAGTTTGCAACCTTCAAATATTTAGCTGAGCAGGTGATAAATATTTAGTTGCACACTGACCACAGCATTTTGCTCTGGCATGTCAGGCAGGTGGTTTGTGTCTGCATGAGCCTTTTCACACAATTGCCTCTGTCTCACAATCGATGTGCAACTTACACACTTACCAGACCAGTGGCAGATCTAAGATTTTGCTGAAGGGGCTAGCGGCGTACACGAATGTCTATTGTCTAAGTTGTTTCATAGTGATTCGCATGACTTCACTTGCGAAATGCGTGGACCAAAATTATAGTTCTAGAATCTAGCCAAAATTAAGAAAATTAGGGACTGAGGTGTGTGTGTGGGGGTGGGGGGTGGGGGTTGGTCAGTCATCATCGTAAGTAACAATACCACAATGTACCAGAAAAAGTGTGCTCTCTACTACAAATTTTCATACAGTTTACTGACTCTGAACGCATACTGTACACGTGCACACAATTTGAACACCCGAATTTCACATATTATCGCCTTATGCGACCGACAAACGTCAAGCTCAAACCCGGAAAAAACATAGCACACATCAACTTATTCAAAGAGTACATGTAGCCAACGTATGAGCAGCAAATTCATACATCCGGATGTCTATAACTTGACCATCTCTTAAAGATGGAATGCATACGCAGATCCAGTTTTTAATTGCTGGACGGGGGAAGGGGTGCATTTTCGGAGCAGCTGCGTGTACAAAACCCATGAGATTCCATTGGTGACCCCCTCCTCACATTTCTGAAAGCCTGGATCTGCCAGTGAGATGAGTAGCTCAATAGACCTCCCGCTGCCGTCTCCCCACCGCGAAAGGGGACTGATTTACTCACGCTATTTTCACACAACAATCGAACAATCAATGCGCATGCGACATGATGCTGTGAGTTGTGGTGCTGATATCCCCTGATTAGGTGTTGTGGAATTTGAGGAGCTGGTTTTGGGGGTGTTTGGGGTGGGGTATAAGGGAGGCCACTTGCAGCATTTACCTGTTTTACCATGGTAGCATCAGCTTACGTGCCCGGCTCTATTTTATATTTAATTTTAAGCCACCCGGACTGCTCTGTAAAGTAATGCACATACTTACAAAGACTGTACCCTAAGTATAATACACAGAACATCAACACAATAGATAATATTTGAATACATGAGGCTCCAAACGTCTGGTGTTTCATTTCTCGCATGGATCAAATCCATGGGGAAAATATGAGCTTTACAGTACTGGAGAAAAACTCTTCTCTACATGTTAAATATGTTTTAAAAGCTATTTTTGAGTAGTATTGCAGATGGAAGTTTTTAATAATTTTCATTCATATTTTATACATAGCGAATTTATAAAGGGATGTACTTGTGGTCTAACAAGTAGTATGTGTAGTTTTAACCCATAACAAGTCAGTCCTTGCCCATTAGGGCAATTAGGTTGCCTTTCTGATATTCTACCTCAGGATCCATATATGTTATGTGCCACTGCAAATCATATCTACATGTATATTCTCTACCAAATTGCTCGTTAAAGGGTTCATTATCCTAGGACGATTAGGTGGAGTTCATTTTTTAGTATAGTGGGATAGGACATAGGCAAATCCAGAGGGAAGCGAAGCACTTAACCACTAAAAAGATATTTTATTTTCATGCGCTGTTTGGCATGTCTGCTCTCGATCGCACATTTCGAACACATGAGATCATTAGGTGCGCCTCCAACTCTTCCAGAAATGTGGATCTGCTAGTGAAACAGATTCGTTCTGTATGCGCGTTACATGGTGTTCTTGATGAATCATATAATATGCCATTCACACAATCAATAGTATAGTGCATCTCCTCAATTAGGGCCACGGTTGGATAACACAGAAACCACAACATGGATTGAGTGGCCAAGTACAGTAAAACCTAGCTATTAAGATCAACAATATTATCAACAATCAACAATTACTTGTCTTATAGGTTGTGTAGACAGGTGGTCTCCATTTGGACAGTTGTAAAGTCTCGATTTGGACATTTACAAATAGTCTTATCATAGAGAAGGTCTCTTTGTAGAAGTGCTCTTATTGGAGGTGCTAGTGGGAAAGTAGGCCACAATGCACATACAAACAAGCAGCCTGAGACAAAAATCAATGTTAAAATCGCACACACCTTCACCAATCACATACACCTGATTACATGGCATCGGAGAGAGAGAGAGCATAATTATCACACTCATCTATTGTTCCTTTAGGCATCAATTGATATTGACAAAACACAAGATTGATAATTATAAGTTGTTTCTTAAATGTCAGTTCCCATATAGATGCCTAGCAAAGTGTACCACATTGGAAAAAGGAAAGACAAAACTGCTTTTCATATATTGTAAACACCAATTGTAAAGTTGTTACTGCAATTTTATATGTTAGAAGTAAATGAATAGAAAGAATGTTAGCAACTAATATCATTCGTAACAATCAAAATCAATATAATTTAAAATGCAGAATATTACCATCAATGAAGCAGAATAAACGCCGAGGCAAAGCCGTGGACGGTAAGTAAGTAGTTACCAAGACAAACAAGATGGAGGCATAGTCTCTCAATTCAAATTGTGTGTTTTTCTGTTGTCAAACTTTGACAAATTGACATGTATGCAATATGTAGTCTCATTATACTCACATATTGCTGACTGATACCTATCAAACCATGCATTTCACTAGCAGAAATTTACAAAAATCAACAGACATACACACAATTAAATCGACAGACTATGCCTTCATCTTGCTGGAGTTGTCGACTCCTAAAAATATTCACTAAATAAGATGAAACTGATTTTTATTCTCTCAAAAAGTGTAAAATGAATCAACAGAATTTGAAAAAAGTCTATATATTGTAAAGCCTATTTATCTTTCCCATATATGCCATGTGCATGTACCTTTCCTCCTAAGAAGCGAGCCAATAAGATCCCACATCAATCATTAGTCCAATGGCAAGTTGTTGGAGTGTGCTTTGATACCACTTCACTGCTCATAAACCGGCATTTTGCTATTTTAGTGCCAACGAGAATTACTCTGTGAGCCAATCTCTATACTCATCTGATATTACATTTTGCATGAATGCGATACCATAGTTGTAACATGTAGGTATAATAGACTAAATACCTAAATATTTTGGCTATTCTTTTCAAACAAGGTAAATCTATTTGCAGTCCGTGGGCTATTTCACTGTAAGATATTTTTAGACAAACAAAAACATGTGGCTTTTACAATGCATTGTGGGCATATTCAGACAAACTTAGAAAAAGCACTGTATTTTGCGATACATTGTGGCTAGTTTTAGTCATGCTGGTTTACAGCCTCAACCTGTGTGAGAGCCCGCCACCATCGAGTCTGGTTGATTGAGACTGACAGGTTTGAAGCCACCTAGCGGCGAAAAACAGTACCATATTAAAAGTGGTCTATGGTGGACGTTAGCTTATTCACACATAAAATCATCCGTGGAATCGTATGTGTTCACAATAAAATATTCATAGAGAATACATGCAACATGCTTAAAATATATTGAAAAATCAATATATTTGCTCAATACTAATTGCTTGACAGGGGGATAAAGAAAAGTTGACACAATACAATGCAACATTTAAGTAAGAATGCGTTATTAAGACAAGTGACACTATTATCCAATACGTCATGCAATAAAAATACGAAATAAGATACGCATTTAATAAAGTTATCCTAAGGTGAACAAAGTACGTATAATATCTCCAGTTTCCCCAATATTATGCGTGTTATGAAACATAATTATCTGGATGAAGTCCTATGTTTGACAAAATAAACTTGTGCATAAACTTTCTCTTAAAGAGACATTTTCAACAAAGTTTATGTAAATTAACAGATTGATCTTTATGCACTGAATTTCATATGCCCGTTATGCATAACCAGTAAAGTTCTAAACAAAATTATATCGTTTATATAATTATCATTAGAATTAACACAGGTATACTCATGAACTATCTGATAATTATAAATCCTCATAAATAAATTTAGAATCGTTAAGTTTGCATTAGTGACTGGTCCAAATGAAAAAAAATAAAATAATTTGACTACCAAAATATGCTTATCACGTTTTAAGTATTTGATTTTGACATGCCAATGTAGACTATTTGCTAATAAAAAAACATCCAAAACAGTAGCCATAAAAAGTAGAATCATTTACATGTATATGCGTATCCACATAATTAGTATGACCATATCTTTAACAATGCATGCAAAATAAAACTCCATTAAATCGAAAGACTTGTACTGTGTTTGGTTTCGTAGGCTTCTAGCCAGACGGCTGGACTTATTCCATGTCCCAGCATATTTGAGACTGGACTCATTGGCTCTATTTGTTATATAAATACATTGACTAATTTTGCGAAAAATACATTTTTAACTTACTTTCTTAATAGCGTCAGCCTAAATCCACAATTCGCGTTCCCGAATCCCCTGGACAGCAAATACTGACTAACTTCCTATATGTGCTGACACCTAGTGACAGACATCTCAGAAATTAGTCAATATATTTACAACAGATGTGTACTTTAAAGGAAAGTCAGACTTTAATTTGAGTGAATCATATAAGTTTCTTACCTCAATATATTAATTTCTAACCACTGCATGCTGCAATATAAGACATGCAAATCATATAACACACTAGACTCGATATACATGTACCTCAGACATGTACCTCAAGGGCTTCATTCGTGTTATAGAATAATCAGGATAAACTAATTTAACTTGTTAAGTATGGGTTCTGTTGATACAGATACAATTACTCAACTGAAGTCGGAGGTGAGAGATATGCTTAAAAAGCTTGATCAGCAAGAAAACACTAGGTGTACTGAAGATTGCAGCAATGCAGTATTTGAAGTTCCAGAAATCAAGATGGAGGAGGTGACAAACAAAAGCCTGGAAAGCAATGCGTGGACAAATGCAAATGAAGACAAGAATACTTCTGTGCAGCAGACCATGACCTTGAAGGTGGAGTCAATAATGCCTCAGTCGAGAAAGAACTCTGTGATGAGCGCCATGGTCCAGAATGTTAGTGACAAACTCTCCTTTGGACTAGGGTAGGTGTCCGCTATATGTAATTGCAAGGGTAATATATTGATAAACATTTGCTGAATTCAGAAGCTATTTAAAATTTCATTTCGCGTTATCATATTGCTCATAGAGAGTGCATTGTATTCCAGGTACACCTTCATGGACAGTAAGAATCACATGCGAAAGCTCACGTGGAGCATTATTGTGATGGGCTGCACAGCTGGCTACTTGTACCTCGGCACCCTGGCTGTTCTTAGATCTCTCACCAATCCCACTGTCTCTTTGTTTGAGGTAAACAAAAGTTTACTTAGTGATATTTCAAAAGATATTAAATGTCAAAAATTGACTAGCCTTATAACATCGTCTCAAATTATGGTCACAGCAACACAGTATTTTCTTGAATAGCCGCCCCTGCGCGTATTAATTACAACCAGCTTATTTGCACAGTGCTTATTCAAGTCAGGTAGAAATCAAAGAGAATATAGTGGGCGGAAAGTTGATAATGTTGAGAAATGGAATTGAACAGTTTATTGTGTTGTATTTTTCACGCCAATGCTTTTACACGTGTATGTAAGAAGCATGGGTAGGTGGTCAGTATAACGTCTAGATAATACCACGGGGAATATGGCTCAACGAGTTGTTTTAGGAAGTTCATGAAGTTTAGTAAGCCTTTTCCCAGAAGACATCAATCTTCTCATGTATGGACATTTCTAAAGACTAGATTTCATGGGTAAAGGGAAAATTTGAGATTGGTTAACTATAATTTTTGTATTTTGAAATCTAGCCCTTTAAATGTTGAACATCACTATATGGTAATATTAGTTGCTGTTCATAAAACGTGCCATAGTAGGAAACCTTTGATGATAAATGTTTCATTTGAAATATTGTGTTCTGTATCGTTAATTGCACGATAAACGTTCAAAACGTGAAGGAAAACTATCGATGATAAAATTTTCATTTCGAAACATGTTGAACTTCATTGATTATAGTGTAAGAAATATTGAAAATCAGAAAATGTATATCAATTTTCCTTATAACCTTTCCTGTCCC
The DNA here is from genome assembly GCA_019095985.1 of Streblospio benedicti. Classification (NCBI taxonomy): domain Eukaryota; kingdom Metazoa; phylum Annelida; class Polychaeta; order Spionida; family Spionidae; genus Streblospio; species Streblospio benedicti. The sequence continues at coordinate 13,407,584 of CM032668.1, forward strand.
CTTAAGACAATGTGGACAAATTAACTGAAGCATGTAAAACAACTTAGGCTACATATTTGTTTCTTCAAGGTGATGGAAGAAGAATATTTGGAGTTCCCACAATTAACCATGTGTTTCTCCAAAACGATATCCAGAAGCTCATACATAGATGCCCAGTTCCATAAAGGCGTGTTTATTCCTAAAGGAAACAAACTCCAAGACATGGCTCGGTTTATTGCGTTTTCTAATGGCAGTATTCCATTGGCTGTAACCGGTGAGTTCCATGAATGTTGTCCTCAAATGAATAATTCCAATGCAGTTAATATCCACCCCGCATGTATCCAATAATCATTGACAAATTCCATTACAAAAATGTAAATTTCCGTAAAGCTAGTTTTATATATAGGTTGGTTGAACAACACACATACAGACGTAGGGTTTAATTTGGCCATGAAGATCGGTTCTAGAAGGAGGACACCACTGTGGAAAAGAATGGTGAATTTGTCACTCGAATACAGCAATAAACCTGAAGAGAGAAAAAACTACCCCGATTTGGGAGGGAACCCACTCATTGATAACGATGCATTTCGAAAATTAATGATGTTCCATAACGTAGAACTAAACATGATGGGAAATCTTGAATACCTGAATGAGTCAATCTTTATGAAGTACTTGGATGACAATGAATTGCACCTGGTTGAAGAGCTAATGGACGCTGAAATTTCAAATTTAACAAATACTATTATTGAAGAAGGGTTTTCCTTTAAGGACGTTGTTAAGTGTACACTAAGTAATGACGTTGGGGGCGATTGCAACATTGAGCCTTTTCTTGACCCTCTTGCTGGACAATGTGCCCATTTATCACTGACTAACAACGGCAGTCTGGCTCGGGCAAATTTGAGATATGAAACCAACCATGCTAACATTGCTATCAACTTTTCCAAGGAAGAATTTAACTATTATCCGCATATTGAGAAGAATATCGATGTTATGCTAAAAGCACACAGCCATGGTGAATTCGTCAAAATGAATGTTTTCCATATGAATTTGATTCCAAATCAAGAGTATTACATTGAGATTGAGAAGAATGAGCATATTGACCTGCCTGAGCCGTTCACACATTGTGCTGACGTGGACCATAAAGATTTCACAAACCCTCTCAAGTACCACCGCCAGTACTCAACTGACGCCTGTGTAAGAGAATGCGAAAATAAAGTTGCTGTTAATCAACATGGCTGCCACTTTCCAGGTATGATTCTGATTTTGATTCGAATGATATTCATGCACTTATTAAAACATATAAACACTAACAGAAGAAAATGGACCGGTTTGAATATTATTACTATTTGAAGGTATGCCAGTGAAGGGAGTAGATGAATGCAAGTTGAAAGCACAAGAACGCCTGTACGTACCACGCGGAGAATGCAAATATTGCCAAAAACCGTGTAGAAGAACAATTTACAAAGCCAACTTCAAAGGTCTCAGGACAGTGTACATAAGCAACAATCGCACTGTGTTTGTGTCTGCACTTATCACCATGAATGAAAGGTACAGTTGAATATGTCTTATTTGGAATTATATTCTTCTATCCCTCTCTCTCTTGTCTATGGCAAGCAAGCTCCTATCCACTATATTGACATACATGTAGCTGAAGACATCTGCTTCCATTTGACTATGTCAAGTGTAACGGGACTCGAACTCACGACACCAAGGTTGGTAGACCAGAATAATACCAATATCCCAAGCAGCGTGCTGTTAAAAGGTTACACGGACGAACCGTTGTCTCTGTAACCCCCACCTACATATTTGGTCAGTTATCATCTCAACCCGGAGGTCGTGGGCTCGAATCCCACCTATGGAGGGACATTTTGGGAGTTCTAATTTCTGGGCATTTTACTGCTACTGGAGTTTTCTAACGTTTTCTCCAAGTTTGCTGGTGGATACAATTATATTCTTCTCTCTCTCCCTCTTCTATGGCAAGCAAGCTCCTACCCACTATATCTCTTATTTGGATAATTTCCAGAGAAGTTGTAGTCTATGTGTCCACCTCAGACAGTTCTTTTTTTCCATTTTGAATACTAAAAATAATACTGCCAGACTATTTTACTTAGGGCAGGATCATTTGTTATTCACAGAGGGTCTTAGTTGTTTCACCAAGAGTTAAGTTTTTTAATGAAATGATATAAAAACACCCACTATCAGAACAAACATTTTAACCACTCAAGATTATTTTTAAATCAGTGGCTTTGCTTACAAACATTTAATTAGAAACATCATTGTCTAAATAGAAAAATCATCGCTTACCAAACACAAACATATCTGCTTCAAATAGAAACCAAGGTCTCGCAGAATACCAAATGACCCCCGCCTTGTTATTTTGTTCATGTTTTACATCAGTATAGATCTTTATATCTTCGCAAGCTTAAAACCACCGAATGCCTCATCACCAGTATTTACGCCTTTGGGCGCCTGTCATAGGCAGATCCTGGGGGTGGGGCACAGAGGGGGCGCCCCTCCCCCATTTCCCCACAAAAATACTTCATTTCCGTAGGGTATTTGGCATGTCCACCGTCGATCGCGCATATGAAACCCATGAAATCCCTTAAGTGCCCCCCCCTTAAAAAAAAACCTGGATCAGCTATTGACTGTCAAGTGCAATCATCTGTTCAGGTCGCACCGTGTGACCCAGGCTTCTGTGTACCCGCTGGAAGAGCTGGTCGGTGACCTTGGCGGGAACCTCGGACTCTTCATCGGCGCCAGCCTCATCACACTCATGGAGGCAGGCGACTTCCTCATTGTGGCGCTTTGGAAGATGTACACAAAACAGTGACTGTTTTCATTGATTCATAGGATTCTAGGAACTGTTTTTTGTTGAATGTGCGTCTGCCCGGGCGGGACACATCAATGAACTAACCCTTGAGCAGAAGTTGAAGCTATAGCGATATGGACCTTGTAATGAGAGCTTTCAACGGCTCATGAGGTTTTCAAATCCGCCTAGTAGTGTGACGTCATATTTAATATTTTCAAGCATTGAGGCAATGTATGCATAATTATGTACTTTATTTTAGTCAATAAAGTATACTTGCATCAGATACTTCTACACGCAGACAGAATGTGGGTGCATGCAAATATTTGTTCATGCGATTAACCAATACCTAATTGAGTGTCTGAATAGTTAATATCAACATTATGCACTCTATCGGCCAATGTTATGTAGTCAACATTATGATCAAATTGGTGCAAAACAGTGCTACTGCATGATAATTTCTGTTTGTTCATCAAAACTGGTGTCATACGACATATCACAAACACACCACACACCCCTTTAACCTGCCTATGTTTAGAGCAGATTGCCACTAAACTCATTCCAGTCTCACATGTGTAAACCATAGGCAGATCCAGGGGGGCGCAGGGGGCGCACGCCCCCCCTTTCCCACCAAATACTTCATTTTCATAGGGGTTTTCATGAAATCCCGTAAGTGCGCCCCCTCTTTTCCTCAAGTGCGCCCCCCTCCCCCTTGTCTGAAAACCTGGATCTGCCTATGTAAACCATCTGACAAGTGGAGCTACAAATGTGGGACCGATGTGTCGGGTGATAACTTTTCTGAAATATGCATAATTGTAGATCTAAAAATTGCACTTCATCCCAGGTACGTCTGATATGAAAATAACCACCATGGATGTATGTACATATACCACATGCGTTATACATCCACTATTGTTGTCCTTATATAGAAATAGAGGGGACCAATACAATAGTGCATGGAGCGGTTGGTCTCTTCATGTGGGCAGTAGTGTAAATAGACAAGACTGTAGGTTTGATTCTTTATTTTATTGCATGCTTCACATTAACGTAGGATTATCATGTATCGTATACATACTGCGTACGTGGAACACCATCGTGGTCGTCACGGCTTTCCCATTCACACAGCCTTCAAAGCTTTTCCATATCCAATAACTAATAAGCCCAAATAGATAAGGATGGCGGAACGCTGTTATATGACTTACATCGTCGGCCTATGTATGTAGACTTAATGCACTCACTTCCAAATTTCTCTCTCCCTCTCACACACATATCTTTCTATCAAGCATATGTATAAAGAGGTGAGAAAGAAGATAGATTGAGCATGAATTTCGCAAGGAAATGTTGGGGAAAACACATTCACTGATTTGTCCAGACAGATATCATCCTATAAGTATAGACATATGTCGGGATTATCATATGGTTTGTGATATAAGATGATACATATATTGCAATTGTGTGTAGATCCACGAGTGAACATCAGCGAACGAGAGTATCTACACACAATATATATCCCATCTCACACTGCAAAACTATGATGAAAGAGATTTGATAGATTGAACATGAATTTAGAAAATGTTGGGGAAAACATATATATATATATTTGTCCAGACAGATATCATCCTAAAGTGATATATTTTTATATGTCAATATTAGAAAAGTATAGGGCGGGTTCATTATAAGATATATACATAAAGGAAGTAAACTATTGTTTGTAGTTTCCACGAGTGAACATCACCGAACAAGAGGATCTACACCCTACTATGTATGTAAAAATCTGACAACTTGGTGGTCGTTATAATAGCACATTTCAAACCAAATAAATTGGTTTTTGATGATAAAAACAAGAAAAAATAATTTTTATAGAAAGGTTGCTTACATGGCCATGATTGGTAAAGGTACGTAATACCATTGAAGTATTACCGGGTACTCTCAGAACGCAGAACTCTTTATTACATCTAAGACCCAAAGATACAGCAATGTACAAATACAAATTGTTATATTATGTGAATTACTTATATTGCTAAAAGTATATTCATAAGGGTATTGAGAAATTATACATAAAAATATTTAAAAATGGTGAACATTATCAGAGCATTCTGTTATTAATTTTTGTAATCTACTACAGCACGAATGCTATCAAGATTAAACATGAAATAAACATTATTTAGATTCTGACATTATTACTTTAACAAAATTTCATCAAGCACACCATTTATTGATCTGGGCACTTGATAATCACTTTTGGCTGCAGCCTTGTACACAGTGATGGATGAAAAATCGCCTCCCCTTCAAGCTTCCATTCCAACTCTATTGTTACATATTTTGTTCAATTGTTACTGCTTTCTCTTGTCAATGGTGGCTAAAAGCAAAACCCAGTTGTGTAGATTATTTATAACGGCTATAGATAAACACCAATTTTGCCAACAATGTTTTAGTATCTTTGTGTTCAGTACTTTCGCATTTCTGATTCTATTACACCATATTTAAATAATAATATAATCACTGTGACATCATATAATCATTGCTCTCTGTGTTTTTACATCCTCATATCTGCACATTCCCCTTTGTTTCTTCACCTGTATTTCAATTTCTCCAACGTATATTCACTGCATCGCATATTTGCTGACATTGATGTATGCACAAAGAACATTACTAGAACATAATAATACCAACTCCAATGAAGGCAATAAAAATTATAGCCAAGTGTTTTTATCATTCCCACTTGTTTCCGTTATACTTTTGTTCTATGCTCACCCCTGTCCATAGTTCATATCTACCCTCGCTTTAATATGCAATAGTCCCGTCGTATTATCAAGGCTAAACCATAGGGGTGGGAGTGGGGGGCACTTAGAATCCTGAAGCTTCTTTGCAGTTGTGATAATTGGGGTGCTTGCAGCTGATATATACTCTTGTTATGTTGTTAGTAAAAGTAGAGGTGTGTGTATAATTTGATATCCCCCAGTACCAAAATAATTATATAAAATACGATTCAGTTCATTCTTAAAATGGAAGATGCCTAATTGTTAAAGTATCTCTAAACTATGAATTTGAGCTTATACAGCCAACATTTATGCGCTGAAATATAATAATTATAATGGGAATTCTATAAATATGTGAACAGTAGACATGTAAATACTATCATTAGACACCCTAACCGGAATATATGAGTCAGTATTAATGACCTGTTCAGCGCTTATCAAGAATGGGTGATGTTACCATTTATAATTCATTGATGTTACTAGTTCCTCAGAAGGGGGGGGGTGACTGAAAGGATTTCAAGGGATTCGTATGCTTGACCGATGAAGTATTTTAGTGGGGAAAGGGGTTGGTTGGGAGGGGGGCGGGGGCTGCGCCACACCTCCTTGATATGCGTATGTACAAAACCATTGGCCCTGAGTACCAGATGAAGTGTTTGGATTGTGAGGCTTTATATATAGGAGAGACAGAACAGGCTTTAAGAGCCAGGTTTATGGAATACAGAAGACCTAGTTCTACAGGATCTGAAGTCTCGCGTCACTTGCTCACTGGAGGGACGAACTTCTTTTGTCTGGAACCAAAATACTTTGAATGTGGTCCAAAGAAGGTCATTCATATCAAGAAGTTGAAGCCCGCAGTAAAGAGAGATGGCGACATATACCAACTTCCTTCCATCGTATCTGGAACAACGTGCAAACCTGAGAGGGTAAAGGTGAGGGGGGGGAGGGGGTGCACACACCCCGGTGATTTTCCAAGAACCCAGTGACAACGATCAAATGACCTGACCATTGCAACCAAGACAACAGAGGCTGTTGTTTCAACTTAGTGTAAGTATGTGCTTGATTGTCCAGTTTAACACTATAAGATGATATTTTTGTCTAGTCTTAGATTGGTGTGTGATTGGGAATAAGGTATGAAGACTTTGCTTAGAAAACCATTGTGTCAATAATCGGTATCTGTCAGGCATTCGCAAAACATTTAGGCAAACATAGGCTAACTTTGTAATATCTCCCATACTGTGATTTTCATCGGCTTTTTGATGGCAAAACGATGGAATACGGGAAATTCTAAAAGCCGCAAGTTTAGTAATGTAATTGTAACTGAATTTGAAAATAAGTACTCGACCCCAACTCTGTTATATCTCGTTTAAATCTCCGTACATGAGTGATGGCAATGCTGTTTAAAATATGTAACGGTAATTGTCACAGAATTTGCATGTAAGTACTCGACACCAACTCTGCTTTATCTCATTATAATCTCCCACCGTGAGTGATGACAACGATGTGATAACGGATAAGACAATCACTCTCACGATTCACGTTTATCTCTCATCTACATTCCAGATAGTGAGAGCACCAGGGACACTCAATCATCGCAAGATTCAAACTTATTATTATCTGCTTTAGGCTTTGCATTCCAAGTATACTTTACAGTTATCTAAGTTACTTATTCAAGGTAGGAAGCTTCCACTGGTAATCATTAACTGTAGTAGAGAGTTATTTGTATTTTGAGTCTTAAAGGGTAGAGTCAGTCGGTATCTGAACAATATCTGAGGTCACCATGCATAGGCAGATCCAGGATTTTGGAAAGGGGGAGGGGTGCGCACTTAAGGAAGAGGGGGCGCACTTACGGGATTTCATGAAAACCCTGTGAAAATGAAGTATTTTGGTGGGGAAAGGCCCCCCTGGATCTGCCTATGCCATGACTGTCACTTCTAAGTGAGAAACCACCAGTGATGTGTTAAGACTACTTCCATGTTACTAATAAATATGGCATGCTGGGGAAGGGGGTTTGCTGACTGCTACAGTGTTGGTAGGATCTACCCACATCACCTGTTTCAATGACTAGCTATGTTGCTTTGCTCACAAATCCATCATGTTAAAATCTATTAGGTGTGTAAAAAGTGACGCAAAATCACTTCAGAAATGTCCACGGATCCATCATTCCCAATACAGTTATAGGTACGACAGAAGCTCTCTATTAAGACCTCCCGAGGGACTGATCACAAGTGCTTTCAGTATAGAGGTGTTCTACTTAAGTATTTACTGAGGCTCATTTACATCCCTTAATATATAATGCAGTCTAGTTTTTATAGATGATAATTATACAGTGAACAGATTTTAAGAAACCAACACACATTAAGTGACATGTCCGGAGTGACACTGTTTCTTCAATGTATTACTGTCGCTTTTATGATAACACACTAAATGTATGACTATTCATCACAAGTCTTGTTGCTGTCTAGGCTATATTAGTTCAAGTTTGTTATCGGAATCCAAGCTTTGCTGAGGAATCATCCTACAAGTAATATGACCATATACATTGATACAGAAAAGCATCATAGCGCCAGTAAAGCAAAATTAGGAGGGTAATGGATGTTCATTTAGTACATAAACCAAAATGCTAATAATATCATGAATTAAAAAGAAACACTCAATCAACTTATGTAAGTGCCTTTTAAATCTGCACATACAATATTTCGTAACACATATCAATATGACATGCAGTTTTATTTCACACAAATGATAAACGTGTAGCTTCTTGTTTACATAACAGAAACAAAACTATATTAGTACCACAAATTGTCATCACCCACTTATTTTTCTTAACACTTCATGCTCTGACATGCCATTCAAATTTCATGGAATAAGTATTGGATGAATTGAATTCTTACGCAAACCAGTGAGCATACTTTGAGTGGGCATTCATGAACTGGGTAATACAATTAATGTGAAAAATACAGGATGCTGTATAGACAGTGGTTTGTAAAGCTTTCGCCGTACATTGGAGGCACTTGCCGCCACCACATGGCTATAGAAAGGCTTAAATAAGGATATTTCAAAATCTTTAGGGAGCAATTGTAGCTTAGAGATTTTCTCTTTACTCTGGTAGTTTAGCGTTTATCCTTAGTTTGGGGGTATTTTGGCTGTGTAACGGAAATAAAGCATAATGCATAAGACTCCGTGATTGTATTTTGAGCTAAGTATTTGGAGATTACAAATTGATTTTCTATTGATACTAATGTCATAGGCAGATCCACCAAAATACTTCATTTTCGTAGGGTTTGTGGCATGTCCGCCATCGATCACGCGTACGAAACCAATGAAATCCCTCAAGTGCGCCCCCCCCCCTTTTCCAAAAACCTGGATCTGCCATTGAATGTGGTTTAGAAGTAAACTGGATCCCAGACAAATAAACTCACAAGTGTTACCCAGATATGCTAATAACTTGTGTAAATGTGCACATTTCCATAAGTATAAGTTATGGTAATTGAGCATGATGTCGTGTCAGCACGAAACTGAAACCATGTCTATTATTAGATTAGCTTGCATAAACTTGCAGCTAAATTGACTTCTCCTTATTCCCAAATGACCTAACTTACATGAATACTATAAGGGTACACAGCAGTAGTGTAGTGTGAAATATGGACAAAACCGGGCGAGTTTGTAATATGAATTATTTTATCAGATGAGTTCTTGGGGCGTATCACGGCGAGCCCGAAGGGCGATCCTGATGCGCCACAAGAATGAGTCCTGATGAAATAATTCATGTTACATAACGAACCCGGTTTTGTATTTATCATTCTTTTCTAAAAAATAATTCAACACTGTTTTTAAAAAAAGTGAAGAAGTAGTCCGGCTGAGTACAAGCATGATAACCATGGTATCACCATAGTCATACATACAGTGGGGGTATTGCAAAGCCTAAACAGGAATACATTGAAGAAACAGTGTCACTCTGCACATGTCTGATATAACTCAGAATGCTCATTTGATTCATTTCTCCCAATGTAATATATTTTGAGACTAATCGTGCTTTTTATCTTACATAATTAAACATCTTATGTCCAGAAATATACTAGGCAGTACAACGTCAAAGATCAAATTTCATCTTTAAGTTTGACACACCTTTCTACCTCTTTCTAAAACTTGTAAATTCCAATTTAATGCCCATCCTGTTTTATGAGTTCCAACGCCTGTGGCGTATTTAACACACAGCCAGACAGAACTTACGTGTTTGATATGGTTGTTCAAGGGATGTAACTTTGTTTTGTCTGGATTCCAAACTAGCGTTTTATTATACAGTGAAACGTGCCCACAAGGACACCTACCCATTCAAGAACACCTGTCTTATGTTGACACTTTGCACTTCTTCATTTGCATATAAATCATATACAAAGTAAATGTCTCTTTTAAGGACACTTGTCTAAAGAAACTCTCGGTTCACACATAATCATCGTTATAGCATTACATATTGGGCTGGTTTCATTAATCCTATGGTATTTTGAGTACAATCTCGTCTGTTTCAAACTCTGTATTATACACATAAGGCAGTGATAAGCTTAAATGAAACAATGCGCAACAACTTTTTTAAAAACCCTCGTTGTGTATAATATCCATAAACTCTTCATATTAGTTAGAATCTACAATGTGCGGCCTTAAACAATGACAAACAGCTTACACTTTCATACGGGCTGAACGTCGTAGAAACAAGAAAACCCCTTGTTCCGGAAAATAAAATGCCTGATTTCGTCTGAAATGAGAATAGGGTCGATAGGCTACGAGGCTGACGTGTTAAATGTTATCAAACCACCCTGGCTGGCTATTACATATATATCGTAGAATCTCTATTGAAGACCGCCTTTAAAATAAGATCGTTTCTCGCAGTTCCAAACCTACAGAAAGGACCACTTTGAATCTCTGTAAATAGTCATCACACAGTTTTTTTCCCAATAGAGAGGCTCTTCTGTGTGTACTAGTTATCTTTTCTGCAACTCAGTAAATAACTCAAGCACGGTTATCAAATTCAACAACCAGTGTTCTGTGTTTTGAATTCAGCCCATTGACCACGATGCATCAAGTTTCTTGAAACCTATTATTTTATAGACAAAATACTGCCTGGGAGTAAATTGAATACATGGGTGTATTAATGAATTCCAAGAAAAACTTGGAAAGGCCATATGTAGCACGTGTCAGCAAAGTGAACGTGGCTGATCCAATAAGTTTACCATATGACCTGGGTAAAATCCAGGGTTGTTCTTCCATAATATTCTGTTTTAAGCCAACGTATACTACAGTTTGTTTCAAAACCATAATTTTAGATACATCTGAATTTAGAGAAAACAATGTAACACTTCAGTCTTTTTAGATGAGTATGAAGAAGCAAAAATGTGCAAAGCATATGAATTTACACGGCAAAAGCAAATCCCCCTTTCCAAGTCGCCAATACACTTAGGTTCCCTTCTTGAAATGCGAAGCGCACAATGTCATACCATCTTTCACCATTGTAGTGATTTTTATTGTCCATTTTTTTCTCTCTAACCGCATCTTATCGACCATTAATTGCGTCCATCGGACTCGTTTCCCCTCTACATGTCCCCTTGTTTGACATAAGGAGTTTTTCTTTTTCCATTGCAAGTCGTGACCACTCTGAGCCAGTGAGCCTATCTCACATGGAACCAAACAACCCATGCGTGTGTCTGGGTCGACTCCATACCATTAATTTGGCCCATATTGGCGTTAAAACATTGCTTTATTGCTGAGTGTGCAATGTTGAATTCTCCAAATTATATTCTTATGACACATCCTTAAGGAAAAAAAATAAAAAAAATTGAACAAACATATGTAACTTGCATGCATTGGCTAATGAAAAAGCGCATTCTGCTTTAAATTTTTCTGACGCTATTCATATTTATAGCACTAAATTGTTTACATCTCTCCATTCCCATGCATACGCCAATAGGAAGTTACCTGCCAAAACGCCACTTTCTTTGATAACTAAATCTGGGTCAATTTGGCTGATTTTCCACCATTGCGTTGGATGTACTGAGCTTGTCTGACGATGTAGTCCACAAAACGAACTGTTTTATCCATTCACGTCTTATCTCTCAGATTAACAGTTATGTAGTCACTGTTGTGGGCTTAAGTTATCTTGCAATAGTGGATGTGAAGATCTTTATCACGTTTCTCACCGTGTGTTTTATAGTTATTTACTATTGATGATAATTCACTGTTTTTGTGTCTTTTGGGAAAATATTGGATATTATGTGTGATAACAGTACCCAGAAACAAGATACTATTTATCTTATCATTGACTATTTAATTAGTAGGCCTAAGTCTACGTTTTTCGTGATACTGATGTTGATTGTCAGAAACAACGTTTAGGAGAAGAAACTCTTAATGTTATCCGTATTCAATCAGCCACATTTTATTGTATTACTATGTCAGCCACATGCGCCTAAATCCTGCATTCTGATTGGTTTAGAGTCAAAATCAGCGGTCATGAATACATCCATAAAGCCCGGCGCAATAATACAAAATCATGTGGGTGCATGTAATAATATATCTGTGTGTTTTTGTGCACTATCGTGGGAATAACAGCCCTCATTTCTTAAATGTTGACCTCCTAAGTTTGGACAATTTTTACCAAATTTGAACCGTGAATCTTGCGCTCAAAACATAGATATTTCTTGAAAAAATAATTTCCTTAACGTCTACCCATATATAATTTCTATTTGAATTATACTTTATACACATACATTGTCAGATATAAAGTTCCCATAAGATAGCCTGGTAAAATATTGCATAATTTCAAAAATTCCCGCAAATGATGCAAATCCATGCTCTCAATTGAATTAAATCCCACAAAAGATGGGTTAAAATGTCGTTCAGTGTTTCACTCGTATCAGAAAGTAATGCTCAATGTTTATTATACTGATATGGTTATTATATATAAGACATTTGCAACACAGATACGGAGTAAGCCAGTTCGGAACTTGGATCAGTAGAGGGAATCTTACGTAATGGAGTCATTAGACTAGTGTAAGTCTACATTGCAAATAAGAGTAATTTTGAACTGCCTATCATTCGATTTTGACTGTAAGCTGTGTAGAAATTGTTGCTTATACCAGCCACCATACATGTACATGTATATGTATTACAACAGGTACATGTATACAGATGGGAGTGGTTGTGTGGGCAGGGCGAGGAGGGCTCTCTTTCCATCCATTCTTGCTCCATAATATTATCGTACCCGTAATCTACACATGCTGGTTTGTGGGCCCTACAATCCCTGACGCCCCCCCCCCCCCGACATTAGGGTTCTGCCGTATGCGCATAATAAAAGTGGCCATCCATGAAAATCTTTAAATTGTAAATGAAGTAATGACACATTAAGTCAACATGTCATTTCAACACAGCCTTTGATCAAACTCATGACGTCACCATTATGACGTTAAGTGACGTCATGTGCACATGCGTGCGTTAATTGGTTTCACATGAAATATATGGATTATCATGATCAAATATTGTGCAGCTGCAGCTCATTTGGATCTTGATCTTGGTCTACATTTTTCCTCTAATCATCTTTTTCAGTCCTGATAATTCGCTCTGCTCTCCCACACACTTCTCAAAATACATGCATTGCAGTTAATTATGATTTAGCTAAAACAATATTGCATCTATATATATAGATCCAAAATATGATTAGCTCCTGACTTTGGTCACTTACACAATAAGCAGACCGATTTCTGCTAGGTCCTGTCATGTCTCATTATTTCATTATCGCTTTATGTATTCTTTTCCCTTTCATCAAATTAGGCACGTGGTTAAGAATATGTTTACACCAAAATGCACAAAGTTCTATTCATTTTTGTTGGTAAGAAAATTATGTGTTGATTGTGGATTAAGGAATTCTAAAACTTAGACTTTTATCGTAGTTATATTTGTATAATGTGCTCTCATTTCAAACCGGTCCTGCATAACATTTTAATGTCTAACTAACACTCATTACAAAATAAAGAACATGATCAATTAGTGGGAGATGAGTGATGTTTGATCAGCCATAAGGTAAATTGACCGCACTGACCGTGACCATATGGCTAGAACTTTAGATACACCGAGTCAGCTGTGACATGTCGTGGATCATTACAGTGAAATGCTAAACCTGCTGGGTTTATAGTGGTTTGAATGATATAATTGCATCGCTTCAGCTGCTGAAGCAAAGCCTTGTCTTTTGTTCGTTTCTATCTAACTATGTATGAATCTAAGCATGTCTACCGATAAGCTAGAGTGTTTACCGATGAACCAATTTCGTTCAAAGTTTACACATCTATGCGGTATTAGGCGACACTAACGTGATTTAATCTTGGGCACTTTGCCAATTAAAGTGTGTTTTCCACAGGGCCATTTATGATCAGTTTTCGACATTCTTACTATAGTATTGAATGCACAATCGCAGATCAATATTACAGCAGGAGCAAAAGACTACCTGGTTCAGTTTACTGTTTGCTGCTGCGAGATCAATATGTAGCAGAGTGGAGCCAATATGATTAGACAGTGGCACACAGATTATTTGTGGCTGATTACATACATAATAAAAACAAACAAAAAACAAACAAACAAACAAAAACAACATAGTAATTGTGTACTTTTAATCAAAATTCCCATACCATTTTACTAAACATCTTTATTACCCATAAGTCAACGTTGTTCTAGCAACGCTGTGCTCTCTATACACTTTTTATCTAGTTAGTAGATATTGCCGAGACGATTCTCTAGTAATGTAAATGTAAATAGACTTATGTACCAAATGTAAATGTGTTTGCGTCATAGTCGACTCTCCAACTCTCTCAGTTGACTTTTCATCTACACCAGGTTATAAGTGTAGGCTATATTTCTAAACTCCTCGTCGAGCACACAATAGCAAGTGCATGGTACTCATCACTCACATCAGCGATCACTCGCCCAATCTGTACGTAATCAACGAGTATGTACCACGGATCATTGTGCAACCTGCCCCTGCCCCTGCCACCAGACCCGACCAGAACTCAAAGCCACGACCTTGTGGTCACGAGTCCAATCCCTTATTAAATCCATTCGATAATAGGAGAACCGATTTACAAATATTTGCCTGAATGCAAATCTGTACTTTATTGAACAAATGGCCGCCTGTTTGGTGTAATTGCTACAAGCTGGTCGTGCCACTGGTTCCGAAGAAGTATGTTTGGTTTGTATGGGCATGCACTCACCTTCTTTTTATATTGATGGTGCTAATATGATTGTTTTCTTATCTTAGAGTTAGTTTGATTTACTTTCAACTGCTTTGTGAGCACCATAGCAGTTTGTTCTCTCAAATATTTCCTATCCCCAGTATTTTACCTTTATCCATATAGATTCCACACACCGAGTCTCTACTGTAAATATGTATATACACGAATAAGAACTATGCTTACAACTAATTTGTCTGACTATTTGTTCAACCGAGTGGTTGTCTGACTGACGTTTTAATATAAACTTCTTGGGAAAGAAACACGAAAATCCATTATTATTCCCAAAGCAACAATGTCGCAAAGAGGTTATTAGAACAAATACCGGTCAGTTCCGGTCAAATAGCACAGCTGTCGTCATTGGTCACAGATAACTGACCATCACATTCTCGACCGTAACAATAACATATCAAATGAGCATGATTACGGCCGACCAATCATCACGGCTTATTATTTTACTGACGTGTCTTTGCAATTTGGATAATTGGTAAATAACACCAGGTAATTACATGGAGTGTGGTCAAACTAAGTGGTCCGCTTTATATTGGTGGCCAAGGAATAGGTTAAACATGAACAAAACAACAATCTCAATCAAATGAATAAAACAAATTGTTTTGATCTGGCGACAGATACAATTTACACCAGGTCGTCGGCTCATTCATATAATCTTTCTCAAATCCAGCATACCATACTGGCTGCATCACGGCATTATTGCTTTTGCGCAACATCACCGACCATTTTAGGTACCACGGGAGTGTGTGCAAATTAGAGTGGTTTGCTTTACCATCAGACCCGACCGGGAATCGAACCCATGACCTTCTGGTCACAAGTCCAACTCCCTATCCATTCAATCAGAAGCACACATCAACAATCATTTTGATATCTGATACGAGTAGTGATCAAACAGTACTCAGCATTGCAAAACTGTCGTCAGAGGATATCATAGTAACATTGTGAGGCTACCGACAAGTCATTCAAATTCATAACAAAGATGGTGGAAGGTCACTGTCGAATTAATGACATGAAATTATATCTGTTTTGTAAGCAGTATTTGGTCATTATTCGCTGAGCTATAGATTTCTTTCTTTTATACTTGCAGTTATGTATTCAAATTAGTGATAATTTGATAAAACAGCTGTGTAGTTTCATTATTTATATACAATAATACATTTACATATAATAAGAAAAGTGTCACCTGAGGTCACAATAGAGAAATACAGAAGAACCTGTCGATTTTGCTCATGTTGCTTATCTGTTAATCTGCTAATGTTTTGCTCCTTAAAGACCCCTTCATTTCCCATCAAATACGAGTACTTTGTGGACATACATGTATATCAGTTGCGTACCTCGAATATATAACTCGGACATATTGCTGTTCTTCCTTCCGCTTAGTGCTAACTAGTTCTGCACATCGTAATTGTCATATAGATACCAAAGAAAGTAAAGTTAATGTTGGTATCACATGGAGACCCCTTATAATTTGATGATGGTCTTGTAACATGCTCCCCTAGTTCTAAGAAAAGCATGTCTCTACATGTGCTAATTCTAAGTAAGACCTGGCGGCATAGTGTCTTAATTACGGCCATTGCATTGAGCTAATGATACTTACTGTGCTAATGACATTTGGGTATCAATTTTTGTACATTGTATAGGATTGTGTAGCCAGGCATTGTTTTCAAGTTTTGACATTTTACATGATATCGGCAGCGGGATTATCCTCCAGGATGTACTTATCACATCGTCATATCTCACGGCTATAAATGCGCATTATTTAGTTGGTATGAGCATTGACTTGTAAAGGCAGTGTGAGTGATTAAGCCGTGAACACCGACGATGTAATTACCATTACTTTGTGAAAACACCTTGTCCATGTGGTCTGAAATTATACTTACTAGCTTCCCCCGTCTCCTACGGAGACATAACGCGTAGCAGCAACAGAGACAAACGCACGCAGCAACAACGATGGATAAAGTCGCAGGCAGCAACATAGAAACATAACGCACGCAGCATTTCTAAACCCGTGAGACAGACACACGCAGCAACAGTGAAACATAACGCACGCAGCAACAATGTAACCGGAAGTGCACTGTAAATAAAAAAAAACAATCATTTGTACGCGAAAAATGATGGTAAGTCAGTTTTCTCATCAATACTGATGAAAGCAAGTGCACGAAGAACAAATAAACCCGTAGAAGGTGATTTCCCATAAAGTGCAACACTCAAAATGCGTGAAAGCGTCCCAGGAAAGTGATACAGGCGAATTTAAAAAAAAAAAAAAAACAACCATAGCCACGCCCATGTCTTCGTAATTATATATAGATACATTTACACTTGCTATATATATGGACATTTTGCAGACAACTCATCCTCATCTATGTTCAGTGCTTTTGTGATTTCATAAGTTGTAGACATTGTACAATGGCAGATCCAGGTTTTCGGAAAGGGAGGGGGCGCACTTCATGGATTTCATACGCGCAATCCATGGCAAACGTGTAAAAACCCTATGAAAATGAAGTATTTTGGTTGGAAAAAAGGGTGGTGGGCGCCCCTGGATCTGCCTATGTTGTGCCATGGGTGACATATGCACAGTGTAAAAGAGATTCCTTTATAGTCTGACGATGCATGGATGCAACAAACTCCATTAAGAATACGAAATGCAGTAAAACCTCTTCTTTTAAGACCATTTAGATGGGACCAGCCTCAAGTGGTCTCAATAGAGAGGTGCTCTCTTTATTGAGGTTCATGGTCATATGTATATAAAGATTTGGGGCTGCGAGCATAGCGTACAAGCGGTCTCTTAACACAACACAACCGGTGGTTTAACTGTACTATTATCGACCACAGTCAATTCATGAAGACCTGTCTAGTAAACAGCAGCCGTCATTGAAAGCTGCATCCTTGCCATTGGCCTCACCATTCACCACAAAACATAAGAAAATCCATAATCTGGATCGGCTGCCGGGATCAGATCCAGCTGGATGCTGCGTGCGCACAATGGATCCAGTGAGCCACACTGACAGGACACCAGGGTGGCCGGCACTTAACCGTGACGGGTACGTAACGAGAGGTGTCGCAATGGCGGATGTGGCTGGTGGGGGCGGACGGGTCGCATTTTTGTGGGGTTGATGTTCGTGGTGTTTATACATGATTTAGTTCATCTTTGCACAACACAAACACAATTTACCGTTGACAGTTTCGGCAACTCCTGCTGCCATTTTCAAAACATGTCATGTGCATGTCAAGGTCACTCAGCACGACTTCCGATGCCGAAAATCGGGTCGTACACGTGAGAAAGATGAAAGGCCCCCTCATCTCGGTTCATGACCTGCTTCTGCCTCGTATCTTTAACGTCTCCCTGATGGTTCTTGTTCTCCAATTCCTCTCCCTATCCAGTACACTCACTTGTTGGGTTTGCCAATTGAATTGGTTGCGATGTGTAGTTATGGATTCATCGGATGTATGAAGTGCGATTTGTAGCATGTGTAATGGTGTTGAGTATAAATCAGTTGAATTGAGGTAGGAATGATGGCTTGCCTTGAGTCGCCTGTAAATCTTCAAGATCAGAAATCGTGTGTACAACGGTATTTCTCTACTGAGAATACTAAAAAACAGGCCTCAAGTGGTCTCAATAGACGGGTGGTCAGTGGTAGCTGTATGGGGGTCCATTTTGGTGTCTTAATGAAGGTTTGGGAACGTCTTGTTACAGATGTGCCAATAATGTGCTATACTGTATGTATGTTTATTCTAGTTAAAATGGAATATTTTCGTTCAGTTTCATTCAGATTTCAGTGCGATGTAGGCCTAATACAGATATTTCGCCATAGGATCTGACACATTGAGTGTTCATCTGTGGCCGAGCGGATAAAGTTGGACTTCTTGTGACCAGAATGTCGTGGGTTCGATTCCCGGTCATCTCTTAACAATTGCACATTGCTTCAAGGCACGCACACTTTAATTAGGTACGGGTCATTGAGTTGGAAGTGTATGTGAGTGATTGTGTGAGCTTTTAGCAGTGTGTGCTGAATGTACTGCAGATGTATGACAAGTGTGGGATAACAAGAATAGAATTACGACTACAAAACAACACATTTAGATTTTACATTTATATTATTATTAGTCCATAGAATTTATACATTATAAAACTATGATAATCATGGTAATGTGTTCGTCGAAAAAAATAGTATCTATGCTTATTATTGAAAAACAAAATCATTACCAATTTCATCTTAGTTTGTGATTAATTGATATTAAAACTTTCGCACATCACTCTTGAATTAATTATGGGCCTATATATCATTGCTTTATTTACTTGAAAATGCACATGCAAAAAAAAACAACAATAATTAGGTTTAATAAAGTCCCAATTGATGAAAAAGTTAGAAATAATTACATGTTTTGAAAAAGGAAATTGTAACCTTTAAACTTATTTACCAGTTTAAAAATGCACTAATATGAAGGATAAGTTACGTTTATGTCAAACAATTACATTAAACCATTTACAGCTGTACATGTGATGAACATGTACATAATGCAACCGGCCTGAGCAATGGAATGGCAGCTCAGTTAGAATGCTACATGTATTCTCAAAATACATATTTTCAAAAAATTCCTCTATATTGCGAAAAAATGTAATAGAAATAAAACAGTGTACATGATGCTTTTAGTGTGTGTGTATGTTTTCCCCGTGAGATGGTAAGCCATTTTTTATTTTATTTTTTATTCTTAAGCGAGACCCAATATTTAACTAAATTGAAGAATAATGGTACACTTTTTAATAGACGTAACTGAGTGCTGATAATATATTGCAATGCCACAGAATGCGGAACTTACTATAGCCAATCGGTGCTTCCGATTTGTAGGGTCAGGCCGCACCCCATGCCCACAACCGTATAAAAATAGGATGTTCAGAGCTAGATTCTCCACAATGACATGAACTATAAAGAAGAAGAGTGAAGAGTGAAAGTTGCAAACACCTTACCAGCTATTTGGCATTTGGATAAATCATGGAGGCTGAATGATGATGAGGCGAGTGGAAATAATGTTTTCTTCTACAAATTTTCTTTAAAAAGTACCTGAATGTCTATGAATATATGATAACGTGTAGAAGTTAATACGAATTTCAGTCCAATGGTACAGTTTTCTTATTCAAGTTGAAAACTTGAAAGTGAAGGTGGCTGCTTGTTTGAATGGCTTTGTAATAGATGCGTGGGAGTTTCATATGAAAAAAATCTACAAAATTCAGCTTTATCAAAGTGATAAAGAAAATACAGAGGAAAAATGGCTGAGATGTTTGCATTGTGTACAATTATGCATCCTGCCATTATGTTCACGGGCAAAATTTTTCTCATTCAAATAAAACCGTTTGATTGTTGAAACTATATAAGTGATGGAGGCTTGCGAAATGA
The DNA here is from genome assembly GCA_019095985.1 of Streblospio benedicti. Classification (NCBI taxonomy): domain Eukaryota; kingdom Metazoa; phylum Annelida; class Polychaeta; order Spionida; family Spionidae; genus Streblospio; species Streblospio benedicti. Next base: position 13,427,796 of record CM032668.1, read on the forward strand.
ATTAATACGAACAGTGTAAAATAAGTTATATATTATAGTTGATAGTAAAGTTCCACCCTCCAAAACAGTCTTTATGCTTCTGAGAAGCAGGTACATACTACATAGACAGTCCTTCTAATTGGAAGAGGACATTGTGATTACTTGGAGGTTGTTAAATTTAATGTCCAGTTGCCGTTTTGACCACATACCATAATAGATGTTTTGTTTTTGTACATAATAGATGTGATTCTAGTTAAAATAAAATAGTAATGGGTCTGGTTAAGGAGTGGCGTCCTATCATTTACAGATAGGTTTAAGCCATACCAATAATTGATTAGTATTTTCTTTTCTCTGGTAAACCCTACATCATTACGTTTTTGTAATTCTTGACAAATTCTGCAAGTTTCTGAAATAAGGTAGTTTATTCGAATGCACTGTTTTTAAAGCCATGGTGCAAGGCTTAGAAGGCCCTTTAAAGGGGCTTGCCATGTATCCAGATTGATTAAGAAATATATACACATCTAACCATGAGCACTTGCATCATACAAGGCTTATACAGTGAGACCTACAATAAATGATTCTTTTCTACTAGAATGTTTATTGTTTACATATATAAGAGACAGAGTAAACAACAGAATTTTTCAACTGCACCAATCGCCAACTATTTTACATATTAATGATCTAGGTACCTTGGTCTTTCTTTCTAACTACTTTTTGGGCGCCATAGGCTGGTATTTACTACCTAAAATCAGCATGTTTCCATCACACCATTCTTTCTGATCAAAAAGTGCTACTTGTGGGAAAATGGCAGCCTGAAATCTGCACCAAATGAATTATTGGTCATTGATTGGTTGATAGGACAGACCTCTCCCAGAACTCCCAGTGAGGATTGAAAATGCTTGGTTATCAACCAATCAATGACCAGTAATTCATTTGGTGCAGATTTCTGGCTGCCATCTTTCCCACAAGTAGCACTTTGATCAGAAAGAATGGTGTGATGGAAACATGCTGATTTTAGGTAGTAAATACTCAGCCTATGGCGCCCAAAAGTAGTTAGAAAGAAAGAGCAAGGTACCTAGATCATTAATATGTAAAATAGTTGGCAATTGGTGCAGTTGAAAAATTCTGTTGTTTACTCTGTCTCTTATATATATGTAAACATTCTAGTAGAAAAGAATCATTTATTGTAGGTCTCACTGTATAAGCCTTGTATGATGCAAGTGCTCATGCATCTAACACTTTAGCCAATGTAGCAAATCTATAACCATACCTAATACTGCAATTATCATCAATCACATTAACAATAGGTGTATCCAGAATACTCTTAAAAGGTATTTATTTTCATAATTTTAGTCACCTGCATATTTTGAAAATGCTACTTCCTGTTAAGTTAGCAGGTGCTCTGGCAGGTGGTTGTGTGACATCACAGGATGAATACCAAACAATACTACATAGTCTGGACACAGAATTGAGGAAGGAAACTTTGCAAGGCATTTCATAGTAGAATTTGTTATACAGTGTTTCTAGAGTAATTTTTGCTGAGTCCAGTATAACATTGTCTATCTTGCATATTAAGGGCCAAAAATCAAGTTTAGACATAATGTACACACAAAGTTAATGATAATACTTTATTTTAACTTTTACAAGACTGAAACATAGTAATAAAGTGGAAAAGGGGTAATTTGGATGCTCTGAATTCATTTCTGTCACATAACATTGTCCTTATTGAATGTTAAGAACCAGAAATCGAGTTTAAACATAATGTACTCACACAATTAATAACTAATTTACATTTTTGATCGATGAATTTCCATCATGATAAAATGGATCCTTTTGCTATAATTAGATCATTTCAAAATTAATTCATGCTTTAAAGAATATCTCACATAGCAGGATTTTTTCTATTATCAGGCACTAGGAATAAAACTGTACACTTAATTATCACTAAAGTGACCCTTTATATTTCATATTTACACATATCATGTATCTATCATGTCTAAATGAGGAAGAAAAAACAATGTCACAGTGTCAATATATCTTGGCATTAATACACAACATCTATACACTTATGCTTTGTTCAGACAAACATCTAAACATTTGCAATAGCCTGTGCAAGTTAGTTTAGATTTGCGACAGCTACATCTTTTTGTAGTGCAATTTCCTGTGCAACTGCAGCTGACAAGGTGGACACAAGATTTTGGAATTGTAGGTAGCGTGATGAATAAAGGGCTAAAAAATCTACTTTCTCCCCCCATTCATAATCTGCTGGTTCTGGTTCTGGTGTTGACTCATCAGCATGTACACATATTTTTGGTTTCGTCATACATCTCACGGGTTCGTTTCCCAATGTCACTTCTCAAGTTAAAACTGAGTGCCCATCTACTTAGAGCTGGAAGACTTTTTGTAATGCCCACAATGCCCCCACCACGCTTTCTAACAGCGTTCATCCATTCTTGAGCTTGGTCAGGATCTACTTGATTAAATGCACTCTCCCCTATTTTTACTACAAAGTTTCCTGCCATAAATTCATTCAGTACTTCAGTTACTAAGGAAGAAGATTCATATCCAGTGCTTGATTCATTGCTGCATCCAGCTACAATGCACCTCTTTGGCATCTTCTTACATGGAACAGAATCAGAAAGCAAGTGTGGTTTAAGTGGAGGCTTGAATAAGTAGGTATAGCGATGCATCATTTGTACATGTATTAATGAACTGTACTTATGCTTGGCTTAGGTCAGACTCTATTCACTATTCATAGACCAGATCCTCAAATCTCATAAGAATATAGGCCCCTACTTGTACTCAGTAGATAGATTACAAATAGACTTATATAGGGTGTCTAGGTAGATCTAGACTCTAGATCTATGTGCAAGGTATGGGATGTGAAAATGACTTCCAAAGACACAGATCTACATTTCCTTTACATCAAATGTTAAAAAAAAGGAATAAATATAAACTGGATCAAGGAGATAACCCATGCATATAGATATGTCTCTCAGACCCATAATGGCAATATGCTACATAACACTATCTATAGTCAATGCACAAGTTTAGATCTATATTTACCACAGTTGTTAAATGCCTGACCCCTTTATCTATCATCTATTTTATAGCATAACATTGAAGAAATCTTTTGAGAAAAGTTGCCCCTTTAAAATACTCAACAAAACCACAAAATCTTCAAAAATAATATGGGTATTTACTTATAGTTGCTAATACTGTTTTTGCAGTAAAAATCTTTGTTTACAATCTGTGCTTCAACCTGTGATGTCATCAATACATGTGCTGCCATCTAGTGGCAAGAAAATTATGAGCTTTTAAAAATTAATTTTATAAAATAATTGAGCTGATGAAAAAAATTTGAAAAAATGTTTTTATTTAATTTAAGTGTTTGTTGTCCCATTAAGGTGATTTTTGTTGATGAAAAACTAAAATTTGGCACCTTTGCACCATGGCTTTTAAATGTTCTTTCATGATATCCACTGGAATAATTCCACAAGAGCTGTAAGTGAAATTTTTATTAGCTGTATAACATAATACCCACATTGCTAATAAATATCCAATGACCATAATATTTCTTAATATTATTCTGCATGCATCAGGTGTTATGGATCACCAAACAGTACCATAGATACATAGTACCTCTATAGTACCTATAATTGCACATTTTAAAGGTTCACAACACTGATGGAAGGAAGATAATTTTGCCACATAACACATTTTAGAAAAATAGAAATAGTTATTATAAAAACACAATTCACAATATTTCATATTGGATAGAGCAACACTTATTAGAAGCAGTACATAATTCACCATTCTAGTAATTTCATAACATTTAACTAGAAATATAGATCCATTCAGAATAGTGTAAATTAACTGATGAAGTTAGTCTCTTTTTTATGAGATGACTTCAGGAAAAGTTTGTTTCATGAATTCTATAAGATGTTTGTACATAATTGTGTAAGATGAATCACCTAATTCGAATGTTTATACATAAATTAGTTTTGATATCGTTTTCATAACTAAAGATTATCAAATAATTGGGGGGAAATGGCACATAACCCAACCCATCACAGAGAGATTGTGGAAAATAGTCTATTATGACACGGGGGTGCAGGGAAAGCACTTATGACATTGTATAGGTAATTATAGTTAGTAAAATGTTGCCAAAACAAACTAGCTAGGTGACATAATATTGAAAGTCAACTATCATTGGGCTGATACAATAATGATGCTTACAATTACAATTATACATTTTAATAGGGCCATTCCAATACTTTAAAACTAATGTCTATTACTACAGCAATGACGTTCAGCAGTAAAAAGAATGCATAGTTTACAAACAGAAAATAAGGGTATAGTTAATAAAACTATCCTCTTTTAAACAATTAATTCATTATCATATAGCACATACTTAAAATACAGAACTTTATCAGATTCGAAAAGACATACACATATAGAATATAATATTCTAAATGTTAAGTTTTTGTGGACAAGAGCAATTTATAGTGCATTATCCGCCATAATTCTATAATAAACTCACACTTCTCACCACTATATTGTATTAAAAGTACAATAACATTTAGATATTTTTCAGTTATAGTATTTTAAAATTTGCTTAGGAGATTTACCATGATTTTTGTATCAGGCAAAAAGGAAAAAAGAACACAAAAATATATTCTTGAGCGTAACTGATCACAATCTTTTCATAATTCAACATTCATTAGTTATTCACTGCATCGCATACATTATTGTAAATTTTAAGAATAAAGTAATGACATGATTGTTGTGAATTGCTACTATCAGTAAAACAATTCCTGACTTTGCATGTCATATATTTGTGTACTTTTTGGTGAAATGATTTACAATTTCACATATAAACATTTGTAATCTACATGAACACATGAGTGGAGTAAATAATTATGCAATCAATAAGGAATAGTACAGCAGGTACTAATATTTTTACAATTCCATTAAAAACTCTGTATTTATTCGCAATAATAATCTTGCAGCTGAATCGCACTCTTTCACCCAAAATATTCAACTAACTCATACATTATAACATAACTTGATATGTATAAATAACAACAGTATTGAAAATCACAAAACTTCCAATCACCAAGGAATAATGTGTAAAACATTCATAAGTCAAAGTTACAGACTAAATACAGACTCTGTTAAAAGATTTGCTTATGGACGTTCTGTTACATTGAATACTCTATTGTGCGTGCAGTATCCTCATGCAAGGGCTTATCAATTAATTCTCAATTACATGTACATGTACACGTATATTGAAAGTGTAGCAATGCAGCTATGCAGTGTGGAAGAGAGCCCAGTAAATCAACGATAACGTTTCAACTCTGCCACTATAAGTACATGTAGGTAGATGAAATATGGGGATATATATGTACATAGTTGTGGTTTGTATTATTATATTTTAATATGATTCAGAGAGCCAAATGTCTTGCCACCATGGCTACATCTATTCGTGTAGCTTATGTGGAAATTCTCAAGATGGCCACCACTTGAACAGGAGTGATATGGACTTTCTCTTGAGGAACACTTAAAATTACTCCTTGCTTAAGTCTGTATCCCCAATGTGTGCCATTTATAAACTGAAATTGCGTGTGTATGCCTACATGTACATACTAGATACTGAATCATGTATTGTAATATGTAATTTAAAGCCGATTGTCTTGTTTACACATGAACTCGCACATTAAGTACGCAATATCCTTAACAGAGTTTGTCAAATCTGTAAAGTCATATAACTGACTGGTAACAAACAAATAATTGTTATTATGGAATATACAGATTTAAATCACAAACTTTACAACCACATGAGATTAACATCACATATTGCAAGTGAAAAATACACCAAAACTACCATCTACATACTACATCAGGAATCTATACTATTCCTTACTATACCTACATTGTGAAAGTTGACACCAGACATGAAATTGGAATGTAAATACCCCGAATACAATACATGTATATATTGTAAATACTACTTTAATACAGGTACTTATTGTCCATTTTATAATGTCAAATAAATCTTCTTTGTGCGGTAATAGTAAGTATTAATAGATAATTTCGTCACCACAATGTTACGAGAATTGTAAAATGCAACCAGAATAACGCAGAATGAATGAGCACTTAATGACTAAAATAATTCTATTATGATTTTTTGAGATCTATATTTAACTTGCCCATGAACAATCTAAGTTGCTCTAATCGCATAATCGAGAGTATTTCATAGTATTTAATCACATCCAGTGTCTGGTTCAGGCTACTGTGTATTGTCGACCACATACTAGTGACACTACGGACATTAATTATCTCAAATTAAGGTTAGAGGCAGTGTAACATAGTTAGCTTTGTACTGGAGATAGAGAAATGGTGACATCTAATCATCTGTTTCATTCTTGTGAAACCAAACATCTTTTATTTTATTTCCAACAGCTCAATAATGACTTCTATATAAACAAATAGTTTCTACATGTAGTAGTTTTCCAATTATAGCTACTGTTCAAGCATGTACATTGTCTGCTACAAGATCTATCTAACTGGAATGCGGAAGTCCTGTCGAACGGCAAGATTCAAAATGGAGGGTAGAAAGTAGTTGAACACATGGACTGTAGGTGGCAGCACGTTAAGCGCGGTTCATCATCATCATGGCCGCAAACTCTGAAAATCAATGTAATTTGATGTAATGTGATGTAATATAATGAGATATGATGCGGTGTAATGTAATGCAATGTAATAATATAACTTCATTGCGGTTTCTCTTATACAATGTCAATCACAATGAACACATATCTGAGCATTAATATTGGAATGGGTAAAATATATATATGTATAATGTATCACACCGAATTATCATAGGTTAGCATCACATAAATAGAGTCTACATGAAAGCCTAGCTTCTATTACTCAAAGAAACTGCTATTATATAATTACATTACATTTACTGCAATACACTATACTGAAGTACAACACCACAACACACACACCACACCACTACACCACAAGACTACAACATGGCACTACACCACAAGTCCACAACACGGCACTATATTAGAACACATCACTACACTACAACACAGCACTACTCTTGTTTGTGACAGCACCATCACTGACCATCATAGCTGATCTGGCCGTCGTGGTCCTGATCCGCCTCCTTCACCAGCTCCTCGATCTCGTCTTCAGTCAGCTGCTCCCCAATATTCCGCAAAACAAACCTGCCAGCAGCAAAAGACAAAACCAAGTTTTATAGTCCATGATACTCTTAAACCTTGACCAATCACTTTCTTCAGTTGCTTAGTATTCATTGCTCAAGTTATTGGAAATAACCCTTCATTCAAAGCGCTCATTATTCGTGCAGCGTTTTTCAATGTCTCAATCAATCAGAACATCAATAATTAATCTTCAGGCAAGTCTAATGTTTGTCTTAAGATCTGGTCAAGTGAGAAAAACGCTTATTGGTTGTGTAGTGTAGGTCTTGAATCAGGGGCAGCCTAACTCACAGGAAGATATTGCAACACTGGATATATTTTTAGTGCAAAAGATATTCCCGCAGACGACAAGGAGTGTGTCCATTCTGTTAATTTATTTAGGGATTGCATATTATTTTTGTTGGGGTGGGAGCTGGAGGAAGCTGGAATATGATATATTAACTCAGGGTGCATTATGCCTACTAGAACATGGAAATGAATATGGTTTTATTGCACATACAGGTATGTCCCACCAGAACTTTCTAGCAAATTGAACCAGTTGCTGGTTGCGTGTATAACTAATGCATGAAATATATTACGTGTATAAGTATTTGCTATACATACCAAAATCCTTGTTCTCTGTAAACTGTTATTTTCTTAATTCAAACAAATAGTCAAAGAGACAATAATTCTATATCATTTATTTATACGTGAAGAAAGGTTCTAATGAAAAGATTGTATTATGGTAACTCATAATACAAAATATGTCAATGTGTTGCAGTGTATGTAAATTTAAAATAAGCAATTTAATCAATAAAATTGTGCCAACATGCAAAATCATAGTAAAAATTGACTATTATAGGATAAAGTATTATAAAAGAAACATTAACACCAAAAATTTTAAATTTTATGAACTATTGTATCTACGGATCAAAATAATCTTGTTGGATGTCAAAAACTAGCCTCTATTTCAGAAAATATTTGAATGTTTCAATTCTTGTTTCATAAGTAGCATATAGTATGTTTCAAAACTAGTTGCTAGTATCTAAATTCCAACAATGCATACTAAAAATAATTAATTGTAATAAAGTTGTGAGTGCAATACCTCAGTTCATCGACACATATTGTGCCGTTGCGCTCTTTATCAAACACGCGGAAGGCCTCGCGGATTTCTTCCTCCGAGTCAGTGGACTCCATCTTCTTGGCCATCATATTGAGGAATTCAGGGAAATCGACAGTCCCACTGCCTAGGTATCGGTAACAATAAATAAATGGGCAATTTACGGCACGCATGAGGGATGCGCCCCAGTCTATTGTGACACTTATCAATGCCACAGTCAAAACAGCTCATTTGCATATTTGTGTTTGAAGAAGAACACGTGTATTGAATCCATTAAGATAACATAAGTAGGGATTCCCCGTATCAATAGAAGTAATGGGCCAACATTTGGTTTAATTAGTTTTAGGGAAGGCATTGGTGGTGTGTTTAGAGAACATATACACATTAATTTTCCCAAAGGGTATTTTTTTCAAATTGGACCTCCTCTGAGATGTTTCCCATGTGCATCTTCATATGGTGAAGACATGACAAAATTAAATTGTTTGTTTGTCAAGGCATATAGGATCGATTATGACATAGTCACTATTCAACCACTATTTATATTATCCATTCCAAGGTAGAGTGAACTGTTATTTCCCGCACCTGCTGTTCGTTGGCCAAACCTCAGAATTACACTGTACTACAGCGACCCTTCCGCAGCATCTACCAAGTGCATGCTTATATATAAACTCTATGAAAAAATGAAACATGCATATCGTAGTTTCTTGAAAAGCCATTTCAAACACCTAATTTAACCAGCTTATTTGCAATTTTTCTTTTGAAAACGAACGTGTGTATTCAATCCCTTAAATATATCATAATTGGGAATTCCCTGTGTACGTCATTCATCCTGTGCATATTTAAGGCCGGTTATTTTTCAAGACTGGCGCTAAAGCCAATAACGAAGCTGCAACACCTGACGGTTGTTCAAGACTAGGCGGGCATTCAAGAAACTACAGAAATGTGTGAAATTCAAATAACATAACAAAATACAGAATAAGATATTTTGTCTTATTCTGTGCTAATTTGCAACTGCAAAAATATTGACAGGCTTTTGGAAGCATCTGTAATATTTCCTAAACATAAGTATCAAATTGTTGACATGCTGAATGAGAAAATAAAAAAGGTGCATTATTTTGAAAATAAGTGTGCTTTGTTAGACGTGAAGGATCTGCAAATAAATCATATTAGATTAGTACACGTACAATTATGTAGATGACTGATACATCAGCATTGCTAGAATTTATGATAACTACTTGACTTATCATTAATTAAATTTTACAATACAAAGAAGACTTAAAGATTCCTCTCTTGTTTTAAAAAGGTGCTGAACACGTTTTGTTAGTGTCATTCATGCTAATCTAAATATAAATATGTTTTTGTCTCTATCAATGACCATCGCCTACTGGCAAACAATGTCTCATTGGCGGTCAAACCCACTCATCATTCACAACACACTGTACTGTGCAATTAACCAATGGTGATGTGATCATATATTTATGTTGGGAGACCACTGAGTGTTCTGACCACTGCTAATTAAATTACGTGTATTACAAAACCAATGCTAATTGGTACCTTACTGATGACTCACTGACCATTCACTGACCACGCACTCACCATCAATGCTCATCCTCAACAAAATCACCTCTAAATGATCACTTACTACAGCTAAAAGCTGACTTACCACTGACTGACCATACATAGACTGGCCACAAACTGACCACCCACTGACTACCCATCCACTGACGAAGCACTCACTATCAACGTCCACCTCCAAACAAAATCACCTTTAAATGACCACTTACTGACTATTTACTGACCATGTACCATGCACTCACCATCATTGTCCACCTCACTGACCACTCACCATCGATGTCCACCTCGTTGATCATGTCCATGAGCTCCTGCTCCGTGGGGTTCTGGCCGAGCGACCTCATCACCATGCCGAGCTCCTTGGTGTTGATGAAGCCGTTACCGTCCTTGTCGAAGAGCTGG